>CM053582.1:104242807-104260956 GCA_028627135.1 Pseudochirops cupreus
CAAGGCTGGATTTGAACTCAAGCCTTCCTGACTGTAGTCCCATGACTCCAGCAACTGAGTGAATCATAGGATCAGAGGCTTAGGGAAGAAAGGAACATAGAGGCTCTCATGCCCCTCCTCTCTATTTCCTCTGAGGCAGCTGGACAGCACCCAGGCACCCTTGAGACTTGAGTTCCAATCTAGCCTCAGACATTTTCTAGCTGTGTGACCCTGGGCAAATCACCAAACATCTCTTTCCCTCAGTTTCCTCATCTGTAAAATGGGAATAATGATACCTCCCTGTGTGGTTATGAGAATCAAATGAGTTAACTTGTGTAAAGCATTTTGTAAACCTTAAAGTGCCGTATATACATGCTAATTATTATTACTATTATTATAGATGGAGAAACTGAGTTCTAGAGAGATTAAATGACTTGCCCAGGATTACACAAGTAATTAATAGCAGAACCAGGATTGAATTAGATGATCTAAAGTAGGATTTTTTTCTTTTTTCTTTTCAATTTTATTTTCAGTTCCAAATTTTCTCCTTCCTCCACCCCCTCCCCCACCCACTGAAAAGACAAGAAATACAATACCCATTATAGATATGAAGTCATACAGAGCATATTTCTGTAAGGCAGGAGTTTTTAACACTTTTTTTGTATCTAGGACCCCTCTGGCAATTTGGTGAAATCTATAGACTTCATCTTTAAATATATATATATATGTGTGTGTGTGTGTGTGTGTGTTTGTGTGTGTATTATGTATATATATGTTTGTATGTATGTATATATAATGTATAAAATAAAATGCATAGAATGACAAAGGACATCAATTTCATTGATATGCAGTGATGAAATTTTAAAAATAACAGATCCTTTCAGCTCCTCTAGAATCAAAGAATATTAGAGCTTGAAGGGAATGGAGAAGAAGCCACAGACTGGGCAGGCACCCCATTCACAACATCCCAGCCCTACCCAGAGGCTCTTTAGCCTTCCCTTACAGGCCTCCAGTGACAGCAGCAGGCTAGCACCCCACCCCAAGGCAACGTGCCCCACTTTTGTACTGCTCTCACTTTTAGGATGCCCATCAAACCCAAAATCTGCCTTTAGCAATGTCTACCCACTGTTACTAATACTCCTCTTCGCCAGCAAGCTCAAGTAACTTCATGCCTTTTCCAAATGATGGACCTTTAAACACTTAAAGAGAGTGAGCATCACCCTTCCCCACCCCTAGTCTTCATTTCTTCAAGATAAACACCACACCCAGAATGTTCACACACCTAAAACCAGTTTCTGGTACCTCTCCTCCTATACCACAATCCTCTAGTCTTCTCCTGGTCCTGGTTGCCCTGCCCATGGATGCCCTCCTCCCTGATCAGGACTGAGCACAGCACTCCAGATATGGAGCCCAGACAGAGTAAACCAGAGCTACCCACTCAATTCAATTCCACACATACTTCTCAAGCCATACTATGTGCCCAGGTACCTCACTAGATGCTAGGGACAGAAAAACAGAAACTCCCAACCCTTTCGGAATTTCTATTGGGACTGAAAACTTTCAATGGTCTTGGGACCAGATATTTAGAGCTGAAAGGGAACCAGAAAAGTCACTTTTATTAGTAGAATGTAAACTCCTTGAGGGCAGAGACTGTTTATTCCTGTCTTTGTATCTCCAGCATCCTAGACCAGTGTCTGGTACATAGTAGGTGCTGAGGAGGGAGAGCATTTCCATTGTCCCAAGTCACAGATGCAGCCAGTCTGACTGGATTGCAGAGCAGATGAGGAGGGATGACAGGTAATCCATCCTGAAAGATGTGTAAGAGCCAGGTCATGAAGGCCTTTCAATGGTGAGCTAAGGAGTCTGTATTGGTGTTTGGAGTGTTTAGAGCCTGAATTAAGGAGGGGGAAGGCTGGATGCAAAGAGAACCATTAGAACCATCTGGTAGAGCAACAAGAGTGATGTCGCTATGGCTGGTGAGCTCCTTGTCCTTCTTTGTAACCCCAGAGTGTAGCAAAGTACCTGACACATAGTAGGTGCTTTGACTGACTGGCTGAGTAATGAGTAGAGAGTAAATGCTAGACAGTTTGTGGTGGTAGAATCTGAACACAATTACTCTCAGCACAGGCGACAAGCACATCCCACAATTCAGAGATTATAGCATCACTGGCAGGCTATCAGTGCTTTTATGTTAGGGCAGCCAGGGAGTGCTTTGAATCCAGCTCCATACCTTAGATGCAATCCAGCCCATTCTGTTCTTCCAATTCATTTTCAAGCTCAGCTCATAGTTGAATGGTCTGATGGATGAAATCTATGGACTGCCCACATAAATACATAGACTAGAATTAACAGACCTGGTTCATCCATTTGGTTCTTAACCATATGTATTATTAGACCAAACTCTTGGGAATGGTGGGGAACTCCATTTCAGGCGCCCTACAGAGTTTCAAGGCTGGAGGCAATCAGTGCAATGGCATCAGTCATTGATAACTAGGAGAGGGGCAAGTAGAGTAGTATGTGTGTATGTAGAGGGAGCCGAGGGGAGAAGGGTTGTGTGTTACCACCCCTGTCTAGGTCTGGAGGGGCAAGGGAAAGCTGGCTGCTGTTTGCCCTATTCCCCCTCTACTCAGCCTCACATACATGCAATAAGTTTCAGGCTTATGCCCTGAGACAATGCAGGCCTGAACCCCCAGACCCAAACCCAGACCAAACTGATAGTAAGGAGAACATGAGACAAGGTGCTTGACACATAGTGAGAGCTTAATAAAGGTTTGTTGATTAAGGACCAACTGTGGTTGAGCCCTTCTGCTGGGCTGTGGAGATACAAAGCCAAAATTAAAGTCTGCCCTGAAGGAGCTTTCATTCTGTATGCCAAGGATGTTGCAAACCTTAAATAGGAAATACTTGCCAGCTGTAATCATTCCTGGCTGGTGCCTGGTACTCCATCATTAGAGCGCTATTCCTTTAGCTATAAGCCCGCAATTCTTATGAAAATAGTCCTTGGCAGAGGTCACGCTTCAAGCAGCTATGAGCCACTGGGGTTCCATGGGAATGAGTTTCATATTGTCCCCCAAAGCCAGAGGACATGAGAGGAGGCTGGATGCCTGAGGGGATGGGAGCTTTGCCACTTTTATTCTAAGGCTGGTTACCAGCCCCTCAGATCTATGTCCCCTAAAGTTTACCGGTACCTCTGCAGCCAGGATTTCGGCCCTGCCAGGAACCTCAGAGGTCACTGGGTGCTGGGATTCAGAACTGGAGGCAACTCAAGAGATAATAACTCCTTCAAGTGGGGTTTCTTGACAACAATCCAAACAAGTATAGTGAGTATCCCTCCCATTTTACAGAGGAGCAAACTGAGAAGGGAAGGGACTTGCCCATTGTCACTTGGTGAATAAGTATCAAGACTCAGCTTTGTTACTGTTGAGTCATTTCAGTGGTGTCTGATTCTTTGTGACCCCATTTGGGATTTTCTCAACAAAGATATTGGAGTAGTTTCCCATTTCCTTCTCCAGCTCATTTTACAGATGAGGAAACTGAGGCAAACAAGGTTCAGTGACTTGCCCAGGGTCACTCAACTAGTAAGTGTCTGAGTCCGGATTTGAACTCAGTCAAATGAGGCTTCCTGACTCCAGGCCCAGGCACTACACTACCTAACTACTGTCAAGGCTCAGCAGAGATCTCACTTTACAGACGAAGAAACTGAGGTTAAATGACTCGTCCAAGATCTCTCCATCCCCATTAAATACCTCCAAAGCTGCTCCCTCTGAGCCTCCAGGTCAGCCTACCTATGGTAAAAAAAAAAAAAACAATACATACCAACTATAATAATAAAGAGCATCTCAGGAGTGACTTAAAATTTACCAAGCACTTTACATATATAATTTCATTTGGACCTCATTAACAGCCCTATGAAGTAGATACTGGAAGTACCAGATTCCCATTTCACAGATGAGGAAACTGAGGCTGGGGGAGGAAATAACTTGCCCATGTCCCGTGCACCAGCAAGCATCGAGGAACATGAGATTTGGACTCCAAGTCTAACACTTTACCTACTCTGCATTGCCCAGAACCGTCCCCAGGACCCAGTTCCTGAGCCCACTCCATTTACAGGCAGTGAGTAATAGAGGTTAGATGTGGTAATTAGGAATTAGATTCGGACTTGGATTTTCTGGCTTCAAATCCAGGGCTCATTCCAGCACCCTATGATGCTCTCCAGTGCTCCCTAACCTCATCCCTCCTCTCTTCCTGGGATGAGCTTTTAAAAGCTATGCTTAGGCTCTGTTGGGCTGTATCCAGATGGCAAGGCTTTGAGTACTGTCCAGGTGGCTGACTGAGTCTGCTGTCCAAGGGCCCACCCAGAGATTATTGAGTCATTTATTTTTTGGCTACTGTGACCCAAGAAACAAGTTAAACTCTGAGATGGCCATTAGTCCTCGGCAGCCCTGGGGGGGGGGAAGAATGCCGAATGGCAGCAAAGGGGGTGGGAGTAGAGGGAGCTTAGAAACAGAGTTTTTAGACACTCTGGAGTGAGGGTCCTCAATCCATATTGTATTTTGCACCCCTTTATTGTTGTTTGTCCTTAGTTCGTGAAGAGGACCATGACTTCAGGGAGGTTGATGCCATGACTTGTGAGTGAATTGGATTTAAGTGAGGCAGGGCTGTGCAAGGTTGCCAGCCTCACTTTCTCCTCCTGAGTCATCTGGGTCTAGTGGGCAGACACAGATCAGAATTAACAGGAGATGGCCCTGAGTGCAGTGGGAAATATTGGCCTTTTTAAACTAAGGTCTTTCCCAGGTCTCAGTTTGACTGAAGCAACACCCATTCAGTGATTAAAGGTATGTAAGAAATGAGGCAAAGAATGGCCTCTTCTAGTAAAGGCCATGGTCCCATTCTCAGAGTAAAGTTTTTAAATGCATGAAATAAATACACAGTGTTATAAAGGAAAAAAAATTATGTTGAAATATAGATGCCATTTTTTTTCTAATTCAAGTTCATTAGTCCCTTGAAATCTCATCACAGACCCCAGGTTAAAAAACTTCTGGTCTAAGCACATTTGTGGCACCAAACTATACACATTAGGAGCTAGCTTTGAAAGCTTTAGGACCTGGGTTCAAGCCCAGTCTCTGGCACATCCTCACTCCACTCTGTATCAGCTGCTCTGCCTGGATTCCATTCCATGAAACAACATGCCTCTCCCAGGACTCCTCTCCCCCCTGATTGGAGAGCTGGAGGGTGGAGCACTCAACCCCTCCCAATGCCTTCCTTTATGGAAGGCAGAAACTGGACCTTTGGACTGTGCTGCATCTGTTGCTCCCCTGGCCCAGATACCATCTGATAAGCCCCCTTTCCTGTTTCTTTTTGTGTGTTATTGCCTCTCTCATTAGATTACAAGCTTCTTGAGAGCAAGGGCTGTCTTCCTTCCTTCTTTCCTTCCTTCCTTCCTTCCTTTCTTTCTTTCTTTCTTTTTCATTATACCTCCTGCACTTAGCTGAAGCAGCTAGGTGGTTCAGTGGATACAGTGCCATACCTGAAATCAGGAAGACTCATCTTCCAGAGTTCAAATCCAGCCTCAGACACTTACTGGCTGTGTGATCCTGGGAAAGTCACTTTACCAAACTATTTTGCCTCAGTTTCCCCATTTGTAAAATGAGCTAGAGAAAGAAATATCAAACCACTCCAGTATCTCTCCCAAGAAAACCCCAAATGGGGATCACAGAGTCGGACACAACTGAAACAACTCAACAACAGCACACTTGGCACACTGTCTGGAACCAAGTAGGTGCTTAATAAATGTTTATTAGATTGGTTGTGTGACTCTAACACAGTGGCATCAAATTCAAATAGAAATTGGACCCACTAAGCCCTATATAAAGATACCTGCCGGCCACATACTGACTTAGAAAACCATATATTAAATCATCTATGTTTTGTTTTATTTTATTTTATTTTTATTTATTATATTAGACATTTTCCAGTTACATTTCAGTCTGGTTCCAGTGGCTTTGGGGAGTGTTGAGAAGACTCTGTTTGATACTTCTGTGCCTAAGCAATTCTGTAGGACTGTAAATTGTAGAAAAACACCAGCCTGCACTGGGAAGAGAGACTTTCCCTATACTGGTAAAATCACAGATTCAGTCCCAATGCCAGCATTAATTGCTGGTGTTCTAAACGAGGGCTCTTTGTCCAGTGACCAACCAACTAGTTGAGACAGCACTGTGCCAACACAAAGCCACAGAGACCAGAGATGACATGCCACGTGTGAGAAACAGAAAACAGGCCAATTTTGCTTGTTCAAAAGTGCATGGTCAGGTGGGGGAAAGGAATGTACGAGAAAACTGGAAAGATTGGTTGAGGCAAGGCTTTAAAAACTAAACAGAGGAGTTTATATTTGATTCTAGGAATTCTAGAAAGGGTTGGATGGGAGAACTACCACAGAAATTGAAAAGGCAAGATCTCACAACTGATAGGACATGCTTTGACCACATAATGAGAAGATAGGACTCATTGGAAAAGACCCAGATGTCTGGAAAGATTGAACGTAAAAGGAAAAGGGGACAGCAGAGGATAAGATGGATAGAGAATCATGGAAACAACAAGCATGGACTTCAACTTTGGGGGAGAGTGGAGGGGTTTGCAAAGAGTTACACACAACAGAACAGCAGCAACAAAGGATATGTGGGATGAGAAAGAATGAGGAGTCAAGGATCACATCAGGGTTACCAACATGAGAGTGTAGAAGAATGGTGGTGCCCTGGAAAATATGCAAAGTACAGAAGAGGGACAGGTTGAGGGAATACTGAGTTCTTGTTCAGACATGTTAAGTTTGAAATGTCTATGGAGCATCCAGTTTGAAATGTCCAATAGGTAGCTGATGATGCATGATGGAAGCTGAGGGGGAGAGACCAGAGCTCTGTTTATTCATCTCAGAGTCATCAACATAGATATATCATGACTACTTTTTTCAAGGAGAGAATATGAAGGGGCTGCACTTGGTAAACACTGAACAACATCATCCAAAAATGAAATTGATTATATTTTAAAAGACAGAAAATTACTGTTTACTGATGTTGTGGGAGTCATTTCCGAATTAGCTCTTTGTGTCTGCAGTCAGATCATCAGCTGGTTTTTAAAAAAAAAGAAAAGGTAAAAGTTAACATAAAATTAGAAGAATCTGTGTAGCCTATGTGTCAGTTGTCCTCAATTCACTAACACAGTTGGACTGAGTTCCCAATTAAGATCTCCCTCAATAATGATCTCTATCAGTCATTCTGCCCCAAACCCAAGGTTTCCCGGGAGAATACCAGAATTTGTTTCCTGTCCCTGTAAGATCCCTTAGCTCTCTTGCAAGTATCCAGGCAACTCCTTTTCCCTTTCTGGAGGCTTCAAGCAACCCACATTCTGGTGGATCCTACCTTCCTTCTGGACCTATGCAGTCTACATAACAAATGCTACCAACATACGGATGGCTCTGGATTACTCCTTGATGTATGTAGTTTCTTGCCATGCCAATTTTTCTTCAAGTTGGGGACAACTCATACAGTGTAGACTGTGGCCTTCCCTCTAGGTCCAAGTGAGACAGAGCATCTCCATCTCCTCTCCCACCCTCTTTCATCAAGGTTCCAAATCCTTTTTCTCTCTTGTTTATTGAAGTTATATTTTTCTTTATATATCTCCACCTGGCACTGGTTCCTCTTGGTGTAGCTCTCCATCTGGATAAATATCTCCTTCTGTGTTTGAGTCTTATCTCCCTTTAAAGATTAAGCCCAAGAATCAACTCAGATTATGAACTCTATCCATTGCCAAGATGCCAACTTCATGATCATGCGTAGTATCACCTTACAGAACAGTGAAAAGTAGTGGAGGGAGAAACACTATAGAAACCTTGGCACAGTATGAGATCCAATTAAGCCAGACCATCCTTTGAGAATATATAGATGAGCTAGGTGGCGCAGTAGATAGAGCCAGGAAGACTCATCACTCTAAATTCAAATCTGCCTTTGGAGCCTTACTAGCTGCGTGACTCTGGGCAAGTCACTTAACCCTGTTCACCTCAGTTTCCTCATCTATAAAATGAGCTGGAGAAGCACATGGCAAACCACTCCAGTATCTTTGCCAAGAAAACTCCAAATGGGGTCATGGAGAGTTGGACGCAACTGGAAAAAAAAGACTGAACAAATAGATATGAAATGGAATAGATTTGCCAGTATTTTTATAGTAAATAACTCTCATCATCAATACAAAATCATCACATTTGGAATTTGCCACCCCAGTACCCAATGCACCATGTGAAGAAGTGAAAATTCAGTCAGGAATTACAGCTGGGCCAAGCCAAGTAAATATAGAAGAAATTCATGCTGGAGGTGACACAGTTTTAAAGGCAATAGGGGCTCAATTTTCAAGATATCTCAAGACAGGTAGATTCCAAAAGAAGAGAAAAGATCTTGGATGATAATAATCAATACTTTAAGGATCCATGATTTTGTTGTCATGGGTGTCCCCCTCCTTCACTCTCCCATCCTCCATCATTGGCACTGATACAGATCCCAGCCCTGCCACAATGTAATAGGCGATCTCCAAGAATGCCTCGCCTGAAAAAATTCATTACCTTGCAGCCTATTGATAATGAGTCTGAATTTAGCTCAGTCAGACCTCAGGGGAGGGACACATCATAGACCTAGACCTAGAAGGAACCTTAGAGGAAATCTAGCCAATCTTTTGACTGTACAAATGAAGTTGAGAGAGGTTAAGTCATCTGTACAAGGTCACATAGCTAATAAGAGTCAGAGGAAGGTTTTGCACTCAGGTCTTCATGACACAAAGCTCAGGCATGGGTGTCAGCTGATAAAAAGGCTCAATAGATGAAATGGGAACAAGGAAGCCAGAGTCACTGGAATGTACAGTACATGGAGGGGACAAAGGAGTCAGGCTGGCGGCATTTATCACCTTGATATAAAAGGTTAGAATGGCTTCCCCAGCCTCCAAGAATATTGCTAATTCAGTGTGCTTTCCACCTGCCATACTCTCTCAGGTCATCCAATCTGCTCTCTACTGCAGCAGGAATGCCCTCCACAACTTCCCCCATTAAGTGTTCATCCAGACTCTGCTTGAAGACACCTCCCTCCCCAGAGAGCAGGGAGCCCACCACCCCCAGAGGGACCCCATCCCATCTTCCCAGGACAGCTCTGATTCTTCAGAAGTTATTCCTTTCCATTGCCATGGTCATCCTCCTATGACCTCATCACCTCATGCCTTGGCGAATGCATTAACCTCCAAATTGGCCTTTCTGCTTCCAGTTTTTCCCGACAGGGTCACTCTGCAAAGGTTGTTTGATTCAATCCCTGGAGTCCAGCTCTGCTCAGGTCACTCTCCCTACTCAGAGATTTTTTAATTGCAGTGGGGAAAAGAGCTAGACCTGGCATTCCCCAAACCTGCATCACCTACCCAGTTGGTTGAACAGCAACTTCTGGTGATGAGAGTAAAGGGATCAGGAAGAACAAGAATTGATCAGGATCAGGAAAGGAAACAATGAGCCAGGAGTTGAGACAGTCACTAGGTACCTTGGGCAGGACAGGGTATCTTGGGGCCTATAACCTATTTCGAAGCCCTTACCTTCCCCCATGGCCCTTACCTACAGCATCATGAGGGGAAGAGGACAATGAGTTTGGTCCAGGTACCAACTCTTCACCCAGTTTCCTGAGCAACCAGGGACAATTCATTATACCCTTCTCTAGCTCAGTTTCTTCATCTCTCAAATGAGAGAATGAAGCTAGATTGTCTCTAAAGCCCCTCCCAGCTCTGACATCCTGTGTTCTAAGGCTCTCCCAGCTCTGACATTCTGTGTTCTAACCTCTCTTTTAGCCCTAGCATTCTATGAGTAGCTATAAATCTCTGCCTCTGGGGCACTCAACAGGTGACTTTCTCTCTCTGGCCTAGGACTGTCCACTGTGATCCTGTTCTCCACATTAAACATTTAAGAGCCCTGGTCCTACTCAGTAAGAGACAGAGCATCTGTCCTGGGGTCCTGGACCCAAGCCAGAGGATTATGTTCTCACAGCCTCGATATCCCTCAGAACGTAGCCCCATACTGAGAACAGCTGCTATGCCCCATCTCAGAGCCACTTGCATTTTGAGAGTCAGTCAGCTAATAAATCCTCTAAAAGTACTTGCCTAGAGCATTCAAATCACCTGACTTTGTTGTTAACTTGGTCTCTTTTTCTTCCAAATGGCTCAAAATCTTTTGTACCCATTTATTCTCAGAATAAATATATTCTCTCCTCCTAACAATAAGAAAATGGGAAGGATCATAGGCTCATAGTTTGAGGAGTAGAAAAAACCTCAGACCATTGAGTCCAGACTTCTCATTTTATAGAAAGGGAAACTGAGGCCCAAAGATGGTCCCAGAGTCACGTGATAAATGTCTGGAGTAGGATTGGGACCTGGATCTTCCTGACTCCCTGACCAGGGCTCCCGCCGTGACACGACTCTTCCTGAGACACACTTCCCCATACAAGAGAACCAGAGAACTCCAGCAACTTGTCCAGCCAAACAGCAAAGTAGCCAGTACTTGAATCTATGTCCTCCAATTTCCCAGGGTTCAATGTCCTAGATTTCCCTGTCCTCAGTCTCTTTTTTTTTTTCATAGAGTCCTAAAGCCTCAGATCAGGAAGAGACCATGAGAAGCATGTTATCTAACCCCTTTATTTTTTACAGGGAAAGAAACTGAGGACTAGAGAAGGGATTTGAACCCAAGCCTTCTGATTCCCTGGCCACAAGGCTCTTTTCCCTACAACACAGCTGCTCCTCCAGACATGAGATGTGGAAGTCCACATAGCACTGGCCCCCAGGATGGATGAGAGCCAAAAGGTGACAGGTGCAGAGAATCACTCCCCTGGAGTGTGTCCATCTGTGCCCTCCCCTGCCCCCATCCAACATCCCCTTCCCTTATTGGGTCAGGCCTTGGTTGAGTTCACCCCTGGCATGAGATGCTGAGAATACTTCTTGGTTGCCATGGCAGCCCCAGATCAGGGGGCGAAGAGAGAGTTTGTGTTTGTGTGTGTGAGTGAGTGTGTGTGTGTGTGTGTGTGTGTGTGTGTGTGTGCATTCCAGCTTTAGAGGAAAGAAATACCTCAAGAAGCAGGAAAAATTCTACCCCTGCACCCACTCCATAGAAGCTCCCAGTTCTAGGGCACTTTGCAGGGTACAAAGCACTTTCCTTAAGACATGGATGTCAGAAGCTGAGAGTATAAGTATTATCATTCCCCTCCACCCCCTTTTTTTTCCAGATAAGAGACATGGGATCTTGTGACTTGTCCAGGGTCACACACCAAGTGTCAGAGCCATGAGACAGAACTCTTTCTACTATATTAATCATCCCTCCCCTAGATGTTCTCCTCCCCCCTCCCCCATCCCCTGCCCCATTGCTTCTGGACAGATGTAGCTACAGTCTGGGTGAAGGAAAGTGACAGGGAAGAGATAAGATTCTGGAATCTGGGATCCCCTTCCTAGGGGAAGAAAGGACAATACAGGCTAAGCCTTTGCGCAGCCCACTCTGCCCAAGGATTCCAGGATCCCCTAACTGGTATCACATGCCTAGCCCTCTACAAGGAGGTCCACAAAGCTTTGGACTCTTGCAGGGGACCAGGATTTGTCTTAAGATGCTTGGCTCAGTTACCACACACATTTCCCCACACACAGATATACACAGAAAGGCTAAGTAATTGGAGCCCCTCCAGTTCCTCAACCTCAAGAACAAGGGTGTATTTTTGGTGTCATGGATTCCTTTGGAGAGTGAGGTGAAATCTCTGGACCCTTTATCAGAATAATGTTTTCAAATGTATAGGATTACAAAAAGGATTCATAGGATTACAAAAGAAATCATTTATAACACAATACAGTTATAAAAAACATTTAAAAAAACAAGTTCCCAGACCCCAGATTGAAAACCACAGGGGTAGATTTGCCTCTACCGCCCCACACACACATACCTGTCTATAATCAACCATATACATCCCACACATGTTCTACATATCCTCAAACATACAGCCAGCCAGCCACACTCACCTCCCCACCAGCCAACCAGCCAACACACACACGGCTTGGAATAGATAAGAGAGTGAGTGCCCCAGGGAAACTACAGAGTTGTTGAGAAATTTGTGTTAGAAGATGTCAATTCCAACACAGTCTATTCTAACATTCTCCTCACAGCCCGAGGGACATTTGGGGTCAGTCCTGAGATTTGCTCTTACAGGAGCAATCTGTTGTGGTGAAGTTTCAGGGAGAAAGCCCTGGCATTAAAGGAAAAAGCCCCTGGTGCCAATCAAAGCACCTATGTTTGAATCCCCAGGGCCTAATTACTGGCAGGTGACCTTGAACCATTCACTTCTTCCCCTTCTCAGAAGCATCAGGTTTCTCATCTGAAAAATGAAGGGCCAGGATTAGATGCCCTGGAGGTCTGCTGGAACTCTAAACTCTGCTCTAAAACACAAACACCCAGGCAAGTCCTCACAGATACCACACACATCCACCCATGTTCATCCCCACAGGTCCCTTCGGTTCCATCCCTGAGTTGTGGACTAGCACAGCAGGGGACAAAGAGAATGAAAGAGATCTGTGAGCCTGGGAAAGTTGGCCTGGATTGAGCAGCCTTTGGCTGGAAAGTCACAACATCCCCAAACAAGTTCTGGGCCTCATTAGCAACTCAGCCTCCCTGGGGAATTTCCAGACTTGACCTTTCTTCTTCACAATATTAGAGAAAGGGCCGAGTGGAATTTCCCTCAACCAGGCCAAGTCCCCTCCAGGGCACAAGAGATAGAGCAGGGGATTAGGGTGTGGGACCCCCCTTGGCCTGGATACAATCTCTTCTGTGTCTTTATTGACATTCTAATATCAACTAGGGGGCTCCAGGGTCCTTTTAGAAACTTAGATACAGAATGTCAGAACTGGAGGCGATCTCAAAACACAGAATGTCTGGGTTACAAAGGACCTGAACATAGAACCTAGAGAGTCAGAACTGGAAAGGACTTAGAAAATAGAACTGTCAAGAGCTGGGAGGGCCTTTAGAACACAGGATGTCAGATCTGGGAGGGGCCTTAGAACACAGGATGTCAGAGCTGGGAGGGCCCTTAGAACACAGAATGTCAGAGCTGGGAGGGTCCTTAGAACACAGAATGTCAGAGCTGGGAGGGCCCTTAGAACAGAGAATGTCAGAGCTGGGAGGGTTCTTAGAACAGGAAATGTCAGAACTGGGAGGGCCTTTAGAACACAGGATGTCAGAGATGGGAGGGCCCTTAGAACACAAGATATCAGATCTGGGAGAGGCCTTAGAACACAGGATATCAGAATTGGGAGGGCCCTTCGAACACAGAATGTCAGAGCTGGGAGGGCCCTTAGAACACAGAATGTCAGAGCTGGGAGGGTCCTTAGAACACAGAATATCAGAGCTAGGAGGGGCCTTAGAACACAGGATGCCAGAGCTGGGAGGGCCCTTAGAACACAGAATGTCAGAGCTGGGAAGATCCTTAATACACAGAATATAGGATGGGGGGGCTTAGAACACAGGATGTCAGAGCTAGGAAGGTCCTTAGAACACAGAATGTCAGAGCTGGGAGGGCCCTTAGAACACAGAATGTCAGAGCTGGGAGGGCCCTTAGAACACAGGACATCAGAGCTGGGAGGAATCTTAGGACATAGAGCTTGAACAGAAAATATCAGAGCTAGAAGAGATCTTAGAAATCCAGTCAAATCCCTTTATTTTATAGATAAAGAAATCAAGGTCCAGAAATGGGAAGAGACTTGCACAAAGCCCCATGCATGATTAGTCAGTGGCACAGAGCAGTGTCCCCTGGCTCCTAAGCCCTTTCTTCTACATCATAGGGCCTCTCCTAGGCCCACACGAAGAGGACTGTGTGAATTAGAATGTCAGCTTTTTGCAAGTAGGGTTGTTTCATTCTTTGTCACTGTATCCTCTCTGTCTAACAGTCCCTGCCAAAGAGCAGATACTGGTTGAATGGTTGATTGGAAACCTCCAGAGGATAAAGGACTAGCCAAGCTTCATTGGCTTTGATGGACCCCCATTCCTTAAAGAACGATGGACCACAGGTCTATGCTTTCTTTCTACACATCCCCTCATTTAATTCTTGTTAAGAACTCTGTGACAAGTGATGCAAATATTATTATTCTTCTCCATCATTATTCTTGTCTTACAGATGAACAATGGTCTTAAAGATGGGGAAACTGAGGCCCAGGAAAAGAAAGGGATTCCCAATGGATCACACATCGATTAAATGTCTAGGCCAGATTTTAACTCAAGTCTTTCCAGCACGTCTCTTTTGACTACATCACACTGTCTCTGAAACTTAGGATTACAGAATTCGGAGCTGGGAAGAATCTTAGAAATAGACCAGTCTCCTCAAGGTACAGAAAAGGAAACTGAGGCTTAGAGAGCCTTCCATAATGTCACACAGGTAGTCAGTAATACAGCCAGTTTCAAACCCAGCTTTCCTGATTCCAAATCCAGTCGTCTTTGAGATTTTTGCTTTTTTTTCTCCCACCATTTTTCAGTAGGGATGGGGCAAATCAAGAGATACCTTAAGATTCTCCCAGAATACTGACAGGAGGCTTGGGTTCTAGCCATTTGCCCTAAACCAGGCAGTAAAGCTAAGATTCTTCAACAGAGAAATTTCATCTCCATCTAAAGCAGGAGGGAGTGAGAAGAGAGCAAAACTAAAAAACAAAACCAAAAAAAAAATACACACCCCAAACCTAAAAAAAACCTCCAACCACCAATTTTGTAGATGCAGTTGCCAGGGAAACAGTGAGAGATGCATCTGGTGCTGGTTCCCTGCCTGCCTGAACCCCTAGCATCTCCCCAGGAGGGCATTCTCCTCATGTCACTATGGGGCACAGGGGGCCAGAGCTAAGTAAGGGGACCCTGGCGATCATGTTGCCCTGACTGCTACCTATTGTCCCTGGGAACAGAAAGGCGGAGAGGAGACAAAGGCACCTTCCACAATAGGCAGCCAGATGATCACCCCCAGAAGCACCTGGGGATGGAGAGGGGCCTGGCTCAGCTCCTGAGAGCCTGCTTGCCCCCTGGGAAAGGGGGATTAATGCTGAACGATGAACCCAACTTTGTTGGTGAGTTCTACCTGGATGTTTACCCCTGCATTTGGCACATAGAGGAGCAGTAAGGATTTCTATATTTCTATGAAGCCCTGAGCCCTGCCCTCCCTTCTCCCCTATATACACCAGTTCATTATTAATTCATAGTCAGGCCTAGGTTCCTGTTCTGATGTTTTCTCACTTCCCTGAACTTTCATGATCAATGCCCCTTCCAGAGAAGCAGGAAGAAAGGGAGGGTGTCCAATTCTGAGGGTCCCCAGCCAAAGAGCCAGAAAATCATAGAAAGTTAGATCCGGAAGTGAACTTGCAGTATGGATCCTTACTGGAAAGAACCTCAGAGATCACCTAATTCAACCCTCGAATCTTCCAGATGAACAGATGAAGGACAAACTGGTTAAATCATTGACCCATGGCCACGTAGCCTCCACTGACTCTGAATCCAAGGCTCTGAACACTACCGTAGGCTGTGTCCAACAATACAACCAAGGCCCAGAAAGAGAAAGTAACTCCTTCTCTTCATATTCCTAGCTATGAGAACTGGTTTGTGTGGAGCCACCCACATTCTCTCACTCAACCCTACTTATGATCAACAGCTCCAGTTTGCAAAATGGCTAGTCTGAGCCAAGGGCATAGTGCCATAAATAAGAACAGAGCTAGGGGAAATTAGAACCACAACTGGATAAAACAGAAGCATGCACCATAAGTCGTCGGCAGTGGTCAAATCCAAGAAGATCAAAGGATCAAAGGGAAACGGCAGGTATCACAAGTGTAAGAAGTCTCTGGGGACAATGGTTATGGTTCTGGTCATTGGAAGACTGAAGGACACAGATAAGGTCAGTAGCCAACGTGGATGGTTTGGACAAGGAAAAGACAAGACCTAGACCAGAAGACTAAGTGACATAGTAGATAAAAAACAGACTTGGAGTCAAGAAGAACCGGGTTCAAATCCTGCTCAGACACTAACTGTGTGCCACTGGGCAAATCACTTAGCCTCTCTGGGACTCTATAAAATGAGACACAAGCAATGGGAACATAGCTTGAAACTGAGACTAGTGCTTTTAGCCAACACTGGACTGGGGAATCAGAAATGTGGGTTCAACCCCAATTTCCCAGTAATTCATTAAAAGGCTTTGATCAAGTCAATTTCACTCTCTTAGCCTCTGTTTCCAAAAATGAAAAAATGAAGGGGTGTCTGTCAGCTCTGACATTCTATTCTAATGCTAACAAGTCAATTTGCAATTCTGACAAGATAATTTCCAGCTCTTACATTCTATATTCTAAGTCCCCTCCTAGCTCTAACATTTTATGTTCTAAGGTCTTTTCCAGTTCTCACAATCTAAGTCCTAACATTCTGGGATTTAATATTTCTTCCTGTTCTACTCTTTTATGTTCCAAGGTCTCTCCCCGCTTTATCAATTTTGTGTTCTAAGATCCAAGCTCTGACATTCTGTTTCTAAAATTCCATGTTCTAAGGTACCACCTAGTTCTAATATTTTGTATTCCAAATTCCCTTCCTGTTTTGATGCTCTCTGCTCTCAGGTTTCTTCCAGGTTCCAGCATGGCATGGTTGAAAGAGCCCTGGATATATTAGTCAAAGGAGTATCCAAATACTGGCTCTGTTCATGCTACTTTGGGCAAAACACAATCCCTTGGGCCCAGGTAGCTCTCCATAAAAAGGAAGGCTTTAGGAGAGAAAACAAATGCTTGTTAATTGAAAAAAAGATTACTTTTCAAAATGAGGGGGGTTGAATTAGGTGGTCTTTGAAGTTCCTTCCATCTCTAACCTGATGCTCCTATATTCTGACATTTTCTAGTCCTAAGATTCCATCAGGCTCCACCATTCCATGGAAATATCTGTTCTGAAGAAGCAAAGGCTCTCTGTAGAGCCCTCTACCTAAGGACTCCAAGCACAGGCAATCCTGGGTTCCAAAGTGTATAGGAATAGTCAACCCCAGCAAACAGGGGCCTAAGGGCTTAGGAAAGCACACAAATTTCAACAGGCCCAGTGTGTTTTCCTAGAAACAGGTAATCCAAAGAAAGCCACTCCCTTCAGGGCTCAAGCCCCAACCTCAGTAGTACCATTCTCTAACCCTCTGGGCTGAACACTGCTGGGACCTTGAGCTCCTCTTCCTAGTGGCTGATTTTCTCCTGTAATGGGAATTTTAAGCGGGTTGTTAGGTATAACTAGAGCTCCAAAAAGAGGGCCGTGGGCATTTTTTTTAATTCACAGAAGAAAACAGGGTAAGCCAACCAGGAAAGCTTCAGAAATCATATAACCTCTCTGAATCACGGTTTCTTCATCCATACAATGAGGATATCACCCACACTGCCTATCTATTGCCAAGATCAAAGGAAAATAAATGGATAGAATTTAATGAATGAAGTTCCCTAAAAATGCCAGTTACCATCTTTGTATGATAGGGAATAGACCATAAAAGGGCTGAAGCTGAGGTCAAGTGCAGCTGGTGATGGTATTAAAGTTACCCCCAATACAAACACACCCATCTATACTCACCAACCATCAGTGTCCTCACTGGGAGAGAAGTGAATACTGGAATTTTCCCTCTCTCCATTCTTATTCCAGGTTCTTTGATGAGATCTACCATCTTACTAGGTCTCATAGCCAAACATTTTATAGGTGGGGACATAAATCAGATAGAAGAGCCTCCATGAACCACAGTGCAGGCTCAAGGGACTTGGGGAAAAGCCGCCTTTGAACCCTCTGCCAGACTGTCAACTTCATTTTCTACAGTCTATGCCCTCCACCCTATGTCCATCTGACACATTCTAGCCCTGGAATGTAAAGCACATCATCTAACCTGCCTTAATTTTCTTTTTTTATCTGTAAAATGGTACAACAAGCTGGACCAGATGACCTCTTACATCTATGACATTAAATCTATGTTCTACTATGCCCAAAGGGCTATAAATAATTGCATACCCTTTGACCCAGCAATACCACTGTTGGGATTATATCCCAAAGAGATTACAGAAGTGGGAAAAGGTCCCATATGTGCAAAAATATTTATTGCAGCTCTCTTTGTGGTTGC
>CM053582.1:104261456-104284918 GCA_028627135.1 Pseudochirops cupreus
AAAAAAAAAAAATCTATGTTCTAAGATTCTTTCCAGATTTTTCATTCCATTTGTAAGGGCCCTCCCAGCTCTGAGATTCCATGTTCTAGGGCCCTTCCAGATCTGACACACGATCCCTCCCAGTTCTGATGGCTCATAATATTTACACCCCCTATCCTGGGAGGGAGTGGTAGTTCTATGCACGTCAGAATTGATATAATTCCTTATGTACATAGCACTTTATCATGTGTTTTTTAATTCACATACAGTCTCTTTTTAGACTTCCAAACAACTCTGTAAGGTAGATAGCATAGGAATAATTATCCCTCCCCCCCCCCCTTATGAATGAGATCCCCAGAAAGGTGAAGCCCAAGGTGACACAGACTGCTACTGGCAGAGCTGGGACTAGAATCCAAGATTCTTGACTTCCATTCCAGGGCTTCTCCTAATTCTGTCCATTTAATCATATTAGTTTGCACTTTCAGGTCTGGTTGCTAACTATGAATAGATAATTCTCCAAATGCTGTCAACCAGCAGCCTCCTCAGTGCCCAAGCCACACGTAGGCTGGTGCGCAGCTGTGGAGAAAGGCATCCACCTCCACAGTTGCAGTGAGTGGGGATTTTGGCGTTATATCCACAACTGGAATGTGAGAAGTGCCAAAAGGAGGTGTTATTTTCACTATCAGATGGCTAACTCACTGTGGGGCTCAATGTAGGCTAGGAACTGCCACAGGGAAGGATGGTAAGGAGGAGGATGGAGGAAGACAAAGATAAAAATGCAATAATGGTGATCATGGTGATTGAATGGATCATGATAGCTCCAGTGACAGTTGTAATAGTGGTAGTGGTAGTGATAGTGGTACTGGTGATCATGATGAGAGCATTAGTGATGACAATTACATCAATGGTGCTAAAGATGATGGTGGTGAAGATGATAATGGTGATAGTGGTGATAATGAGAGTGCTAGTAGAAATGGTGATGGTGCTAATGAGGGTGGTGTGGGAAAGATGACAGGGGTACTGTTTGCAGTAATGGTAACAGGGATGATAGTGGTGCCAATTGTGGAGATGAAGAGAATGATGGTGGCAACACTGATGGTGATAATAATTATGATGTTGGTGGTGGTGACAGTCAAGTGACAGCCTCTCAATACATCCAAAACAGAATTCATTATCTTTGCCTCTCAAACACCCTCACTTCTTAACTTCCTATTTCTGTTAAGGATACCACCATACTCTAGGGTTCTAAGACCAATGTTTCTCAAGCCATGCTGCAAGGAACACTGTGACATCTCAAGTTTGTTTTTCAATGAACCTTTTGTTGTTAGTTAATAGACATTAAGAGCAGTAATTTCTACCACAAAGATTCTGCAAAGTTTAGCTTAAACTGAAGGATGCTACAAAAGTTTCAACATCACCCTCTAGATTCACAACCTTGTCACTGCTCATTCTCCCTCATCTCACCCATCCACTCAGTTGCAAAATATCATCATTTCTCCCTCTATAATGTTTCTCACATCCCTTTCCTTCTCTCTCTTTTTTCTTTTGGAGGGAAGAAGGCAAGGCAATTGGGGTTAAGTGACTTGCCCAAGGTCACACAGCTAGTAACTGTGTCAAATGTCTGAGATTGGATTTGAATTCAGGTCCTCCTGACTTGAAAGCTGGTGCTGTATTCACTGTGCCACCTAGCTGTCCCCCTTTCCTTCTCTCTCCTCACATGATTATTACCCTTGCTCAGTATCCCCATAACCACTTGCCTGGACAACAGTTTCCTCATTGGTCTCTCTGCTTTCCTCTCCCATCCATTCTCAACAAATATGCAAAATGATCTTCCAGAAAGAGCAAGCCTAACCACATCACCCTCTAACTTAATAAACTCCGATGGCTCCCCATTGCCTCTAAGATAGCTTTTAAAGTATTTTTGCAACCTGGCTCCAACATACTTTTCCAACTATATTATCATTTTTCTCTTTTCTGGACTCTATAACCCACACAAACTAGCCTTACTGCCTTCTCTTGCACACTACAATCCATTTCTTTTCTGTACGTATTTGCACTGGATGTTCCCATGCGTGGGATTCACTCCTTTCTCACTTCTGCCTCTTAGAATCTCTTGTTTCCTTAAAAATTCCACTCATACAAAACCTTCTACAGGACCCATCCTGAATACTTCAGATGATAGTACCGTACCCCAAAAAATGTTCCATATATTATTTTTGTATATAATCGGTATATGCCTAAATGCAAACATGCTATCCCTTCCCCAAAACAACATAAGCTTCTGGAGGGGGCAAATGCTGTTTGGTTTTTTTTGTCTTTGTATCCCCAGAACCGAATGAAATACCTGGATCATAGTAAATGCTTCTTAAATGGTTGTTGATTGCTAGATAGTGGTAGTGATGGTTACAGTAATGAGGGAGATACTGATGTTAAACATGGTGGCAATGATGGTGTTGGTGCTAGTGTGAGTGATGGTGATAATGTGGGTGGCAATGGTGATAATGATGGGGATGGTGTTGGTGATTGTTGTGACAATGATAGTGATGAAAAAATTGGGGATGTTGGTGACAGTGATGGCAGAGGTGGCAGAGGACAGCTCCTAAGAGGAGCAAACAATCTCTTCTACCTTTGTCCAGACCCCAAAGTCTAAACGATACAATCAGTCAAAAAGCATTTACTAGATGCCTACTAGATGCCAGTTACTATGTGAGTACTGCAGATACAAGTAAAACCCCACACCATCCCACACTCAAGGAGTCCACAGGCTAATGAGCTGGTAATAGCATGCACGTATGTAAGTACATGCATAGAACATACAGAATTGATACCCGGTAAAAGTGGAGAAGGCACTAGCAGCTGGAAGCATCGGGCAAGGGCTCAAGCAGAAGGTGCCATCTGAGCTGCATCTTGAAGGGATCCAGGACCTAAGACGCAGAAGTTAGGAGGGAGCGTATTCTAGGCATGGGAGAGAGCCAATGCTAAGCCATGGGAATTGGAGATGGAGTGTTATTGTGAGCAAAGAGTGTTATCTGAGCCTCAGCCCCTTCCCACAGCTCTCCCAGCCCTGGCCTGGCACTAACAGCCCCACAAAACTTCCTTGGCTGGGCTCTAAATCACCCTGGCTAGCCCATGGTCTCCTTGGCATATGCCCCTCTCCCACCAAGTCAGATGGTTCCTTCCGCAGCTGTGCTCAAAGTCTGCCTTTCACTGAGCTTTCTCTCAGGGGCCAGGAGGACCAAGCAGGGGGAGGGATAGAAAGGTTCTTGCTTTGAATGCCTCAGAAAGGAACCTGAGAGCAGACAAAGGCCTCCAGATTCCCTTCTCTGACTCAGCACAGCTGAAAATGGATTGGGGGTGGGGGGGAGAGAAGGAGGGGGTAGCTCGCTCACACCAGGGAACCTGTGGTTTGGAAGTAAAGTCTAATCAAATGCAGAGGCATTCTGTCTTCTCCCCTGCCCCCAAGAACAGCCCTTTACTGGGGATTACTCATACGCTCTCAGGGAATTCTTCTGAGGTTTCTCTGAGACATCAGGGAATTTGCAAAGCTGGGAAGACAAAAATCTAGAAATCTTTTTTTTCAGTTGCTTTATCCCTTTTCTTATTTTCTTTCTGTGACTCTCTTTCTCTCCTTCTTCCTTACCAAAATCCTTTCATAAATTGCATTGCCTTTGGTCTTTCTCATCATTGCTGTTCTCAAAAGAAGAGGATGCACAGGGCCATGGAACCTGGACTGTGGAGAGGTAGACAAAGTGTTAAGGGGATCCCTGGCCAAAACCTGGGGCCCCCATAGAGGGAACCAGAGCCCTAAGTGAGTCAGAGGTTACAGCACAGGAACCAAAACCTAAGGAGCAGACCAGGGTGAGCCAGGAGCAAAACTGGCACCATGAGGCAATTGGCAGGTTCCGTTATGCAGTCAATGTAGCTGAAGCTGCTGGCCAGACAACTCAGAGAGCCAAAAATATCAGGATCAGTTAATGTCTTTAGAACACAAATATCAGAGCTGGGAGGGTTCTTAGAACACAGGATGTCAGAGCTTGGAGGGTCCTTAGAACACAGGATATCAGAGCTGGGAGGGCCCTTACAACACAGGATGTCAAAGCTGAAAGGGGTCTTAGAACACAGGCTGTCAAAGCTGAAAGGGCCCTTAGAACATAGAATGTCAGAGCTGGGAAGGACCTCAGAAAATGGGATTTCTGATCTTGGAAGGGCCTTAGAACACAGAATGTCAGAGCTGGGAGGGCCCTTAGAACACAGGATGTCAGAGCTGGGAGGGCCGTTAGAACAGGGAATGTCAGAGTTGGGAGGGCCCTTAGAACACAGAATGTCAGGGCTGGGAGGGCCCTTAAACAGAGAATATCAGAGACAAAAAAAGACCTGAGTTATAAGACTTGAAATGAAGAACTGGGCATGTCAAGAAGCAGGTTGGACAGAGTCATGTGGCCTGGGGAAATAAGTAGTGGGGAGGAAACAGAAGGAAGTTTCTCATTTACAATTAGGAATGTAAGGATAGTTCATTCTATCATGAGACAGTAAGCTGTGTTATCTGTGATTGTTCTCCCATTTCAGGAACTGAAAAACCATCATCTATCATAGTCTTCTGATATAATAGAAAGAGCCCCATGGCTTAGGAACCTGACATTAATCCACTTTGTGACCTTCAACAAGTCACTCCCACTCTCTTTTCCTCTGTTTTCTTATCAGTATAATAAAGGATTTCCAATAAAGTCTTCTCCAAATTTAAACTTCTATTTCCTAAAACTTCCTCCAACTCTAACATCCCATGTTCTAAGGGCCCTCCCAGCCCTGACATCCTGTGTTCTAAGGGCCCTCCCAACCCTGACATCCTGTGTTCTAAGGGCCCTCCCAGCTCTGACATTCTGTGTTCTAAGGGCCCTCCCAGCCCTGACATCCTGGGTTCTAAGGGCCCTCCTTCCAGTTTTTATATTCTTTAATTCATATGAAAAGGCAATCAACAAATCTTAATTAAGTGCTTACATTATACATTCAATTCAACAAACATTTAAGTGCTTAGTACATGCCAGGTACAACATTGGATATTAGGGATACAAAGACAAGACAAAACAGTCCCTACTCTCAGAGAGCTCATATTCTCTTCCCGGGGAATTGGGGATGGTGGGAGAAATACAGAGGAAGAGGAAGAGAAGAGGGAGGGAATGGAGGGGGAGAAGGAGGAGGGGGAGGAGGGGAAGGAGGGAGAAGAGGAGGGGGGGAGAAGGAGGAGGGAGAGGAGGAAGAGGGGGAGGAGGAGGCACAGACACCTGGGAGGATCAGGAAAGGTCCCTTGTGGGGGGCAGAACTTGCACTAAGCCTTGAAGTTGAGCAAAGAAAGGCAAACATGGGGGAAGCATTGTGCAAAGTCTAGAAAGTGGAAGATGAAGCCTCATGTAAGGAAGGCCGTAGGAAGGCCAATGCAGGAAGAAAGTAACATGCAGAAGGTGGAGCAACATGATAAGCCTAGAAAGATAAATTGGAGCCCAATCATGAAGTAATTTAAAAGACAGAGAAGTCTGTGCTTTACTCTGAAGGTAACAAAGAGCCCGGAAGCTTCTTGAGCTGGGAAGTAGCACGGACAAGACCATACTTAAAGAAGCATCCATTTCTCTACTGCTGGGAGAGCTCTGAGAACGGAGATGGTTTCATTCTTTGAGACATATCCATGCTTAGCCCAGTGCTTGACATATGGTAGACTAATAAATGTTTGCTGATTGATTGACTGAGAGGGAAGAGACTCTCCGCCAGGAGAAGAGACTAGAGACCCCTTAGGAGGTCAATTTTTGCTGCTGTTTAGTCATTTCAGTCATGTTTAACTTTTCATGACCACATGTGGGGTTTTCTTGACAAAGATACAAGAGTAGTTTGTCATTTCCTTCTCCAGGTCAATTTTTATAAATGAGGAAACTGAGGCAAACAGAGTTCAGTGACTTGCCCAGGGTCACACAACTAGTAAGTGCCTGAAGTCAGATTTGAACTCAGAAGATGAGTCTTCCTGACTCCCAGCCCAGTGCTCTGTGCACTATGGCGACACTTAGGTGCCCTAGGAGGCTATCAGAATATTCTAAACAAGAAGGGATGAATGGGGTGGTAACTGTAAGGGGAGTGGAGGAAAAGGAACCCATATAGTAGATGTGGTGGTAGTAGGAATGGGATATGAGAACAATAATTTATTAAGAGCCTTCTATGTGCCAGGAACTGTGCCAAGTGCTTTAAAATATCATGTCAACTGATCCTCACCACAACCTTGGGAGGTAGATACTTTTATTATTCCCATTCTACAGTTGTTAAAATTGAGAGAGACAGAGGTTAAGTGACTTGCCCAGGGGCACACAGCTCGTATGTATCTGATGCTGGATTTGAGCTCAGGTCTTTCCAACTCCAGGCCCAGTGTTCTATCCACTGTGAAATCTAGTTACTGACTGGGTATGGGGGTCAAAAAAGAATAAAGAGTTAAGGATGACCCTGAGGTTGTAAATTTGAGTGTCTGGAAGAATAGTAGTGAATTGGATTGAAATAAAGAAGTTAGGCAGAGAGGTGGATTTTAATGGGAAAGTTAATGAGTCTTGTTTGGGATATACTGAATTTGAGATGTGTATCAAGGCAGAGATCACTAGGACATAGAACAGTGGTTCTCAACCTTCCTAATGCAGAGACCCTTTAATACTCGTATGTGGGAGTATCTGCATGTGGGCAGACTCATCTGGAGACGGATAGAGGAGCCGTGTCTCAGGTCCTAAGACCATTGGAAATATGTGTTTTCTGATGGTCTTAAGTAACCCCTGTGACCCCTGTGAAAGGGTCATTCAGTCCCCAAAGGGGTTGTGACCCACAGGTTGAGAACCACTGACATAGAATATAATATAGAAACAGATTTCAGGGGGAAAAAAAATTAAGGCTAAGTATGTAGCGGTGGTGTTACCTGCACAAAAATGATTTCATGGATAAATTCCATGAAAACTGAACACATTACCAAGATACAGAAGAAGAGAAGAGATGACCCAGGAGATGTCCTAGGTTATAACTGATAAAACTGTTAATATAATTGTCAATGTAAGGACAGAGAATTGTTAATACTAACTAATGTTCTTGTATTCCTACCCTTAAGATAATGAGATGAAGTTGAGCTGAACCACACCCGAGGTCCCCCTACCTCGGGATGTTGCCTTAGAGTAGGAGGATGCCATGAATAGGCCTAATACATGGAGCCTGAGTCACATGGAGCTCGGGATGGGAGGGAGAAAAAGAGCATGAGCAGAGAGAAGAAAGAAGAAAGAGAAGCAGCTTGAGTAAGTAGAGGGAGGAATTTGTCTAGGGGAACTTGTTTTGGGGGGAGGCCTGACAGAAAGAAGGCTTGGGATGTTGTGCTCTCTGGATTAGTGATGAGTACTTTGTTCAATCTGACCTGCTGGTATCCTAATGATGTTCCAAATAAATATTTTGGTTTTGCCTTTGAGGAAGAAAGTTTATTATAGGTTGCAAATCTACCCTAGAAATACGTATCCATATTCATAGTGGCTGCTATGGGTATTGCATTGGTATTACAGGAGCCCAGCTCAAGCTGGATCCCAGCTTCTAGTGTCTTTATCCCCTTCCATTAGGATTCATGGCCTGAAGGGCAAAACAGCCAGAATGAAGTAGATTTGCTTGCCTGAACTGCCAAGGGTCACTGGGGTCACACAAACCAGGCCTTGCTACTTCATACTGTCTCCTCCCCCTCTCCTCCTAAAACTACCAAAAAAAAAAAAACCACACAATTTTTTCATGAGTCTCTTTGGTTGGGAAATCCACTGGACATCCCCCAGGGTGTCAGGTTTGCTACTCTGTCATCTCAGTAAAAGACAATTTATTCCTCAACTCATGGCTTTGATTTATTTCAGGACTTGCCATAAACATGATGACAAAATTGAATAAAGTTGATAATCCAGCAAAAGAGACTAAGAAAGCACAGTCAGAGTTACAACAGTGTCATGAAAATCCAGAGAAAAGAGAGTATCCAGGAAGAACAGAAGGTCAACATCATTAAAAGCTTCAGAAAGGCGAAGAAAAAAAAGGACAGAGAATGGGAAAAGGGCATTAGATTTTTCAGTTTAAAAGGTGATCGGTAACCTTGGAACAAGCCATTTCAGCAGAGTAGCTGGCTTGGAAGCTAGAGTAGAAGGGGTAGAAATGTGGGGTGGGATGTAACAAGGTGGAGAGAATAAGCATGGAATGGTTCTTCTAGGAGACCAACATTGAAAAGGAGGTGAGACATACGGGATGTTAGCTTGAAGGGATGGTAGGTCAAATGAAGATATTTTTTAACAGAGAAGATAGAATGTTTAGTCTTGGTCCCTGTTAGCAAAGGACTGCTGTGGACAGATTCCTCCCCAGGCTCCCCACCACCATCAATGTTGCCTGAACCTGTGCCAAGAGAATTGTACCTTCTAATCACAAGCTGAAAAATCAAGATGAGCTAAAGAAAATGGTTCCTCCCTCAAAGGACATAGAAGACAGTGAGGATAAGGACACGCCAAAAGATGAAGAAAGCAGTTGTGGTCCTCCAGAGGAAGAGCAAGAAGCCTGTGGCTATACCAACAAAGAAAGTACCATGAGCCCAAAAAAATTGTTGTTGCCACCACATCTGCCAAGAAAGCACTCATGACTCCAGGTAAGAAGGCAGTTGGGGGCCCCTGCCAAGAAAGTGGCTACCCCAGACAAAGCTGTCATCACACCAGGCAAGAAGGGAGCCACTCCAGCTAAAACAGCAGCCATGCAGCTAACGCACCAGCCCTCCCCCACCCTGACCAAAGAGGCAAAAAGAATAGGAAGAATGCCAAGAAAGAGGAGAGTGAATCTGAAGAAAAGCACAGTGAAGATGATGAGGAGGAAGAATTTAAGCCACTCCAAGCTACAAAAATGGGAGCAGCTCTAGCCAAAGAAGATTCTAAGGAGGAAGAGAAGGAAGATGATGGTGATGAGGATGAAGATGAGGGTGACTCCGAAGAAGAAACTGTAGAAACAACCCCTGCCAAAGGGAAGGCTGCTCCTGGGAAAGCCAGGGAATTCTAGAAGGAAGAGGAAGAGGAGGAGGAGGAAGTGCCTGTCACAGAAGTATCACGGAGGAGGAGAAAGGAAACAGGCAAACAGAAAATCCCTGAAGTCAGGAAATAGAAGTTGGAAGCTGAAACTTCTACAAATTTCAGTCTCTTCGCTGATACCATGAACTTCAACAAAACCACTTCTGAGCTAAAACCTGGTATCATGGACTTCTTTGCAAAAAAAGGATGTAACAGGTATGGACATCCATATTGGCACCACCAGGAAGTTTTGGCTAAGAGGAATTTAGATCCACTAAAGACGTGGAAAAAGCTCTGGAACTCAGGGGCTCCAAAGTGCTTGGCTCTGAACTGAAACTGGAAAAAGAAAAAGAGAAGAAAAAGATTGAGATGCAAGGAAGCTCTTCATCAAGAATCTGCCTTGTCAAGTGACTCAGGAGGTCCTCCAGGAAAGGTTTGAACACGCTGTTGAGGTTAGGTTGGTCTGTACGAAGGATGGGACACCCAAAGGAATCACCTGTGTTAAATTCAAGACAGAAGTGGTCAAGGCCTTGAAAGAAAAACATGGAATTGAGATCAATGGTTGGGCACTCATTCTGGACTATGCACGGGAGAAAAGTGAAGGACAAGAGAATACTGAGATAGGAAGAATTCCTCGAGTAGGAACAATAACCTCACCTGCAGCAGCTTTGGAGGCTGAAGGGTTGGTCATGGCAGCAGTCACGGAGGCATCAGTGGAGACTGAAAGCATCCCAGGAAGGGGGAATGATGGAGAGAGAAAGAGCATTGGTTTAAATGGATGTATATTCCCCATAAACTTTTCATGAGGTACTAGTGATAGATATAGGAGTTAACTTTTTTTGCCTATGAGTTATTTTGAGTTGATAATGTTATAGACCATGTCCAAAACCATTTTTTCCTGCCAAAAATAAATAAATAACTGGAGAAGATCACGGCATATTTGTAGAAGCAGGGAATGAAGAAAGACTGGAGATTAGAAAAAGAGAGAGGATGATGAAAGAGGAGGAGACAGGGGATGGGGTGAAGGACTTTGGCAAGGAAAGGGGTCACTTCTTCTGAGAATGGACCATGGGAGAAGCTGAATGAAGATGCTGAGGGGATGGAAGGTGGAGAATTGAAGAGGAGAGAGCTCATTAAGGAATGGCCTTAAATTTTTTTGTGAAATGTGAGACAAGGTCTTCTGTTGGGGGGGCATAGGAAGGGGAATGTAAGTGTTTTGGGAAGAAAAGAGAAGGCCTGAGACAGACACCATGGGGAGTGCAAAAGGAAGTCAGTCAGGGAAGAATAAAAGGTGTGCTAGGCAACAGCAAAGACCCAGGAGAGAATTGGTAGTAGACTGCATCAGAACAGTTATGTGACTTCCTCCAAGAATATTCAGCAGAATTCAAGAAGGTGCAAAATAGAGAAATGATGCGGGCAACCCAGAATGGGGGTTTGGAAAGGAATGAGTGGTAATAGGTAAGAGGGAAATGAGCTTATATGGGTAGGGAAAAGCATGAAGTTGAATTGGTTCTCTGTAGCAACAGGATTTCAAAGGGAAGAAAATAAGACCATAGCAGGGTGACAGATCAGGAAAGAGGGAAGGAATGGAATTCGAGGTTGTGGTGAAGACAAAGAATAAGGGGCAGGGAGGGAAACATAGGGAGAGATACAAGGACATTTAGGAGGCTATTCCAAATAGGGGAATTTCTGAGTTCAGAATTGTGGGACTGGAATATTTGTGGGTGATGATGAGCTCCAAAGAACGATCTTTCGTGATAAAGGCAGAGTGAAGGTACAGATCATGGGAGTTGAGAAGGTTGATGAGCTGGGACATCAATAGGAATATTGAGTACTAAAGGAAGAAGAAATTAGTATTCAAGACAATCACTATGGAGGATTATGCTCTAAATGATAGGAAGAAATTGAGCAAATAGGAGTGATAGACTAGGGGATGGAGATAGTAAAGACACTCCAGGAAGGAGGAATAATGTAAGTAAAGGTTTGGGAATTAGAATAATGGTGAAAAAGGATCCATTCTTTTCTGGCATTGATCTCATCTATAGGGCAGCCTCCACAGGACACCAGGCCTTTTCCCGGCAAAGAGGGCAAGAAGACATAGTCTGTCTTTCCTGGGATGATGGAATTTCCCTGAAAAGAGGATAGTGGAAAGCCCCAAGGTTAGTAAAGCAGAATATCCCCCGGAGGAGGGGGGCAATGGAAAGCTCTAGGAAGGGCATAGCACAGAACCAGCATGGGATGCCCCAAACTAGATCTGCCTAGCAAGGACCATTCTTTTCTTTTTCTTTTGTTTTTTTTTGGAGGGAGGAAGGTAGGGGCTAAGTGACTTGCCCAAGGTCACACAGCTAGTAAGTGTGAAATATCTGAGGCCGCATGTGAACTCAGGTCCTCCTGACTCCAGGGCCGGTGCTCTATTCACTGTGCCACCTAGCTAACCCCTGGCAAGGCCCATTCTGTGTGAGACATCTCCTGAGGAGTCCAAGATCAAGGACCAGGCTCATTCCACCTTTCAATAGCATCTTGGTCAGACACAGGTGCCACACAAACCAGGGGTGTGACTGAGCCTAGCCCACTCAGTAGCAGAATTACAGCCGTGTGCACATTTGGTGGTTCCCAAGGCCCAGCAAAGTAAGGCAGTTCTATTTTTACATATTCTGTGTTCATCTCTGCCACCCAGGCCGCTAACAGGCCATCCATACAGTGCTGAAGGTAGGAGCCGGCCTTAGACCAGAGAATATCAGAGCTGGGAGGGGGCATTAGAACTCAGAATGTCAGAGATGGGAGGGGCCTTAGAACACAGGATGTCAGAGCTGGGAGGGCCCTTAGAACACAGGATGTCAGAGCTGGGAGGGCCCTTGGAACACAGACTGTCAGAGCTGGGAGGGCCCTTGGAACACAGGATGTCAGAGCTGGGAGGGCCCTTGGAACCCAGAGTGTCAGAGCTGGGAGGGCCCTTGGAACATATTGCCAAAAGGGACCTTAGAAGACAGTATTACAGCTGGAAAAAGCCTTGGAACATAGCATATCATAACTAGAAGGGATCTTAAAACATAGAATGTCACAGGTAGTAGAGACTTTAGGACAAAGAATGCCAGAGATGGAATGGACCTTAGAGACAACCTAATTTAACCCCTTCCACCCCCACCCTACCTAGAAGCCGCTATCTCTGGGCCTGAAATCACGAAATATGACCTTAGATACTTACTAGGTTTGTGACCCTGGGCAAGTCACTCAACCTCTGTCTGTTTCCATTTCTTCAACTGTAAAATTAAAATAATGATGGCACCTACCCTGCAGGGTTGTCATGAAGATCAAGTGATATATTTGCAAACAAGCCTGGTACATGTTAGGGGCTTAATAAATGACTGTTTCCTTCCTTCCTTCTACCCCCATCCCACCCACAATGTCATAGATGAGGAAGGAAATCCAGAGGAAGTGACTTGCCCAAAGTCACACATCTGACCTGCAGAACTTGGAACCATAACTCAAATACAGCTCTTCTGACTCGAGACCCAGCACCCTTTCTACTATGATGCAGTGACCTTTCAAAACCTTTCAAACTGATGTGCCAAGGTTCTGACTCATGTTTGTTGGGAATGTCGGGTGCAGATCAACTGGGGAGGAGGTTTAGGGAGCGGGGGAGAGAGTCTAACTGCCAACTATATAAAGAAGAGGGGAGATAACATCATTTCAAGTTGGCAGAGGAAGAGAGCTGTTAGCGTGCCAACTGTCTCAGGGAGAAACTGAAGTGGGTCATACCTTCTGGACAGGCTACCTTTCCTCTCCTTCATCTATAAAATGAGGCAAATAGACTGGATGGCTTCTGGTGTTCCCACCAGTTCAATCATCCTATGTTCTAAAGTCACCGTCAGGTCTAAAGTTCAATCCAATCCAAGTGAAGTCAGTTCCACAAACACTTAACTGAATTGAATTTGATGTTCTATCATTCTGTGTTCTGAGGTCCCTCTCACTTCTAACATGTTATATTCTAAGATGCCTTTAAATTCAGATATTCTCGTTCTATTATAGACTACTTCCAACTTCTGTGGGAAAATGTCATTGGCAAAGGATCTAGAAAAGAGGGCCCTTAAGACAAACGGTAAAAGGTGCTCGGGGAAGTAGGGATTAGTGAACAAGAGCTGGGGTTGGATTTGGGCAAGAGATATTTGGCAAAATTTGGGAGAAATTGAAAATTTGGAGGGCAACCAAATAATAGTTCTGGTGCAGGAAGGCAAGGTCAAAGATAATAAAGTAACATATGAAAAGATTAAGGAGGAGAGATGAGTTGTGGAACCTAAAGAGATAAGCTCAAACAGGAAAAGGAGAAAATAGTCGGCAAGGCAAGTCAAGGTCACATAAAGAAAAGGTAAGCGGAACAAATAGAGGGTTAGGTAAACTGATAGAATGGATTGGTGGGTGAGGCAAACTGGTGGTAAATAAAGCAAGTTTTAACCTAAAAAATAATAATTGACTTTAAAAAAAAGTTTTAAACAGGGTTAACATATAAACACTTGTGAGTAGTTTCAAGAAACAAGACTAAAAATCATAATCATTATAGGTTAGGGAAAATTATACAGACACTTACATCAAGACACTTATCTTTTGTTTGTCAGCACAGTCAAGTAAGTGACTATTATCTGTATTCCAAGTGTAGTCTGATCTCTGTCCTAGAAAAACTGATGAAGGACTGTTAAAAAAAAAAAAAACACCTCTCGACACACACTCTAGGTTATTAGGGAGATTGGAGGGCTTCTAAAGGAAACAGAAGCAAGGTTTTAATTCAGAGGAAAGGTAGGTTCTGGAGTGGGGAAAAGGATACTTGACCCTCATTTGGATTATAGAAAGCGGAAGAACAATACACAAATGAGAAAGGGAAGGAAAAGACCATCTGTACAATTACAGCTTCGTAGCTGATTTGAGGCTGTTCCTAAAGAGGAGAGGGGATAATACAATGGGGATGAAGAAGGTGCTTGTCCTCACAAGAGTGATATAGTCATAGAAGCTATCAGTCGTGAGATAAGGGGAAATATGAAGAAGACTAAGGGGCAGAGGAAAATAAAAGGGAGAGTAGTAGTCAGTGATTTTCCACTCAAAGATAGTGACATATCTATTGGTTGAGCTGACAATACCAAGAGACCTATTAGGGGCATGTCTGTATCCAAGATATAAGAGAGCACATTCCCAGCCTTATCAAAAGTGATGACAACTACTCCTTTCTGGTGATTCACACAGACTCAAATGACACTTCCAGAAGGAACCTTAAAAGTATGGCCAATTATTACAAAGTCTTAAGGCATAGAATGTACTTTCCTCACTTTGGCCAATTGAAGGCAAAGGATGCAGAACAGAAAATTTCAATTGGGAAGTATACAGCTGGCTAGGGAGGTGCTGGGTAAAAACGGGTTTTGGTTTTCTGGTTACTATTATAAGGTTGTTAGATTCCTGGCTAGAGATAGAGTCACCTAATGAAGGTTGGTAAGAATGTGTTTGTTAGGTGTCTTGCAAATCTAATCAAAAGAACTTAAACTAAAAAGGATGAAGGAGGAAGAAGACACACTATGAATATCTCTCATGATATACACTATGGAACAAAGCCACAAAGAAAGAAGAATAGGAGCTGGGAGGTCCACAAATTCACAGGAGACAAAATCCAAGCAAGGATCTAGTAGTAAAGCCCATAGCTTTTCGTGTCTGTACACGAATGTCAAAAGTTTGAGCATTAAAAAAGAGGGACTAAAGGTCCCAACAAAAAAGTACAAATTTGACCTCATAGGTATCACTGAGATAAAAATATCAATCAATAAACATTAAGCACCTACTATGTGCCAAGAACTGTGCCGAGCACTGGGATTGAAAAAGAGGCAAAACACAAACCCTGCCCTCAAGGAGCTTACAGTCTAGTGGTGGAGACAACAGGCATAGAAGCTATATGAAAAATAAATAACAGAGGGAAGGTTCTAGAATTAAGAGGAGTTGGGGAAGTCTTCCAGTAGATGGAATTTCATCTGTTACTTAAAGGAAGCCTGCAACGTCCATGGGTGGAACAGAGGAGGGGAAGTGTTGCAAGCATGGGGCACAGCCAAAGAAAATGCCAGGAGCCAAGAGACAGAGTATCTTGTTCATGGAACAGCCAGGAGGCCAGCGTCTCTAGATCAAAGGCTCCTTGTCAAAGAGAAAAAGATAAGAAGCCTGGAAAGGTAGAAGGGGGTTGGGCTATGAATGGTTTAGAATATAAAACAGAGGATTTTTATTTGATCCTGGAGGTGATAGGGAGTCACTAAAGTTTATTGAACAGAGAGAGTGACATGATCAGACCTGAGCTTTAGGAAAATCTCTTTAGAGACAGAATGGAGACTAGATTAGAGTGAAGACAGACTTTGTAGCAGCAGCCACACCGGCATACCTAGGAGGGCTGCTATCACAGGTCCTTAGATCTGCTTTACTAGGAAAGAGAGCCATTTAAGGGGTCAACAATTTATTTTAATTACATTCATTAGTTCAGGGGAAAAGTCAGCACCTTGAATTTCAGAGAAAATACAAGCGGAGAAATAAAGACCAACTGACTGCCTGAATCAACTATACACTTTACATACATCCTTGGATTGAGGGAGCCTTTACATCTGAGCTGGTGGGGAGCTCTGAATACACCACCATCTCAACCAGGCAATCACAAGAACCTTCTCATAAGTGAGCCCCCAAAGCAAAATACCAACTCAGAGTATATATCCACTTCTCAGAGCCGGAAGGCATCACAACCGTCCTGACTCAGTGTCTAATTAGAAATTAGCAAAAGGCATGAAAGTCTTCCTACAAGCAAGCCTCCCCTAAGCAAGTTTCCCTTAATCGGCTCCACGGTGCACCTTATTAATGAGAGGGGAAGATCTTAAAGCCCATTAACATTACAGACTGAAGTCAGGCAGACAATTGGCAGTCTATTGGAGATTTAGTAGAATGAGACCTAAAACTTGACTCTGGCTGTAGGTGGCTATACTTTATTAAAAGGGTACAGGACAGGCAAAAGTGTGTAAAGAGCTTTGCAAATCTTAAAGTGCTATACAGAGGTTAGTTATTGTTGTTGTTGTTGTTGTTATAGTAAGAAATATAAGAATAGGAATAGGGAAACAAGATGAACAGTGTTTGAGTGAAGGTCAAAGGAGGGAGCAACAAAAGTGATTTTGTCATTGCTACCAACCATATGCATAAAAGGAAAAAATGGAGGAAAAGTTTGAGAAACAGGTCACAAGTCTGGCTCAGGGCTATGATATAGTTGTGATAGACAACTCCAGTTATCTAGACATCTACTGGAGCGCTCTCTGCCAAACCCAGACCAGCTACTCATTTCTTAATTTTATCATTTTAGGGGCAGCTAGGTGGCACAGTGAACAGAGCACTGGCCCTGGAGTCAAGAGGACCTGAGTTCAAATCTAGCCTCAGGCACTTGACACTTAAACTGCGTCATCTTGGGCAAGTCACTTAATTCCAAGTACCTTGCCTTCCCCCTCCAAAAAAAATTTTTTATCCTTTAAAAGGTGAAGGAATCAATAAGGGGAAATTCTATTCCAGATCTGATTCTCATTAACAGGGAAAAACAGGAACAGCTTCCTGGAGTAGAAATGATGGAAACAGGGCAGGAGGCAGGAGGGAAAGGTGGAAAGAAGTGAGTATACTATCCTAGAGTTTTGTGAGAGGTAACAAAAAGAAATCTGGGCATAATAATCTGACATGCATTTGAGATTTGGAGACAAGAAATGTCAAAAAGTACAGAGGACAATAGGAACCCATGGAATAAAATACTCCAGGAGAAGTCATCCTAGGAGGGATGGGAAATGTTCAAGAATAAAACTACAAAAACACAACGAAAAACAGTTCCAATGAGGAAAAAAAAAAACGGGATTTGTCTGAAGAGATTTGTCAATGTGGACTCACAGGGAGCTCATCAATCAACTTAGATTATAAAAAGATGTGTCGAGACAGGAAGAAAATTTGTAACTCAAAATCTTACGGAAATGAATGTTGCAAACTAAAAAATAAATAAATAAAATTTAAAAAAAAAAGATGTGTCAAAGGTAGAAGTAAAGCCAGGTAATACATCATGAATATTCATAGAACAATCCTGTAAAAATAGTGTCAGGAATCCTAAAGCTCAGAATTCATGGAGCCTGGAAAGGGAAGCTAAGAACAACCAAAAAGGATTTTTTTTAAGCTATGTTGAAAAAAAAGGGGGGGATCGGGGGAGGGAGAGGATCTTTGTTTGGGGTGAACATGATGATGATAACTTATAATGGAGGGGAAATAGAGCTCTTTAATCCTAATTTCCCTTCTGTTTTCTCTTCAAAAGAGAATGACTTTCCCATCACAAAATCTGTCACTGGAAATGACAGTTCAAAGGGGACTAACAGGGAATTGATACCCAGGATAAGGAAGGAGATAACGAGAGACACCCTTGCTGCCCTGGATGAATCAAGTGACCTGGATTGCTGTGGCTAGAGTTTACCTGGATTTTAGCAAAGCTTTTGGATAGTTTATGCTATTTTTATGAAGCAGAGAGAAAGGTAAGATTAAATCACAATACAATTTGATGGATTCATAACTGGTTATTTCATCAATTTATTGGGTTATTTGGGTTATTACTGGGATCAGGTTATTTGGTCAGACTCAAAGAGTAGCTGTTAATGGCTCAATGTTTATGTGGCAGAAGCTCAACTGTGGAGAGCCTCAAGGGTCTGTGTTGGCTCTATGGTGTCTAACATTTTTTATCAATGACTTGGAAAAAAGAGGCTAGATAGATGGCTCAGTAGATAAAGCATTGGGTCTGCAGTCAGGAAGACCTGAGTTCAAATCCAGCCTCAGACACTTTTCTAATGAGACCTTGGGCAAATCATTTAATCTAGATTTGTCTTTGTCTACTAGAGAGGGAAATGGCAAACCACTCCAATATCTTTGTCCAAAACAACTCCCTGGACAGTGTGGTCCACATTGTCATGAAGAGTCACACATTACCTGAACAAATTGGAAAAAGGGATAGATGACATGTTTATCAATTCAACACATGGCTCAAATCTAGTAGGAGTGGCTAACACAATGGATGGCAGAGAGATGGCAGAGATCCCAAAAAGATCTTAAATAGGCTAGAGCATTGAGCCAAATCTGAAATGAAATTCAACAGACATAAATGTGAAGTTTTACACTCAGATACAAAAAATCAATTTCACATGCATGAGGTAGGGGAGGCATGACTAAAGAGCAGTTGTTCTGAGATAGATCTGGGGGTCTTAGCGGATCACAAGTTCAATATGAGTCAGCAATGTGATAGGGCATCCCAAGAAGTTCAGGTGACCTTGAGTCGTGTTAAAAGGCAGAGCTTTCAGGAACCAGGGCACAATGGTCCTGCTCTACTGTACTCTCCAAGATCTGGAGTACTGTGTTCAGTTTAGGGCACCATAGTTTATAGGAAACACTTAGAAGTTGGGGAGAATTAATGGCCAGGACAACAAAAAACCTCAAGTGCTATATGAGGATTAAAGAAACTGGGGTGTCTATCTTAGAGAAAAGAAGACTAAAGACACAGGAGAGCAGGGTTCAAAGATTTATTATTTAGAAGAGGAATTAGAATTGTTCTCTTTGATGCTAGCATGCGGTACCAGGAACAATGGTCAAAAGCCACAAGCTTAGGCTTGATAGCAGGAAAAAATGCCTAGCAAATGTTGAGTTGTTTCAGTCATGTCCTCCATTTGTGGGGTGTTTTTTTTTTTCGAGGGGGAAGGGCAGGGCAATTGGGGTTAAGTGACTTGCCCAGAGTCACACTGCTAGTTAAGTGTCTAAGGCCAGATTTGAACTCAGGTCCTCTTGACTCCAGGACCAGTGCTCTATCCACTGTACCACCTTGCTGCCCTCCTAACAATAAGAGCGATCCTAAAGTGGAATGGGCTACTTTAGAAGGTGGCAGCCTCTTCCTCCACATATGTCTTCAAACAGAGGCTGGAGGTATACTTCTCAGAGAAGTTACAGTGGGAATTAGTGTCATATAAGGGTTGTACTAGGTGGCTACTAAGGCCCCTTCCAACTCTCAGGCTCTGTGATTATTATTGCTGCTCTAATGTTCTGGGTTCTAACTTCCATTTGAACCTTGACACTCTCTGTTCTAAGGCTCCTCCTGGTTCTGACATGCTGTGTTCTAAGGGCCCTTCTAGATCTGGCATTCTATTCTCCTTCCAGGTTTGACATTCATCCACTGTAAGGCTCTCTAGTTCTGACATAGTAGATTCTAAGGTCCCATCTAGCTCTGATATTCTAAGGGCCCTCCCAGCTCTGACATTCTCTATTCTAAAGGCCCTCTCAGCTCTGAAATTCCATGTTCTAAGTTCCCTCCAAGCTCATCCATTCTATATTCTAAGGGCCCTCCCAGCACTGACATTCTATATTCGAAGAGACCTCCCAGCTCTGACAGTCCATGTTCTAAGTTCTCTCCCAGCTCTGACATTCGTATATGCTATATTCTTTGTTCTTTCTCTCTTCCAGCTCTTATAATCTATATTCTGTGATGCCTCCCAGCTCTGACATTCTGTGTGCTAAGAGTATCCCCCACTTTCTGCATCACCCTCACCCAAGCTGTGTGGTTCTAGGACTCTATGAAAACTACATTAGACCCCTCTCACCATCAGGAGACCCGTTGGTGATGACCCACTCTTCCACTAATGAAAGTCAAGCTGGGTGCTGACAAGGCTTGCCCAACCACAGTTTTAATTCACTGAGCTAACAGATGACTTCACTTCCTGAACAGGGAACTACCTCACCTGACTCAATTCATTACCAATTGGAACACCCCAGGTGAGTAGACACAGGTAAATATTGTCCTTTAGCCTGGATCAACAGCTTCCAGGTAATCTCTTCCCAAACAGATCTTGCCATACTGTCCTTACCTCATCAGTTTGTTTAATAATTTCATGCAATGCCTATCAAAACAATTATCTGAGCAGTTTAAATAACTAACACCACACACTTTCAACCTCCCATACTAAAAGGAAATCACCAGTCTGGGGGCTTCCAGGAGGAAAACCTCAGCCAACTCATCCCCCCAACCTGAGAGTCGTTCTCAATTCTCCCCATCCAGAGTAGGGTACTTTCCAGAGGACTGAGTGCCATTCAGCAGCTCCAGGAGAATACCACAAGTCAGGAAGCCCATGCCTTGAGGCCTCAGTCACAGTATCACAGGATTCTGGCTGAAAAGGACCTTATAGATTATGTAAGCAAAGCCTAGCCTGTGGGGAAAGCACAGGCTTGAAGACTGGAGTCCTAGGCTCAGATCCCAGCTCTTGACACTGTGTGACCTTGGGTGAGTCCCTCCCCCTCATTAAGTCTCACTAATGAAAACAATAACCTATAACCTGACTCGCAGGACTGTGGGGTGGAAAGCACTTTGCAAACTTCAAATCATTATGGACGATGGAGTGAGCATCATCTTCCTGCCTGTGAATGGGGTTTTCTGAGCACAAACAAATGTGGTCCCCTCTCTTTTCTCTTCTTGATAATAATAATGTGGCATTTGGAGGCAGAGGAATCAGGTTTGAATCCAAACTGCTACTCACTAGCTGGGATCTCAGGCTACTCTCTCTCTGGGCCTCAAAGTTTCCTTATCTGTAAAATAAGGGTATTTGATTAGATGACTTCCAAGGCCCAAGAAGCTGACATTCTGTAATATAAAGTCTCTTTCACATCTGCCAATAGGTATTCTGAACTTTCCCCCAGCTCTGAAATCCTGTGTCCTATGGGACCTCCTGCATCTAATGTTCTATTATCTAAGGTCCCTCCAAGATGATATTCTCTGTTCTTAGCTCCTTCCCAGCCCAGTCTGTCTTCTAAGGACCCTCCCAGTTCCAACATTCTCTTTCTAAGACCCTACAAGCTCTGACATCTTGTATACTAAGGATCCTCCCAGCTCTGATATCCTATGTTCTAAGGGCCCTCCCAGCTCTGAAATTCTCTTTCTAAGACCCTCCCAGCTCTGACATCTTGTATTCTAAAAGCCCTCCCAGCTCTGACATCCTGTGTTCTAAGGGTCCTCCCAGCTCTGACATCCTGTGTTCTAAGGACCTCTCAGTTTTCATAACCTGTGTTCTAAAGGCCTTTACAATTCTTATATCCTTTGATCCAGCAGTCTTTGAAGAGGCAGAGAACCCTGCTCCAACAATACCCAGCCATAAGTACGTACATTGTGATTGACCTGATTAGAGTAGGTCCTGATGTTCTGACCTACCCCATTGGGTCAAAGGATTACTAACAACAGCTCATACTTATCTGGTGTAGTAACACAAAGCACTTTACCAACAGTATTTCTATATTCTGGATTTCTGATTTCTGAACAGCCCTCCTTCACTTAGTCAAAGTCAATTGCAAGTCATGTCATCATCTACCTGATGTCATGGTTCTCTTTGAGAACAAGAAATCAGACATTTAGGCCAGAAAGAAACCAGAGTGTTACTGGATCCTCACAGCAATCCTGAGGCCAGTGCTATTATCAGTGCTATTTCATGAAGGAAGAAACTAAGGCTGACAGACATTAAGTGCCTACCTCAGACAATTAGTAAGTGACCAAGGCAAGATTTCAACCCAGGTCTCCCTGATTCAAAGTCCAGCACTCTGTCTCTATCTCTGTAGATAAGGAACCAAGGCTAGGGCAGGGCTTTGGGGTAAACTCCATGGCCACTGACAGGGGCATCCATATAACTCGAATTGATTACATGAACTTTCCTATCTACTCTCTCATGTGATTCCCACAGAAACTCTGTGTGGTAGAGATTCCAAATATTAATCTGTCATTCTACAGAGGAGGGAACTAACACCCCAGGAAATGAAGTGACTTAACCACAATAACCTAAGTTAATGGTGAGCCAGGGCACCTAGGTGAAGAGCTGGGCCTAGACTCAGCAAGCCTCATCTTCATGAGTTCAAATCTAGCCTCAAACACTTGCTAGGTGTGTGACCTCGGGACAAGTCACTTCACCCTGTTTACCTCAGTTTCCTCACCTGTAAAATGAGCTGGAGAAGGGAATGCAAACCACTCCAGTATCTTTGCCAAGAAAATCTCAAATAGGGACATGAAGAATCAGACACAACTGAAATTACTCAACAGTGACAACAATGGTGCCAGGACTTGAACCCATGGTTTCTATTCAAGCCTTGCACTTATCTCTCACATTCACAAGGAGAATAAAAAGAATTTTTTACATATAAAAAGTCCTGGGGGGGTGGAGCCAAGATGGAGGCATAGAAGCAGGAAAACTCCACAGCTCCCACAACCACCTCAAATATCCATAAAATATGACTCTAAACAAACTTTAGGGCTCCAGAACTCACAAAATTACAGAAAAACACATCTCCCACTGAAGGCAGTTTGGCAGGTGGGACAGGAAGGGCTCATCGCAGTGTGCTGAGAGCCAAAACCAGCCCAGCCTGAAACTGCAGTCTGGCCCAGGAGTGGTCAGGACAAGCCACAGCTGGAGCCTTCAGGAAAGTGGATCAGCGGCAACTGTGGCAATTTCCAGAATTATCAAGCAATAAGAAATAAGGACTAAGTGAAAGGTTAGTGGAACTCAGCTAAATTTGGGGGAGAGGATCCGGCCGAACTTCCTCCAGGGCAAGGAAGCAGCACAAGTGGTGGGCCCCAACTGCTTCCATGTGGCTGCGTCAGAGCTCTCAGCCTGCAGATTGCAGTGGGGCCAAGCTATCATTCAGAGGCTAAGTGTTCTTGCCTTAAGCTGCCTGGATCCTGATCATGGTCTTGGGTGGTGGTCCTGAGGTACGTTTTCAGTGAGCCAAAGCTGGTGGGGACTGTAGCGTCCTCCTAAAAGCTCCAGCAGCTGCAAAAACCCCAGCAATTTGGGACAAAGCACTCCCCTCTGGAAGCAGAGTTCCACAGGGCTAAAAAATCAAGTTATTCACTGGCAACATGAGCAGGCAAAGGAAGCAAAGTAAGAACAGCAATCCAACTTTAAATTCCTTTTTTGGGGACAAAAAGGATCAAAGCATGGAACAGGAGGAAGACAACACAGTCAGAACTCCCACATCAAAAGCTTCCAAGAAAAATGTAGCTTATTACAAGCCATAGAGCAGCTTAAGAAGGATTTTGAAAACCAAATAAGAGAAGTGGAGGAAAAATTGAGAAGAGAAATGAGAATGATGCAAGAAAATCACGTAAAGAGAGTCAACAACCTGACTAAAGAAAATAACACCTTAAAAAATAGATTTACTCAAATGGCAAAAGAGGCCCAAAAAGCCAATGAGGAGAATGCCTTAAAAAGTCAAATTTGCCAGATGGAAAAAGAATCTCAAAAGCTTTCTGAAAAGGATAATTCCTTCAGAATTAGAGTGGAGCAAATGAAAGCAAATGACTTTATGAGAAATCAAGATACTATG
>CM053582.1:104285418-104326786 GCA_028627135.1 Pseudochirops cupreus
TCTCTCTCTCTCTCTCTCTCTCTCTCTCTCTCTCCCTCTCCCTCTCCTTCTCTCTCTCTCTCTGTCTCCCCTTCTCTCTCTAATTCTCTCTCCTTTCCTCTCCTGTCTCTGTCTTTTCTGCTCTCTTTTCTCTCTATCTCTGTCTCTCTGCCTCTCTTTGTCTCCGTCTCTTTCTGACTTTCTCTTCTCTTTTCCTTTCCTGTCTCTCCCCCTCTCCTCTGTCTTTTCTCCTCTTCTCTCTATCTTTCCTCTCTTTCTCCTTTCCTCTCCTCTCCAGTCTGTCTCTCCCTCTTTCTCCTTCTCTCTTTTTCTCTCTCTCTTTCTCTCTCTCTCTCTCCCTCTCCCCTTCTCTCTAACTCTCTCTCCTTTCCTCTCCTGTCTCTGTCTTTTCTGCTCTCTTCTCTCTCTATCTCTGTCTCTCTGCCTCTCTTTGTCTCTGTCTCCTTTTGACTTTCTCTTCTCTTTTTCTTTGCTGTCTCTCCCCTTCTCCTCTGTCTTTTCTCCTCTTCTCTCTATCTTTCCTCTTTTTCTCTTTCTCCTTTCCTTTCCTTTCCAGTCTGTCTGTCTCTCCCCCTTTCCCCTTCTCTCTCTCTCCCCTTCTCTCTCCTCTCTGTCTGTCTTTTCTGCCCTCCTCTTATCTCTCTGTCTCTGTCTCTCTGCCTCTCTTTGTCTCCTCTCCTCTGTCTTTTCTCCTCTTCTCTCTCTCTCTCTCTCTCTCTCTCTCTCTCTCTCTCTCTCCCTCTCCCTCTCCCTCTCCCTCTCTCTCTCCCCTTCTCTCTCTAACTCTCTCTCCTTTCCTCTCCTGTCTGTCTTTTCTGCTCTCCTCTTCTCTGTCTCTGTCTCCCTGCCTCTCTTTGTCTCCTCTCCTCTGTCTTTTCTCCTCTATTCTCTATCTTTCCTCTCTCTTTTTTTTCCTCTCCTCTCCAGTCTCTCTCTCTCTCTCTCTCTCTCTCCTGTCTCTCCTGTCTCCCTCCTCTCTTCTTCTTTCTCTCTCTCCCTACTCTTTTCTCTGTCCCTGTTTCTCTGACTCTGCTTCTTTCTATCTGTCTCTCTTCCCCCTCCCCTCTTTTTAAAAGTATTTTTCTATCCTATGAGATGCAGACACAGGGAGGAGCTACCATGGACACACTCATTTCTCTGAAGTTTATAACCATGTCCAAGTTTGTCTGACAGAACAGCATTTATTAAGCATCATCCTAATAATGGAGATAGACTGTCAAGTTTAGGGAAAAACTAGCAAGCTGAGTTTGGCTGAGATGGACACTGTATGGAGAAAAGCAGAATAAAAAAAGCCTGGAAAAACAGAAACACGGGATCATTTATTTAGAGCTAGTGTTCATGTAGTTCAGTCCCATAACTTTATAGACAAGGAAACTGAAGCCCAGAGAGGTTAGCGGACTTGCCAGAGATTATATAATTAAATAGTAAGTGGTAGAACTCTGTCTGGGAGTCATATGGCGGGGCACTTTCCAAAGCCCTAGGAGAATTCTTTATATTTTATCCTTGAAGCAATAGGGAGCCATGGAAGGTTTTTGAGCAGGGAAGGGACATGGTGAGATGTGTCTTTGAAATAATAATCTGGCAGCTGTATAAAGAACAAATTAGAGAAGGGAAAGACTGGAGGAGGCTGTGAGTTCACTTGGCAACCTATTGAAAGGGTACATGCAATTGAAGGTTTAAACCAATACTGGTTGTGTGAGTAGAAAGGAGGGGTCAAATTTGAGAGATATCCCAAATGAGGAAATGACAAGACCTGGCAATTGATTGAGTACACAGTGGCAGGAAGAAGAAACAGTGACAAATGAGACTGACTTTGTGGATCCAGGTAACTGGAAAAATGGTAGTGCCCTCAACAAGAAACAGGGAAAGTTTGGAAGAGTAGCTTTAGGAGGACAAAGATAAGGCCTTTCATTTTGGACATGATGAGTCTGAGATGTCAATGGGATATCCAAATGGAGATATCTGGCAAGGAGTCAGAAATACAGGCCTAGAACTAGAAGAGAGATTGCAACTGGACATATTCCATTTGGGTCGGCTTTTACTTGACGCTGTAGTAAAGAAAAGCTGTTTACTGTTATTTGAATAAACATACCCACTTACACATGAAATCCTATTGAAAATATTTCCCCTAATCTGGCTACTCCATATTTTGTCTTGTTGCTTCCCCAGCTGGGCCCTCCTTTCTCTCCTAACGGCGAGGTGCTGACCTTTGATACATTAGTGCTCACTGAGTTAGAAGAATGAATTTGAATCCCTATTACAGTACCACCCCAAGGAGGGTAGGGCCTATGTCAGATCTCTCTTTGTCTCCCCAGAGCCTAGCACAGGGCCTTGTGTATAGTAGGACATCTAATATACATTAGTTGGATTTAATTTGCGTTTTAGGTGCTTACCAAAATCGTCTTCTAAACATAAGCCAATTCCAACATTCCCAAAGAGCTCTAAAGGTGGTCCTAACAGAGAGCCACCATCTTTTCCAGCTTCCTCTTCTAGGGAAACAACCTCAGTCCTCATTGATTCCCAAGAGGGTACCCTTTCCCATCTGTAAGGCTGGTCTTGGAGGTTTTCTCCATTTCTCCATTAATACTTCTTGGTTACATAAGGGATTCATGGACCAAGTCTTTATTTTCCAGTACTCTGTCTTGTTAGAATACCAAAGAAATCTTTCCTGAAGCATGTTTGGGTAGTCTAATTGGCATAGCCCAGATCCCATACTGGGAACTGATCTCTGACCTTGGTCAGGCTTCTGGGATCAACATGAGAAAAAGCCCTAATATTCAATACTTCAGCCAATAGGATAAAAGAATGTCAGAGCTAAAACAGAGCTAGTGTTCATGTAGTTCAGTCCCATAACTTTATAGACAAGGAAACTGAAGCCCAGAGAGGTTAGTGGACTTGCCAGAGATTATATAATTAAATAGCAAGTGGTAGAACTCTGGCTGGGAGTCATATGGCGGGGCACTTTCCAAAGCCCTAGGAGAATTCTTTATATTTTATCCTTGAAGCAATAGGGAGCCATGGAAGGTTTTTGAGCAGGGAAGGGACATGGTGAGATGTGTCTTTGAAATAGTAATCTGGAAGGGACCTTAAAACAGAGAACACTAGAGCTGGGAGTGCCCTTACAACACAGAATGTCAGAACTGAGAGAGCCTTTAAAACATAAAACAAGCCTAGTATTCAGAATTTTAGAAATGGGAGAACTCTTAGAACACAGAATGTGAGAACTGTCAGGGCCCATAGAATACAGAATGTCAGAGCTGGAAGGCCCTTAGAACTCCGAATGTCAGAGCTGGGAGAGGCCTTAGAACACAGGATATCAGAGCTGGGAGGGCCCTTAGAACATAGAATGTCAGAGCTGGGAGGGCCCTTAGAACATAGAATGTTAGAGGTAGAAACAACCCTAGAACTCAGAATGCTGAAAATGGGAGGGCCTTAAGAACATAGAATAGCAGAATTGGGGAGATTAACTTAGAATATAGAATGTTCAAGCTCGGAGGGGCCTTAGAAAAGAAAATGTCAGAACCAGTATGGAAAAGAAAACCTTGAAACAGAGAATGTCAAAGCTAGAGGGTGACATAAAATATGAGAACTGGGAACATAGAACATTAGAATATTAGTAGAATATCGCAAAATATTAAACATAGAAGGGCCTTTAGGAATCCACCTCTCTGACCCCCTTATTTTATCAATGACTGACCCATATTAATTTCTTTCAGAGTCAGGACCTGGATCCATGTCTCCTACATCTCGGCCCTGGCTGGGCCCCTCCTACTTCTCTCCCATAGACAGTAAGTGATACAGTTTAAAATGCTTTAGGAAAAAGATAGTGATTTCCCTTCCCCAAATTCTGCTGAGAGCTAGCCAGAGATGCTGGGAGACATGAGGAGAGCTGCCCCAGCCCTAGGGATGCCAGCCATTCCTCTCCCCACCCCCACCTCCCAGCCCTTCCTCTTTCCTCCTTCATCTGTGGTCTCCAGGTTGCCAGTAATTTACAAGTCTCTTACATTTTAAAACTTAATTTGCCAATTCCCCCTGGAGGCATTTTTTATTCCCACAGACTGTCAGCCTGGCCAGGCCACAGGAAGTGGAATCCATAAAGGTTTACATTTATTACAGGCTTTCAATTAGCTAAGTCTGAATAATGTGGCCCTTGATTCACCGATCGATAGACCCGGAGTGTAGATCAGCTCTTCCCAACCCCCTCTCTGGGCTGCATCCCCTCACCCTCCTACACCCCCTCCATTTCACTAGCCCTTTTCATATTTATTATCACTTAAACAAATCTTTCAAAGGTGCCCTGCACTTGATATGATTTAATATCAACCAATCCTCTGGCCCCTAGCTGAAGTGCACAAATGTTTACTTGATACTAAGTTGCATTTACAGGCTCATCTTTGATGCTTAAAGGAAGCCTGGGAAATTGCTGAAACCAAGAGAGCAGAGTACATTTCCCCAAGCTACAGTGAGGGACTGGTGCAGCCATAAATAGGAGTTAAAATATAGAATTCATTAAGATGGACCCCAAGTGCCAGGACAGCAGTTCTCTGTTCCCGAACAGCCACCAGGGCCCATCTCCCTTCTGACCCCTAACTCAGTCACGACCCATGACTGGTTCTGGAATTCAGGCCTGGGTTCAAATTCTGCCTCTGAGGATTTGATCCAACAATTACTTATTATGTTCTTACCAGGTATCAGGCATTCTACTTAGTTATCTATGTGACCTTGGGCCAGAATCTTGCCAGACCTGGCTTCTGTCATCAGCGAAAAGGAGAGGATTGATTGCACTAAATGACTTCTGAGGTCCATTCAAACTTTGAGTCTGTGATATGATAAGAAGGACCCCCAATAACAAGAAGCTGTTAATTAAACAAGCAAATAAGAAAATGTCTATGCAAAAAAAAAAAAAAGAACAAAATCTTAGGATTCAGAGATGCAAGAGACATTTGAACATATAACTTTAGAGTTAGAAGCAATACAGGGAATGAGAGCTGGGAGGAAGCCTAGATAATAGAATGCCAGAGCTGAAAGGTCCCTTCCAAACTTCTCATTGCACAGAGGAGGAAACAGAGGTCCCAAGTGCCCCAGGTCACAAAGGTTGTCAATTGCAAAGCTGGACTTTAAACATACAGGTCCACCGATGCCAAAGCGTTGTCTACAAGAACTTTTGACTAAAGAGAATTCAGGTCTGGGAGAGAAATCCAGTTGGGAAGTAGCAGAGGCCATGGTTTTGAGTAGACTGAAATACCCTCCCTTCCCCCCTCTCCTACAAAGGATTCTTTGGACATGGCCCCAACCCACCCACCCCACCCACCCAGTAGACTTCTGCTTAAGAAGTAGGAGAGGGGGCAGCTAAGTGGTGCAGTGAATAGAGCACCAGCCCTGGAGTCAGGAGGACCTGAGTTCAAATGTGACCTCAGACACTTAACACTTACTAGCCATGTGACCTTGGGCAAGTCACTTAACCCCAACTGCCCTCCCTTCCCCCCTCCAAAAAGCAAAAGAAGAAGAAGAAGAAAGAGGAGGAGGAGGAGGGAAAAAAAGAGGCAGGGAATAATAAAGAGAAAGAAGATACCATTGGAGAACACAACAGATTTCCCCAAGCACCCTGTCTCTAGTGCTGGTGGATTTCCGATTGTCATTCGTATGTTGATTCATCCGATTATACTTGTTATCACTATTATTAACACCCATGACAGTAATAGTAGTGCTTTAAGGTTCACAAAGGCCTTTCCTTACAAAAGTCCTGCTAGCAATACTACTATCATTATCCCTACTTTACAGATGGCAAAAATTAAGGGGAAACAATCTGCCCACACCACCTCAGCTAGAACCAGACTCAGCCCCGTTCTCAGATCTTCCAACTTCAGCCCAGTGCTCCAGATCCCCAGTGCTAATTGTTTGAGCAGGCTTTCAGGTCTTTTGGAACCACCCTCAGTGACTAGCCCAGACCTCAGCCAGGAACCAGGGTTCCCCTTTTCCCCCCCTCCTCCTAGGCCCTGTCTTACCTGATGTCTGAGTCACACAGCTCCTGCTGTCACTGTGAGCAGTGTGTTGTGACTCCCCAGCCTGACAGTTTTACAACAAACATGTTAAGCTCACAGTTGGCAAAGCTGGTGAAAAATCCCAGGGGAAAAAGCCCCTTGGAGTGAGTGATGGCCAAAATCCTTCCCCCTCTAGAAAAAAATCCCAGCATCCTTTGTACCACCCCACAATTCTTCCCCACCAGGAGGCTAACAGGCTTCAGTCCTATCTCCCTTCAAGGACCACTTGAGGAATGATGGGGCCCTAGGATCAAGTCCCTGGTTAGACAATTCCTGGCTATGTACCCCTGGTAAAGTCAGAAATCATCCTACAGCTGGAAAATGGAGGAGACTAGCACTTGTACCATGCAGCTCACTTGGCTGCGTGGAGAGAGACTTTTGCACGAATTGCCATTCCTGTTCTCAGCCTCATCCCAGGAGACCAGTTTGCAGAATGCAGGCTCCCGGGTGAGGATCAGAGACACACACTGACTCAACGGGCCACCGGCATTTTTCATCTCCTAAGCAAATTCTCACACTTCCCCTGAAATTGTTCTGCCAGACTGGCACCTCGGGACCTAGCTCTTGGAAGGTGTTGGAGGGAGACAATGGCTCAGCAGCCACGCCTCGGAGGAGAAACAGGCCGCCTTTTCTCCTGAGCAGGGTGGGGGCTGGGGAGACACAGTACACATGGATTCCCCTGGCCCTACCCCAAAAAAGGGAATGCTAGCCTAATCCAACAACTGATGGCAGACATTACAAAGAGTAGGAAAGATTCCCCATAAGCAGTACAACAATAAACAGGCATTCACTGGGGCTCCCAACCTCAGCCCTGGCAAGAGAAGCCCTGCAGAAGCCAGTCTGCCTCATTCCCCATCAGTGATCTCCCAAGAGTGACCACCTAACTGGTTTTTCCACTCTCTCTCTCCCTCTCTCCCTCCCTCCCTCTCCCCCTTCTTCCCCCTCCCTTTCTCTCCCTCCCTCTTTCTCTTTCTCTCTCTCTCCCTCCCCCACCCTTCATCTCTCCCCCCACCCAATGAACCACAGAAACAAGACACCAAAAAAAGGTTAGACACAGGAACAGTTCCTTTTATTGTACATTGCAGAAATAGCCCTGTGTAGTGGTTAACAGTGCACCATATACACAATATTGAATTAAGAAAAGGGACGGGGGAAGGAGAAGGGGAAGAGGACAGCTGAAGGGAAGGTGAAAGAAGCCTCTTTGAGGTCTGTCATCCAAAGTTGCAAACCCAAAAGAAGAAAGAAAACAAAATGGTGAAAAGACCCCCCCACCCCCAGCCCCAGAGCAAGAGGCATCTCTGCAAACATCATGCAAAAAGGAGAACGGTTCTGCCTTAAGAGGAAGCCCGATAAATAACCCAGAAAAGAGAGACTCCGAAGAAGTACTGCTTTACATGGGCTCAAGGAGCACAGAAAGGGGGAACCAAACCAAACTGCCTTTTTGGCATTTCCAGATATTTGGCACTCTCGTGATCACATTTTTGTACAATCCATTCATTGAAGAGGATGAATCGCCACAACACCAGGAGGAGGTAAGAACAGGGGTGAGGGCTCATACAACAGATAGAAGGCTTTTTTCCCCCTTCCTCCTCCCCCCACATATAAAATTTGTCCATGTGAACTCGAGCCGGATTGCTTGCTAGCAGTCCAGAGAACACAAGCTTCACAGCACATTGAAAACAGAAGAAAACTCTTCCTAGATGGCATTCCTTAGGGAAAGTGGGTTGGTTTTGTTCTGTAGAGCGCACGCACATCCCACCAAGGAAGACCTTCCAAGGTGGCGGGAAAACGAAATAGAATAACTATCTATATATCTATATATGTCATTCTGGGTTTTTGTTTTGTTTTGTTTTGTTTTACACATCCAAAGATATGAATATTTTTGTAAAAATGAAACGGACAGCATTTCACATCTAAGTGCACAGAAATCATTTTTGCCAGATGGGAATAATGTAAACAAAGGGCTGACTTTCAGGGCAGCCAGATCAGCAAAGGGGATGCCAGCCCCCCCCTCCCACCAGGAACCCAGAGGCGTTTTGCTGGGCAGGCGGCTGCTGCTGCATTATTTAAAGTGGCTGGAAATCCAGGTCTAGAATTGCGCAATATTCACCATATATAAAAGGAAACGCATATTAATTTAGACAAACAGCTGCAGCTGATGTCAATTTCCATATGAGTGTGTGTAAATCAATTTATTATTAAATAATTTTTTTTTTGCTTTTGTTTCTGCAGAAGACCCTAGAGCCTTTCTGTCCTTGCTATGCTCACACCTCTTCTGTCCCCAGGCCTGACATAAGATACAGGTTGGTGGTGTGTCCGCATTGTGGACTGCAGGCTAGAGTAATGAAGGTTTTTTTTTCAAAGTGCTTTTTTTTTTTTGCCAATAAACTGTGTGAAGTTGCTGTGTTTATTATCATCATTTTCTCCCTTAACTCAGTGTCTTTGGGGGCCTTAAACACCAGGAGGTGCCTTGTCTGTCATATTTTTCAGCACGTCATCAATTCTATCGTCTTCAATAACAACTGTAAGGCAGAAAAGAGAGTAAAAAATATAAGCAGGGAGAGGGGAGGGGGGAGAAGAAAGGAGGGCGAGGGGAGGGGGCTTCTCTCTCTCCAATAGATACCCACTGGGGCACCCGGCTCCCTTATCTCCCTTATCTATCTAGCTATCCCTTAGCTTTCTTCTGCCCACAAACCTCTGTCCTTGTCAGAGTTGGGGGGAAGGGGGGGGAGGGAAGAGCCCAGGCTAGGAGCCATGGGTTATAGACAACCCAAGGGCTGGTGGGAGGGTGGCAGTGGCCCAGAAGGCTGACCCCCACCCCCTGTACACTCACCCACCTCCCCACTAGGGCACTGGAGGGTGGGGTGGAGGAGTGGTGAGGCGCAGAGAGCTAAGCAAACAGCAGCCTCTCTGCTCTGTCAGCTCTGGATAACACGGCCAAGGGTCCCCTGTGGGGCTGGGGGCGGGGAAGGGGGAATGGATGAAGATGGCAACCCGGCCTTTGCATTGCCCTGGGCTAGGTTCAGAGGGGACGGGAAGGGAGAGAGTGAGAGCAGGGGCTGGATTTCCCATGGGGTGGGGAAGGGGAGGGGAAATCCCTCTTCTGGTTTTCTTCTTTCTCAACCCTCACCCGAACTCAGCTCTGCCAATCATGGGTGAGGGAGAGGAAGAAAAGAAGGAGGTTGTCTTTTTTGCTTTTTTTGTGTTCATGTCCAGGAAAAGGGGATACACCACGAAGAGGGCTCAGGTCTCCCTGGTCTCCCCTACCCCATCCCACCACCTTTCCCCAAGTCCCCTAGGAAAGGCAGCAGCAGGCAGAGGCTGGCTCTGCACTGCCACTGCGGTGATGTGCAAGGGACTCTGTCCCTTCGCAGGCCCCCTCCCCCCGTACTATCCCATGAGGAGGCCCCAAGTCCCTTAGCGTCCAGGGAGAGCAAGGACTCGAGGCTACACTGCGCAAAAAAAAAAAAAAAAGTTTGGCGGGGGCGGTGACCAGGCTGATTTCGCTAGGGGCCCAAGGAAGGCCCCCACTCCAGCTGAAAGCTGAGGCTCCTAAACTGGGATCGATAATGGGGGAGGGGGGGGCAGAGGCCCCGGAGACCCAGCTGGTTCAAACAGGCTGGGGCGTGGGGGGTGGGGAGGAGGTCAGGAAAAGAGGAGGGAGCACCAGCCCTCGAGATGCTGGTCCCCGCCGGACCCCGCAGTGCGCCCACCCTCCTCCCTCTCAGGAGACTCCCCTTCCTGGAGGGTCCAGAGATCCCACCAATCTCTCTTTCTTTGGCCCCTGCAGGGCGCCCCTCCCTGCGGCTTGTGGGTACCCTCCGGAGGTCTGCATCTCTCCCTCCATCCCACAGGCTAGGGGAGCCCCAGTAGAACTAAGACCCTCGGAAGCCTGTCTTTCCCTGCTCTCCTAGCTTCCGGGAGAACCTCGGGGAGTTGGCTGTCTCCCCCCCCTGTTTATGGGTGCCCTCGACCCCGACTTATGGGGGGGGTGCTGCATCCCATGCCCAGCTCCTAGCATGTTAATGCCCCTGGGGTCAGAGCCCAAGGATGGAGAAGGGTGAGGTTTAGCTAACTGACCGCGGGAAGGGAGAGCGCTAGGGATGGGGTTCAAACAAAGTGGGCTGCCCCCTCCGGGATAGGGGAGATGTGAGAGTCGTCCCCTGCTCTAGTCCGCCTGCAGCACAAGAGGGGGGAATGGCCCGGGGAGGGGAGAGGGACTGGGCGCTCCCGGTGCTCACTCACCTCTCTTGCTCCTGCCGATCTGGCCCAGTTTGGGCGGTCTCTTGTTCTGAGCCGCCCCGAAGAAGTTGTTGGTATCTTGCAGGCGGCACGTGAAGATCTGGCCCACGTCCCCCCCGTCTCCATAATGCCCCAGCTTTTCCTCGTTAAACGGCAGCACTTCCGACATGTTCTCGCCTGGTGGTTCGGCGGTGCCGCCTCCTCCTCCTCCTTCCCCGCCGGCGGACAGGGTCAGCGCTGGAGCAGCGGGGCGGCCGGAGAGCGGCGGTCCGGGGCAGGGGAGGAGTGCCCCGAGGCGGCGGCGAGCCCGGGGGCGCGGAGTCGGGGCAACCGGACGGCCGGGGGCCGCGGACTGGGGACAGGGGAAACGGGAGAAGAGAGGGAGACCGAGGAGAGAGGGAGCCCCGGGCGCCCGCAGCTTCGCTCCGGCCGCCGCCGCCGAGTGCACCCTCCGCCCGCCGAGTGCAGTCACATCCTTGTCTCCGCCGCGCGGCTCCTCGGGCTCAGGAGGGGGGTTGGCAGGGGGAGGGGGGCTGGGATCCTGGGGCGCAGCAGGGGGGGACTGAGCAGAGACAGAGAAGGGGGATCCCCTTCAAGCCGAGCTGGAAAGGGAAGGGCAGGGCAGGGAGAAGGTGGAGGAGGGGGATGGGAGCCCCAGGGGATGGGGGGGAGCCGCTGGCGGCCCCTCTCCTGCTGCCTCGGTCGCCGAGGTGCTGCTGCTCCTGCTGCTGCTGGTGGTGGCGGCGAAGGTCCGGAGGAAGCTGATGGAGAGAGATGTGCAGAGACAGGGATTCGAGGGAGAGGGGGGAGGGGACAGGGAGGAGGGGTGGAGAGGGAGAGAGGAAAGAGGGTAAGAGGGAGGGGAGGGGAAGAGAGGAGAGGAGAGATCCCTGGAAGATGAGTAACGTCACGGAGGGCCGGCCGAGCCTGGCCGCGCTCGAACTACGAGGGATGGCTTCCTGCTGGCGACACTCCCCGCTCCCCGGCCTGCCCCTTCTCCCCTCCCCAGGCACACTCTGTCCTGGCGGGGATCTCTCCACTGTGCGCTCCCTCCCCGCCCCCAGCTCCGCGGGCGGCCGGGTCCTGGGCTCGCCCCCTTCCCTCCCGTGCCCCTCCCCTTTTCCCTCCCCCTCTGGGGCCAGCCGCGCACTGTTTACTCCCGGCCCGGGAGGGAGCCAGGGCTCCGCAGCTCGGTACCTCTTCTCAGGCCCGGCCAGGCCGCGGGGCCGCGCTACGCGGTCTCCACGGGAGCTTAGGCTCCGCAACCAGGGTGCCTCCCCTTTGGAGGAGGATTACTAGTATTATTCCCCCCTGGGCTGGAGCTGGCCTCAAGAGCGTGCTTCGAGGTCACAGCCCTCCAGCTGCACCCCATCCCCCCACCACCACCCCGGCCCAGGGAAGGACAGCCGAGAGCTTGGGAGACCCAGGCTTGGGAGGAACACTTATTGCAATTTAGGGTGAAGGGCTCTGGTTTGGGGAAGAGGGAGACTTTATACCAAAAGCATCTCTCCCTGTCCCCAGCGGACACCGTGGGGGCGTTCAGGGACACAGGCATGGGAAAGGGCTCTGATTTGGTGGTTTGGGGGAGGGGAAACCTCCCCAGGAATACCCACTTCTCCCCGGACACGGGCTGGGGCCAGAGAGGGGAAATGATTTCAGTAAAATGCTGAGGGAATGGAACTGGGGCGGGGGGAGCACTCTGGTTTGGGGGAGGGTGAAGTCTTTTATGGGAGTGTCGTATCAGGACAGAGGCGGGGGCGCATTATTGTAATACACGCTTTGAGAATGACGGGGTTGAGGGGCGGCGATGCCTCTCCAGCAGTATCTTATCCCCCTTCACCCCACGTTGGCACGAGGAGAAGTCGAGTTCTAGGGTAGAAGAAGGACGAACAAAGGGCACTGGCACCTCGGGCCAGGGGAACTGGCATTTACGGTTGGGGGCTGAAGAGGTTCAAGGGAGAGGGGGGTATAGCACGTCATTGTGTTCAGCTGCGGGTAGGGGAATCTGGATTGGCCACGGGCAAGGCTTCTGGAACGCACCCCTCTTTCTTCCCAATGTCCAGGGCCCGTCCCCGGGAGCAGCTGGCCAGTAGGGGAGACTGACCCCCACGCCCTAACTCCGGGTGGCGGAGTTGCTGTGACTGGTGTACCAAAGCGAAAGGGGGGGGGGGGTAGTTAATGATTAATGGACCGAATTGTCTTCTCCCTCCCCCATCCCCAGCCCGGTCTGCTCCGCTGTAGCCCTGGGAGAGAGATCGCCTTCAATTGCTACCAGGGAACTTCTAGCTCCTTTCATGCCCTACGTCCTCCTATCCCCTTCAAGGCCAAGATGGGCCTTTCCCCCCACCCCACCCCCTTCATAGTTTCCAGCGGGAGGGAGAATGGGAGGGATAGCTCAAGCTGCTAAATCTTCCCTCCCCAGCTGGTACTCCTTGGTGTGGCCTTCAGGGAAGGTGAGGATTCCCTCGCTGGGGGATTAGGCAGGCACTTCCCAATCTCTCTCTCCATTCTCCGCCCCCCACCTCACCCCCAGCATCTCCCCGGAGCCTGGAGGCTTTGAGTTCCCTGAAGTGAGGAAAGCCCTGAGTGCTCCTACCTTACACACGCCCCACCCCCACTCAGCACCTGCTCGGGGAACTGTGGTAACCTCTGCCCAGGCATCATTAGCCACCATTGGTCCTCTGAGCAAATCCTCCCCTCCCTTCCTTTCTATTCCCAATGTCACTTGGAAAAGGCTGAGGCCCCTGTGCAAAGAAACACACCTGCTCCTCTGTTCTCTGGAGGAAAGGGAGGGGGAGGGTCTGTAGCAGCTTGGAAGAGCAGGGGGAATCCCAGGGCTCTAAGAGGCTTGTCACCTACCCAGATGGCTTGCTAGGAGGAGGCCAAAGAGTGTGAAGTTCTGGTGACACCTGTTCTCCTATCCTACAGATGTTCTATTGGCTGGAGCTATCCCCTACAACAGAGGGGCAGTCACCTACCCAAGGTCATACAAGCAGGTTGGTAGTAGACCTGGAAAATGAATCCACATCTGTCAATTCCCTCTTGAGGGAAGGTTCCTAACCTGTCTTAGCTGCTATAAGGACCTCCCCTAGAGACCTCAGTATAGTCAGAGTCCTGTCTAAAAGAAGGAAAACTCCCAAGGACCAAATGGCTCCCTCTGATCCAGGTCATAAAGCTGGGACGGGGCACAGAACCCAGGTTGTCATGAAAGCTAGATCCTAGCTCCAACCCTTACTTACTGTCCCACTTTGGGCAGGACAACTTGGTCTCATTCACCTCCATTGTAAAACTGAGATAATAATCCTTGCACACGATCTGTCTCACATGCCTTAGAATAACACTGTTAGAAGAAAAAGACTTGGACAATTGTAGACATGAGAGCTGATATCATCTTTGCTCAGTGGGCATCAGGTGTAAGGGAGGCTTTTACACCCATTTCAGGAAGGCATTAATGTCCTTGGAAGAGATGCTAGAAAAACCTCCTAGGAGAGAGACACCCAGAATAACAGAAAACCAGCCCCACTCACTCTCATTTTGCCTCTGGGGCCTTTAGCTTCCTAGCAAGATTTGTCCTGTAAAAGGGCCTTCATCTCCAAGGACCTGCCTCACGGTAAGCCAAGCCTCATAGAGTATCAAAGGGCTGTCCTGGGCCCATTCATGCTGCTAAGGAATCAAGGGAGAATGGAAAACTATACTATATCCAGTCAGTCATGGGAGAACAGACCTACGAGGGCCTTTAAGAAGAAAGAATGTCAGAACTGGAGGAGCCCTCAGAATATGAAATATTAGAGCTGGAAGAGACCTTAGAACATGGAATGTCAGAACTGGAAATGTGTAACGTCAGAATTTGGAAGGCCGATAGAATATGGGCTGGAGGGGGTCTTAGGACAGAAAATGTCAGAGCTTGGAGGGGTCTTAGAACAAATCAGAGCTGGGAAGGACCTTAGGACAGAGAATGTCAGAGCTAGGGGCATGGAGGACATAAAAACAGAATTTTATGATATCAAAACTTTTGCTCAAACTCCAATATTCAACTTTTCACATGTTAGACCCTTGGTAAAAGTCTGGGGATTCAGATTACACAATGGGAGGGTAGAAGGAGCCTTAGATGCCATCTAGTGACATTTTTCAGATGAAATAAATCAAGGTCCAAGAAGCAGAGATAGCCCAATGTCACAGCCAGTAAGTGGCAGCGTCAGGATGAGAATGAGGCCACTGTCTCTGTCCGGCCCCCCTGCTTCATTCAGGGAACAGTCATTGAGGGCGAAAGTAGCTGCTGTAGCCTGTGTTGGGCACTGGAAAGGGTGGGGGTGGGGCAGGACACAAAAGAGCAGCAGTGCTTTGGTCTCAATGACCCTGCTGTCTGACATTTGCACAGGGCTTTTAGCTCTACCCCAGTGTTGCAGATCAAGGATTGAGGAAGCCCAGAGAGGTCATGAATGGAGCTAAGGACGTGGCATGGCCTTAGCACAGTGTTCTCCTGGCGCATTGTGGTTGTTCAGTTGAGTCGGACTCTTTGTGATCTCATTTGGGATTTTCTTGGCAAAGATACTGGAGTGGTTTGCCATTTCCTTCTCCAGTGGATTAATGCAAACAGAGATTAAGTGACTTACCCAGGGGTCACATGGCTAGTAAGTGTCTGAGGTCACATTTGAACTCAGGTCTTCCTGACTCCAGGCCCAGCTCTCTATCTACCAAGCCACCTCAGTGTCTCCACCTGGCACATAGTAGGTGCTTAATATGCATATTTCTTGACTTGGAAGCTTGGCCTTTTAACTTCTTGGTCCCACACTCAATCTTTTTGTAAGCTACCTTTTAAAGTTAGATAGATAGACAGATGATAGATAGGTAGACAGATAGATAGATAGACAGACAGATAGACAGATGATAGACAGATGATGATGATGATAGATAGACAGATAGATAATAGATGATGCTGATGATGATAGATAGACAGGTGATAGACAGACAGATGATAGATAGATGATAGATGATAGAGATATGCATGTGTGTATATACACACATATGTGTGTATACATGTATACATACACATATGTATATATGTGTATAGATGTATAAATGTATATCACAACCCTGTGAAATTATAATCCTGCAATTATATATACAGATGAAGAAAATGAAAGAAATTGTAATCCCAAGAGAATATATACAAATGAGACTGAAAGAAGTGATTTGTCCAGGGTTACACAGCCAGTAAGTGTCTGAGGCAGGATTTGAACTCAGAACCAGGACTCTATCCACTGGTCCCCATCCTCAGGGCAGCTGGGATTCAGAGAATTCTGGTGTGCCCTGAGCTCAGACTCAAGCCCAGTATAGGGGTCAGTTGGGAGATGGTACAGGATGGGGTAGAGAGAATTCAATAATTGAAAAATACAGCATTTAAGGGGTGGCCAGGTGGCGCAGTGAATAGAGCACCAACCCTGAAGTCAGAAGGACCTGAGTTCAAATTTGACCTCAGACACTTAACACTTACTGGCCATGTGACCTTGGGCAAGTCACCTAATCCCAACCGCCCCTTCAAAAAAGCAAAAACAAAAAAACAAAAAAAAACCCACAGCATTTGTTAAGTGGTGACGTACAAATATAAACCAGAAGCTGTGCCTGCCTCGGAGATTATATTCTGTTAGGAAGGCTATGACATGGCAGAATTAACTAAGGCACAGGAATCACATAGAAAGGAAATAGAATATTTTATTTAGGACCGCAAGCTTCTCCTCCTTTTGGCTGTCTCACTTTTTTGCTGGACACAACATCTGTCCTTCACCCATCCACACCCTCTTGAGTCACACCATCTTCCTGACGTATTGTAAGCTCCTTGAAGGCAGAGACTGCCTCATTTTATCTTTAGATCCCCCCTGACGCCCTTGAAACTGGAACTCTTGTACACAGAGCTGTCAGATGTTCAAACAGGCTTCCTCCAGAGATCGTGAACTCTCCAACGCTGAAAACGTCTGTATGGAAGCTGGATGACCACCCCTCAGAGAAGCAGTGGAGGCAATTTCCTGATTTCAGGCAGGAGGCTGGTTCTCAAAGCGAGATTCAGAGATCCCTGGGGTAGGGGAGTTCAAGACCCTTTCAGAGGGTCTTCAAAATCAAGATGATTTTCATAAAAGTACTAAGATGTTCTAACTCAAATACAGTAAATATCCAGAGATATAATCCACATAAATAAAAAACTCTTCGAGAGTGGGGTCACCAGTAATTTTTCAGAGGGTAAAAGGGTTGTGAGACACATGAGTTTGAGAACTGCTCGATTATACACGACCCATCCAGCTCTCCTGTTTTGCTGAAGCCATTGAAGTTTAGCTGAGGGTGCAAGTAGGTATTTGGTCTTCCTCAGGAACTCTCAGCATAGTATGATGGAGTGGGGGCTTAGAGCCAGAAGAGACCTAGGTTCAAGTCCTCCCTCTGACTTTGAGATCCTGGGCAAGTCATGAAACTTCTCAAGTCCCCAGATAACTCTCCAAGAGAAGAGTCACAGAGGACCTGTCCAAAGTGTAAGACGGTGGAGAGAATTTCCTGGAAGTTCCTTAACCAAGGAAATCACAGATCTGTCCAGAACACCCCACCACAACCTCCTCCCCCCCTCAAAAAAAATCCATATTACCAACAGGGTGATGAAAATTAAATGAGGCATTTATGCAAAATGCTTTGGGAAGCTTGAAGTAATGTGTCAGTTGTCATTTTATTATCACACGTAATTCAATACTATTATGGATCCATAATCTCAACTATGTTACTCTCGTCCTCAATAAGACCCACTGACTCCCTATTACTTTTAGGATCAAATGCAAATTCTCTGTTTGGCATTTCATTAAAGTCCTACATAACCTGACTCCAACCTTACTCTACAATCCAGCCAAATCATGCACCCTTGCTGTTGCCTGAACTCATCCCTTCATCTCCTGTCTCTGTTCCTTTGCATGGGCTGTCCCTCATGGCAGAGATGCAATCCCTCCTTATCTCCACCTCTCAGAATTGCTGTTTGAATCTTTAAAAGTTTATATCAAGTAACACTTTTTACATGAGACTTTTTCTGGTCACCTCTCCAGATGCTAGTGCCTCCCCCCCCCAAAAAAAATTACATTGTCTTGAGTTGGTGTATATATGTGTGTATATATATGTTTGTATACACACAGACACACATAGGTACATACACACATCCCCTTCTGATGGACTGTAAGTTCCTTGAGGGTAAAGATTGTTTAATTTTCTTTATATCCCCAATGCCTAATGCTTGATGACTGATTGTTCATTGATTTGGGCTCTCTCCCCCAGCACAGATAATAGTAGCTAATAGCCATAATGAGACATTTATATGTTGGTTTAAGGTTTGCAAAACACTTTACAAATGCTGTATTTTATTTGAGCCTCCCAACAACCTTGTAAGGCATGTGTAATTATTGCCCCCATTGTACAGGTGAAGAAATTGAGGCTGAGAGGTTAAGTGATGTTCTTACAGTCACATAGTAAGACTGCAGGATTTGAACTCAGGTCTTCCTGGCTCTGAGTCCAACACTGCACCCCCTGTGCCACAAGCCAGCCCTATTCTGGTCCTATAAAGTTCTCATCCTTTCCATGAACCACACAGAGAAGCTACCCAACATGGTAGAGATTTCCCCCTGGATCTTGTGGAATAATACCTTCCTTCTCCAAGAAGTCATAAGATTTCTAGGGGTTGCTGTTCTCTCCCCCAATGCAGACTTCATTTCCTCTTAAGTGGGCTATTTCATTAGTCATTGTGGACCCAAAAAAACCCTAACTGGCCAGCCTTGGAAATGGACTCTGTCAAACACGAGCCGCCTGGACCTCAGATGACAGGGTTATACTTGCCCATACCTGGTCCCATGCTTGAACTTTGGCTCTTACAGACCTCTACAATCTGTCATAAGCCTCCTCACCCACTTTCAGACTGACCTTTCTTACTGCTCTTCCCTAACTCTACAATCCTGCCAGGGTACTCTTCTTGTTTTTCCAACCTCCAAACACTGTGCCATGAGTTGGTGTTTACTTTGTGTGTGTGCATTTGTCGTGGTTGTCATCTAAGTTCTGTCTGACTTCATCACCCCATTTTGGGGTTTTCTTGGCAGAGATACTGAGTGGTTTGCCTTTTCCTTCTCCAGCTTGTTTTATAGATGAGGAAACCGAGGCAAACGGGTTTAAGTGACTTGCCCAGGGTCATACAGCTGGTAAAGTATCTGAGGGTAGATTTGAACTCGGGAAGGCCAGTCTTCCTGACTCCAGACCCAGCGCTCTATGCACTATATATGTATTTATGTATATATATATGCATATGTGTATTTATCTCCACTTCTCTGCCCCCAGTCCCCACAAAATGTAAGCTCTTTGAGGGCAAGGTCTATGACATTTTGTTTTGGTCTTTGTATTCTGAATGAGGAGTGCAGCCCTGGGCACGCAGTCAACACTTAATAAATGCTTACTATTAGCACAGAGATAGCATAATATGCTAGAAGAGGTAGCAATACAGTCAAAGGATCTGGGTTCAAATCCTACCTCTGATATTTACTCTATGTGAAACCTTGGGCACATCATTTAAGTGAGCCTCAATTTCCTCATCTGTTAAGTGAAAGGGTTGGACTCACCAGCCTCTAAGGGCCCTTCCAGGGTAGAGCCATGATCCTTTTGGATCCCATGGTTTTTAAAGGGAGGTAGTTGGGCCAAATGTTCCCTCAGATCTCTTCAGCTTTAAAATTTATGATAATTCCAACAATCAGTCCCCACCCATCCACCCCGCTCCCGTTGGCAGCAACCTCTTTGTCTCTCTCTACTCTCTCAGTCTTACAGATGTAGAAACCAAGATAGGGTCTATGGAGGGAAGGGGAGACGTGCCCAGGAGCGAATGTCAAAGATTTAGAGGACACTGGAGACACCTGAAATCCCACACTCAGGCCGGAGAAGACCTTTGGTCAGCTCAGAATTCCAGGCACACCTTTTCAAAACCAAAGCCTGGCTCCGATTCTAGGTCAGTCAATGGGGAACATGAGCTGTGAATACTCAGCCCACAGAAGGGAAGAAGTCTTGCTGATGACCAGAACTGACTCCCTTAAAGGCCAGCTGCCTGTTCCGGGGAGGCCAGCTCCCAGCTAAGTGGTTGCCAGACAAGGGGGAGCTACAGACCCAGAGCTGGACAGAAACAAAGAAAGCAGTTTCCCCCAGGGCCAGCCTGCTGTCCCTATTCCCCCTTTAAAAAAACAAAAAACAAGCAGATGGATTGGCCACGTTTTGTTTGAACTTACAATCTTAGACTGTTAGAACTCATCTTGTCTGAGACCCTCACTTTATGGAGGGGCTAAAACCCAGAGAAATCCCTGTGATTGTTCAGCAGTCTGCCCAGGTCTCTCTATGTCACAGACAAAGAAAGTATCACAGGAAAAAGGGTCATAGAAAAAAGAACCTTTGTGCTGGCAGAGATTTCTTTGTTTAGTGCGTTAGTATTGCCAGAACCTAGCACAGTACCTGGAATCATGGCAGGAACTTAAATGCTGTTGGATGATTAAAGTATAGAATGTTAGAACAGAGAGGGAATACAGAATATCAGAGCTGAAAGGGACCTTAGAACATGGCTCTTAGAACACAGAATATCAGAGTTTAGAAGAATCTTAGGGACTATCAGAGCTGGGAGGGCCCTAGAACTCAGAATATCAGAGCTGGGAGGGCCCTTAGAACACAGGATGTTAGAGCTGGGAGGGCCCTTAGAACACAGGATGTCAGACAAGAGAGGGCTCTTAGAACACAGAATGTCAGAACTGGGAGGGCCCTTAGAACATAGAATATCAGAACCAAGAGGGGTTTTAGAACGTAGAAAACTCTTTAGATACTATTAGTGTCAAGACTGTACAAGATTAAAATGAGCCAGTTCCTGCTCTCAAGGAAATTGCATATAGTATATGTGACTTATGCAAAATACGTGCATAATACATAAGGCGATTTTGGAAGTGGTAGGAAGTACTGGGGGAGGGGAAGAGCAGGAGTCAGACAGGCCTTCAAGTAGGAGGTGACACATATGCTGAGCTTCAGTGGAAACTAGAGAGCCTGTGAGGTGGAGGTGAGAAGGGAATGTCTGGGGAACAGCCTTTGTGAAGGTATGAAAGCAGGAGCTGGACTGTCAACCAAGATTAAGCCCTAGAACTTCAAACCATCAATCCGGGGCCCTTTTTACTAGAGCTAATAAAAAGACAAAAAAGAACTAATAAGTTCTAAGGCAAGGACATGGACCAAAAAGCTAGTTCTAAAACAAAACAAACACAAGATACCTCCCTAGGAGTCTGTGAGCTGGCTACTCAGTGGCTCATGACTGGTTTAATTCCTTTCTCATCTGAACCCTCAGCCCCAGAAAATTGGAAGGGTGGAGTCTAGCCAGCCAGGACAGACTCCCGGTTGCCAGACTCCCAGCACCTTTAGAGAACCTATGCTCCTTGAAGAGGTTTGGGAAGAGGATTGGAAGATCTGACAAGATGGAAGGAGGAGACCTGCAGCCAGGGGAGTGGGAGAGAGGCGGGGGAGATGTGTTTCCCAAGAGATTTATTAAGTAAAGGCAAAAGGGGATATTTCAGAGACCAAGTATTTGAGGTGTGGAGTGAGATGCAATTGGCCTCAAGCTTCAAGATAAGACAACCTCTCTCTACTCAGAGGACAGACCCAGAGAGTTTTGGAGCAGGTGCCACAAGTCACTACCAGCTTGGGGGTCTCAAGATGGAAAAGAAATCTCAGTGGGGAGGCAATAGCCAGTTTGTTTCCTGGGTGATGAAGAACAGTGTGCTACAGAATGCAGTCTAGACCCGGGTTCCAGCAGGAGTGATGGGGGAGGGAGTCAGCCTGCAGATGGCTTGGGGAAGGCCATGCTGATTGCTGGCTGATGGAGGTGAAGGAGCTACCCAAAACATATGTCCCTTTAGGTCACAGACTCAGAGAATTTCAAAGCTGAGGCCATTCATTCCAACTCACACCCAGAAAAGACTCTACTTAGAGACTTCCCGTAAGGAGGAGCTTGGTACGCTTTAGGATAGCTCTAACTGGTAGGAAGATCTTCCTGACATCGAGACCAGTTTGCCTCTTCACAACCTGCTCCCAAGGCCCTTAGTTCTGACTCTGAAGCCAGATAACATTTATCAGGCTTCTATCTCATTTGTGTCCAGCACTATCTCATTTGATCTTTATGATGATCCTGGGAGTTAACGATAACTCTATTATTATCCCCATTTCACAGATTAGGAAACTGAGGCAACAGATGTTAAGTGACTTGCCCAAGGTCACACAGCTAGTATGTAACTGAGATCTGATTTCAACTTGGGTCTTCCAGACTCTGGGCCCAGCACTCTATCCACTATAGCTACAGAACAAGAGAAATCCCTCTTCCATATAATAGCCTTTCAAATACTTGAATGTTGCTGTCATATCTGTTCCCCACCCCACTCCCCTCTTTTCTTCTCTGACTAAACATCCCCATTCCCTCAACCAGTCCTCACATAACATGAACTTGGGTCCCTTGAACACCCTGGTTGCCTTCCTTTAGATCAGTGGTTCTCAACCTTCCTAATGCCGCGACCCTTTAATACAGTTCCTCATGTTGTGGTGACCCCCAACCATAAAATTATTTTCGTTGCTACTTCATAACTGTAATTTTGCTACTGTTATGAATCGTAATATAAATATCTGATATGCAGGATGTGTTTTCATTGTTTCAGATTGAACATAACCCACAAGTTGAGAACCGCTGCTTTAGATGCTCTCCAGTTTGTCAATCAATCAATCAATAAGTATCCATAAAGTGCCTACTATGTGCCAGGCTCTAAGCTTATCAATATCCTTTCTAACATTGAACACAATGGCCTGACCAAGGAAGAGGATAGTGGGACTCTCACCTCCTTATTTCTCAAAGCTCTGTCTCTCTTAGCACAGCCCAAGATCATGTTAGCTTTTTGGTCTACCCATCACATTGCTGACTCATACTGAGCTTGTGGTCTATTAAAACCCCCAGATCATCTTCAGACAAACTGATGCCTCAAAATGATTCCCCTCGTGCTTATAAAGTCATTTTTTGAAAAGTCACCTCAGCCTAAGAGACAGGGGGGATTATTTCACTCATGTGTGGTAGGGAAGCTGGTTCTTAAGTCCAGGAAAGGTCACTCTGGGACCCTTTCACCCTAGTCCTCAGAACCCTGATCTGAGTCACAAGAATTGGGGAAAAGAGAAGAGTCTGGTTGCTGAGGCTTTTTTTTAATTTAGAGCCTGAATGACTCATAGGAAAAATGCTCTGAGGGGATACAGTTTCTTAGAGCAAAGGGAGAGACATGCAGCAGAGAGGAATACAAAGAGAATGGGGATAATGAGAGAGAAACCATGGAAAGCAACAGAGGAAAGACAGACAGAGAGATGGAAGGAGGCAGAAGGAAAGAAAAGGATTACAGCAGAAGGAACTGAGTCAGCTCCCACAAAACAAAGACAAGGGGCCCCGGGAGGGAGAGAGAGCCCCGGGAGAAGTCTAAGAGCCAGGGGCTGGGGAGGAGAGAGGGAGAGAGAAAGAGAGAGAGAGAGAGAGAGAGAGAGAAAGGAAGAAAGAGAGAGAGAAAGGAAGAAAGAGAGAGAGAGAGAGAGGGAAAGAGGGAGAGGGAGAGGGAGGGAGGGAGGGAGGGAGAGGGAAAAGGGAAGGAGGGAGAGAGAGACAGAGACAGACAGAGGGGGGAGGAGGGAGAGGGAAGAAAGGAGGGAGGGAAGGAGAGAGAGGGAGAGTCAGAGACAGAGACAGAGACAGGGGGGAGGGAAGGACGGAGGGAGGGAGAGAGAGGAGAGAGAGGTGGGCAGGAGATGGCATCCTTCCTGTCCTTTCTCTAGGTCTATCCTAAGGAAGAAGTTAGCAATGGACAAAGTCTGAATGAGATAGTGCCTGCTGAGACCAACTTTGGGACAACATTGCCACCTCGTGGCCAGTGGAGGGAAGGCATCCTGGCAAAAGCTCCAGCCTCCATTTTTTTCCCCCAGCCTAGAGGTCTTAACCTAAGTACTCTGTCCCAGGGAGTATGTCAGGGGTGGTCCCTGGAGAATCACCTGGTGTTCTCAAAAATCACAGAATTCTAAAATACAGGATGTCAGAGATGCAGGAGGTCTTACAATAAAGAATGCAAAGACTGGAAGAGACCTGAAAATATAAACGATCAGAGCTTGAAGAGCCAGCAGGGCGCAGGGACCTCAGACCATAAAATGTCAGGGTGGGAGGTTCCTTAGAACATAGAATGTTGGGGAAAGATGAGAACGTAGGGCAGAAAAGGTCAAAACTGGATGGGACCTTAAAACAAAGAATGCCAGGGCTGAAGGAAGAGAGAATATAAAAGCTGAAATGGACCTTAGAGCACAGAATGTGAGCGCTGGAAGTGACTTAATTTTTTTTTAATAAATTTTTAAAGTAAAATATTTAAAATAAATAAATTATTAAAAAATAAATTTTAAAAAAATAAATTAAAAAGAAAAAAATTTTCTTTTTAATAAAGAAAAAAATTAAAACCCAACATACCAACAAATTATGAGAGTATATGCAACATTCCCTACTCTTAGCCCCCTTACCTCTTGGAAGAGGTTAAGTGACCTGCCCAGGGTCACACAACTAGTGTTTAAGATTGGATTTTGAACCCAGGTCCTCCTGCTCCAGGGCCAATGCTCTGTGCACTGCACTACACAGCTGCCCCTGGAAAAGGGCTTTAGAGCATGGGATATTAGAAGTGAAAGGAACCTTGAGGAGATAATTTAACCCAATCTCCTCATTTTCATAAATGAGGAAACAGGCCCAGAGATCCCCCAAAGATCACACAATAAGTTAGTAGCAAGGTCAAGACTAGACTCCCCATGGTCTAACTCCTAGACTACTGTTTTATGTTATTTGTTTCATTTCTCTGCTTAGAGAGATGCCACATTTGACAACCCAAGTCATGTCCCTAAGATTAAAGAGAGACTCACCTAGAACCAAAAACAAAATTCTCTCCAATTCCCCTCTACTGGACCTTTCCTCCAGTCCCTCCAAGGTTAGGTCAGTCAGGCCTCCTGGAATCATACCTGAGCAACCTCCACCTCAGATGGGCTAGGAAATGGCTGAGAAACCGGCCCAGGCAGCCCATCTCCATCCCTTCCTGGAGATGGCAAATGTAAGCTTATAAAACATAAAAATGGGAATCTTTGAAGACTTTCTTTGGTAAACCCAGACTAGCGAGATATAGTGGCTCATTGTCCTCCTTTCAGACAGCCATGACAGCAGAGGGAGGCCAACCATAAATGCAAACACCTTACTGTAGTGATCACCTGAGGATTCATGGACTATTGGAGCTGAGAAGGACCTTACAAGAAAAAGTGTCAGAGCTGGGAGGGCCCTTAGAACAGAGGATGTCAGAGCTGGGAGGGCCCTTAGAACACAGGATGTCAGAACTGGCAGAGGCTTTAGAACACAGGATGTCAGAGCTGGGAGGGTCCTTAGAACACAGAATGTCAGAGTTAGGAGGGCCCTTGGAACACAGAATGTCAGAGCAGAGAGGGCCCTTAGAACACAGGATGTCAGAGCTGGGAGGGCCCTTAGAACATAGGAGGTCAGAGCTGGGAGGGCCCTTAGAACACAGGATGTCAGAGCTGGGAGGGCCCTTAGAACACAGGATGTCAGAGCTGGGAGGGTCCTTAGAACACAGGATGTCAGAGCTGGGAGGGTCCTTAGAACACAGAATGTCAGAGTTAGGAGGGCCCTTAGAACACAGAATGTCAGAGTTAGGAGGGCCCTTAGGACACAGGATGTTATAGTTGAATGGGAAGCAATTTATAGTTAGAATAATTTAGCCCAAGTCCCTTACCTTAAATATGGGAAAACAGAAGCCCAGAAAGGTGATTTAAATAGAGAAGACATGTAACCCAGAGCAGTTGTTCTCAAGCACTAGAACCCAGCTCTGCTTCCCTATAACCCAGACCCCTCCTGTTAGGCAGAGACTAAAGTAACTGTAGTCCCAAAGCCAGCCAGGCCCACTCCTAGACCAGCCACTCCAGGTTGTCCAGGGCTCAGGTTCCTCCTGGGCTCTTCTCACAAGAGTCCTGTTCTAGGCTCCAGGCCCATTGCCCTCTAGGAGACTCTGGGAGGGCAAAGAGGTGATGCATATGGCAGACTTCTAACAGAGGCAAAGGGTCTCTTTTCCCCTCCGGTTTCCTGGGCTCTGACACTTAATTGGCTGGGTGATCCTGGGCAAGTCACAGCCTCTGTGAATCCGTTTCCTCATCTGTAAAATGGGCGTACTGATACAATGTGGTTACTATTAAGCAGTATAGAAACAGGAGCGATTATTTGTATAGGTTTGGGGTGGGCAGGAAAGGAGCAGGCCACAAAGAGACCTGAATTACCTTGCACTCTCATTACTAAATTTGTCACTGCCAGTATCTGCCCCTCGACAGTGGTCCCCAAAACCTCCAAGGAGCTCTCTTGAGCTAGATGCAGATTCCCCAAGGTGGCCCCAGACACAGATAACTTGGACCTTCAATCCTGTGCTGAAGTCATCAACTAAATGGGTCATTTTCATGGATACTGTGGGTGGCACTCTTGTCACAGAGGTGGGGCTGTTAAGGTGGACAACATGCCAAATCAAGAAACAGGATGCCTATATTTTGGTCCCAGGGTCTGACGTCTGTAAGGAGCACACCCTGGGTCTCTGAATCCTGACTGCCATGTGCGGTTCCTAATTCCAACAGCTAGCTGTTACACAGACCTTTCAGTTCCCAGATTTATGACCATGGACTACAGCTCTCCCTCCAACCACTCAATGCTGGCCATCTCTCTGCCCCAAGTCCCCACTTCTCTGCCCCGGTCTTATTAATCAGCTTTGACTACTCAACTCTGCGGAATGATTCAGAACTTGGCTCCCTCACCAGGACCTATGAAGTCATGCCCAATTTAGCCAGTAGGATCCAAGCCTCAGACTCTGGATTCAAAGAGTCCATGATTCAGTCCTTGGGCTCCACAGCCCCAGGCCCAGTGGAGGGGTCTGGCAAAGGGCTAATGAGCAGCAGCAAGGCAGCAACCTCCAGGAAGGGAGAGGCTATCCCCCCAGGCCAACTGCTCCAGAGCAGAACCCAGGCCTGGGAGTTAGAACAAAAAGGCAGCTGCAGGGGAAGTGGCTAATGAGTACTTCTGGGAGCAATTCAGCTTAGAATACATGGAAATTTATTTCATTCAAAATGGATGTTAACGCCATCTAATTGGAAAGAAAATACAATTTTCCCCTTCTGGGTTTCTGCAAAGGCAATCCTGACACCTTGCAGAGGAGTTAGCCTGAGGGAAGTCACATCTGACTTGCAAGACTAGCCAAGCCAAGCACACGAGGACCTTAAAATACCTCCGCCTCACATCCACAGCCCTCAATTCCCCAACTCTCCCGAACCCCACATCACCAACCTCATCGACTCATGTACATGATACTCTGGCCAGGCTAACTGGTTTGCCTGTCCCCGCAGCATATTTCAATACTACAGACTCCAATATTCCCCCACACCTCCACCCTGCTCCAGACTCCACAGGACCAACAGGTGGTACTGGGAGGAAAAGGTGGTGGTACTGACACACAGTCAGGGTATCTAGAGTCTGAACTGGGGAGGTGGGTCAGCAAGGTGAGCAAACTCCAAACCCAAGTCAATTTATTCAGAAAGGGTCTACAGTGCCAATATCCAAAGGGACTGAGGCACGAGAGAATTCATCTCTCCAGTTGCAAGCAAAGGTTCAGGATAGGGAGCCCATGCTAGAATAGGAAGTCAAGATTTAAAGTTGGCTCAGCTCAGGAGGTCCAGGCTTCACCTCATGGGTCAAAGGTCATAGATGGGATGATCAACCGTCCCTGCCTCAAGGAACGAACCATGGGGTTAGTTCATATACCAACCATCCCTCCTCCCCACTGTGTCAATCCTCATCTCAGACTCTAAAGGCCTCTAGGAAGCCTTCCAGTATCGACACCTTCAGTACAGACCTAGTCTCGTTGGTTGGTTCCATGAAAACCCATTAATAGAAAGGGGAAGAGATGTCCAGTCAGGTCTACGCAGTCATAAGTAATAAGGATGGCCAACTGGCTGAAGGGTGTTGAGTGAGGTTCTAAGTGGAGTCTGGTTACTATGTATTATTAACTACAGGCTACCACAAAAGAACACTGGTTGATGCCCTCATACTTGGGAGACACCTATACTTTGTTGCCCCACAAACCCATTACACCAGAATGATCAGGGCTGTTCTAGTTAAAAACTATGGTTATCACGCCTAGAATTTAGTGCCAGAAGCAACTCTAGATTAGCCAGACGAGAACTTCTCAAACTTTTTGGTTTCAGGACCCTTTTACACTAAAAATCGAGGACCTTCCCCCAAATAGCTTTTGTTTACGTAGATATCTATCAATATTTACCATATTAGGAATTAAAACATTTTAGCATTACTGTAGACCTCACTGACCCCCTTGAAAGGTCTTGGGAAATCTTGGGTGACTTTGAAACACTCCAAGAATTGCTGATTTAATCCAACCCTTCCATATTACAGAGAAAGAAACTGAGGTCCAGAGAAGAGAAGGACCTTTCCCAAGTTAGAAAGTGGCAGAACGAGGATTCAAACCCAGATTCTGGCTCCAAATTCAGTGTTGTTTCCATTCAACTGCAGAAACTCTCATGCATGGATCAGACGTTTTCAAAATGATGCAGTAGACACCAGACCAGAGCCACACTGAGCACAGCTTCCCATCACTGCTCAAGTCAGGAGACCTTTGGGGACTGGGCACAGCACCAGACCAGTGCAGCTCTGTGTCTGTGACTGTGGGCCTCTGGGCACCCTGGCAGAGCAGGCAGGCTAGAGCAATGGAGCTGCAGGAAAAAAGGCTCAAGTTCAGATCTGCCCTCAGACATCACAAGCTGTTTGGCCCTAGTTGTCTGTAAGGAACAAGTCACTTAATTCTGCCTGTTTCCTTCTATACAATGGAGATAATAGCAGCATCAAACTTTAGCTCAAGGTGTGAAGACCAAATGAGATGGTTGTAAAGTGCTCTGCAAACCTCAAAAGGACTAGATCTAAGTGCTAGCTATCATTTGTTCCTGTATAAAATATATGTATGTATATCTAACCATATATATATCCGTGTGTGTGTGTTATAACCCTAAATGTCACTCGAATTCTGAGGTCTAAGAACTGTGGTGAGAGAAGCCCTAGTGGAAACATACACAAAGCAATGGACTCACATCAGTTTCAACATAAAATATTTACTCTGTGTCTTCTGCCCGGAAGCCAAAGGGGACACTGCATAGTACTGGTGTTACCGTGACACCCATTCTCAGGGAGAGGCCCGGAGCAGGACTTGGGAAAGGAGACACAAGAAGACAGGCTACAAACACAACCTTTGGCTTGCTGAAGAAGTGCTGGGAAAGGGGATCTTCCCCACCCCCCGCTGGTGCTCACAAAATTCAAGCAGGCAAGGAAAGGAGAAAGCAACACAAGAAGAAATGTTATCAGACCCATGGGACAGCCTCACTTTGGGGGAGGGGGAATCAAGTGATTACTTGGCGCTCCCACCCTCCTGACCGTCAGGAGGCTAATGCAGTGATTCCTCCAAGTCTGGGCCACTTTCCATCCTCCCCTGAAACAGAGGCGACACCTAATCATGCCCTGGCTCTGAAAAGTCTTAAGACTCCCAGCTTAAGCACGGAGCCCAGGGATCCTGGTGTCTTCTCCAGTAATCAAGACTGCCATTTACACATCAGCTCCTGCTAAGAAGGCAGTGGGTGTCCTGAGGGTGAGGCAGCCAAAAGGGGACAAAAAGAGGAATTTAGAAATCAGGCCTGATTTTGGCTATCACCGATAAAACTGATTAGCTTTCTCCCCTAATGTCCCCTTCAAGTTCCTGCCCACCACACTGGGGACACAAGGCATAAGTAAGTTTGCTTCCTTACTTCTCCACATGCCTGTACAAACACATCTTCCTTATTTGGTTAATGAGAGGGATGAGGGGGAAGGAAAGCCTATCAACATATCATCTCCTAGCAATTTTGGTTAAAATCACTGAACAATATGCAAGTGGTGGAGCAGAAAAAAAAACAGGCCTAATAGCAGCTGTCACCTCCTGTTTTGACCCCAGGCTTTTCCTGTGGCAGATCTGAAAAACCCAACCCCCACTCAATATCTGTTTTCCCTTTTCTCCTGCTGGGATAACTGGGTCACTGAACCCAGGCTGTGTCCTAAACCAATGGGGATCACACAACTCGTTTGGCATTATGCTAGAAAAAATCTCACACATAAGTGAGGAGAACCAGTTGTGAGGTTAAGGGGTCTAGTGAATTTTTCTCTTTCAAACACACACACACACGCACACACGCACGCACGCACGCACGCACGCACGCACAAGAACCCTCATGCCTGAAAAATGGCAGAAGAGACACAGTTGGCTTTGCTACATACACCCACCCAGTAGATGGCCCTTTGGCTCTCCTGTTTTTTGATTTAAAGCATAATCCCACAGGCCTCAGTGTCCAATCTCTGCTGCTGTATTTAAGAGATCAGGATGTTTTTTTCTCTCTCCCTCCAACCCCTTGATGATTCCTAGTGGTTACAAGTGGCCACCACCAGACTCTCTCTAAGGGACTGGTAAAATCCGTTGAAAAGGAGAACCATTTCCACTATAAACTCCAAATCTTCGAACAGTTAGCTGTTGTACAAAGGAACTACCCGGACAATCTCCTGTCTACAAATAGGGCACTTCTTTGGCTCAGGCAAGGCCTGGTAGCATTCACTGCATGAGCAGACGTGACCACACTCCAGAAAGACACACGACTTGACGTTGCTCAGACACACCACACAGGAATTTTTTAAAGTCTCCCTGTCCTCAGCACTGGCCGCCCTCAGGAGCCGTGCCTCGTGCAGCCGGAACTCCTCCTGCATCTGCTTCATTCGCTGTCGCTCTCGCCGGTACAGGTACTGCCTGCGCAAGATGAAGAAGAGGGTGGCGCAGGTTGCAAAGCCGAAGATAACCGTTAGGATTTTCCAGAGCTTGACACTGGACTCCTGCCTCTGCAGGAGGCTGTCAAAATCCTGGCTGCTCAGGTAGTACTGCAGACCCTGTTTGGGGGGCTGCAGGCGAATGGAATTGTTGTCTAGAACCAGCTCCCCCACACCAGTGATGGTGGCCCCCACCTTGAGCATCTCCTCTGTTTCCTGGATGCCTTTGGGACGCTCCCCACTGATGTAGTGACCGATCACATCAGTAAAAGACTGGATTGTGGGGTGGAACTTCTCATACACCGTTTCTAAGCCAAGGTCAGCCGCATCCAGGGGCTTCAGGACTCGGACTGCCACGCCTGTGCCATCTTCGTGGGGCACCAGGTCAAAGGGCACTGTATTTGTTCTCTGGTGGATGATTTTTTCACAGTCATTCCTGAAAGGGAAGAATAAGAACATAAGACAGAGGGCAGAAAATACCAAAATCCTAAGCAAAGGAAAACAATGAAAGTCAGTAGATGAATTTGTGAATTCCTGTTACCATGTATTTGATTATGTGTGGCTCCCAAACTTTTGCAGTCAACAGGCCATCTGACGGGGGCAAAAGGCCCCAAAATATTCCCTGTTCTCTTTGCCATAGTTTTTTTTTAAATCCATCAGAATCCAATGGAAAAAATATTTTCTGTCACAAAAGCGAAGAGCTCTATTAAATCTTTAAATTGCCAATTTAGGCCAGATAAGAATGTGTAGAAATCTGTATTCACAATATTTAGGGCAATAAGAGACAACACTAAGAATAAATTATTTAAATTTGCTAGACTAGAAAATCCAAAAGATGGGATGCTGTCTAAATTTTGTCTCTCCCCCAATGTCTGCACACAATAGGGACTTAATAAATGTCTGTGGTATTTGATTAAATTGCATGAATTTGATGCTGGAAAAAAAAATTGAGAGGAGGATTTCCTGACTCAAACTATACTGCAGATCAGGAAAAGATCTAAATTCTCTACAGTCTGCCTCCAATTTGGTATGAGGGCTATTAGTCAAGGAAAGGAGGCCTGGTCTGAGAATGGGGCAGGGAGAAGGAAACGTGGAGGAAAAAAAGTCTGAGGATAAAAAGGAAGAAGAAAAATAATCAGTGACATGATCTCCCATTTCTATTAGGTTTTATGCTTCATAGAGCCTCTCTTCACAACTCCATGAAGTAGCTAATGGAAGTACACCTACACCTGTACTAATTAACTACTCATAGGGCTGTGGTGAGGAGAGCATTTTGCAAACTTTAAAGCACTAGAGAAATAGCCCATGATGCCCTTTTGTGTCACGGAAGTGCAGCCTGGAGGAGAGATGGCCGGGCTGGGATGACTCAAATGCTTCCCATGCTTGCTTAGGTGATCTGAATCAAGGCAGATGATACCATGGGTCAGACAACTCCCTAAAATATCAGCTGCAATCTGGCTTGGAAGAGAGTTCTCGTGCTTGGAGTTCCCATGAAACGGATGACCCGTCTTCCCCTCTAAGCCTACCTTCCACCTATTTTGTGTCTCCTACATACCTATACATGTAAACAGCATCTCCCTCCTAGAATATAAAATCCTTGAGGGCAGGGACTTCTCCCCTCTCCTCCAATCACCTAGCACAGTGCCTGAGCTTTCCACAAACGTGTGCTGACTGTCCTCCTTCAAAACATGACTTCCTTAACGGCCAGGTCTAATCAGGCCCGCCCCCACCGCCAACGAAATAAACTCCAAATATTCCCTAACACCCAGAGAATCAAATTTGAACCCGTTTGGTGTCCAAAGCCCTTCCCACCTGGATCCCTTTCTACCTTTCCAGCCTTCTTCTACACTGCTTCCCTCCCAAGCCTCCCCTCTACTGTCCTTCCCTATTGGCCAACCTGCTGCCCTTCGTGTGTCTGTCTCCACCTCCCATCAGTATGTCTCTGTACTGGCTGGCCCCTTCCTCGCCTCCACCTCTTCAGAATCCCTGGCTCAGGCACCATCATCCATAGGAAGCCTTTCCCAGGATCCTCAGTGCCTAGTGCCTGGCCCCTGAGATTACCCTGGAACTAGTCCGTGTACACCTACATAAGCACACATTGTCTCTACCATTAGAACAGAGGTTCTCTGAGGGCATTAATTATTTTTGTGCTTTCTTTGTATCCCCAGTTCTTAGCACACTGACTGGCATGTAGTGGGGGCTTAATAATTGTTTAGCAATAAAAATGAGGAAATTGAGGGTCAGAGAGGTTAAATGGTATATTCCTTGCCCAGGGTCACAGACCTCCTAAGTGTTGGAACTGGAACAACAGGCTAGATCTTCTGACCCCAGAAAGGCAGGTTTTTGGACCTTGGGTGGTAGAGGTTTTGTGAACCGATGAACATCTCCTACAGAGGGATGGCTGCTCCAGGAGTCACTTCTCTTTTCTTGAAGCTTCCCCATTTTACAAAGAGAGTAACCTGACATTATGAATTAAGCCCCAGGAATCCAGCAGGGGAAGAGACCACCAAAAAGTTCCTAAGCAGCAGGGAAAAGGTACACACCAGAGGTGGGTCGTTCGATTCCACACCATCTTGTGCTCCTGGAGGGTCAGTCTCTGAATCACTCCTTTGCAGTTTTCCACAAACTGGCTGTTAAGCGTTTCCTTAACAGAACGCACAGCTCCTGAAGGGGAAGAGAGATTCCTTAAGAACTGTCCTGCTATGGAAAACTTCTGCACGAAAAAAATCAATTTCTCCTGAAAATGGGGAAACCTATCTTTGCACTGACTCTCTCTGAAAGGAATATAGAAGCAGGAACTAACAAAAATATAGGATACCAGAAGCCATTCCCCAGTGGATCTGAGGTCAAAGTACATGATGTGAACAGTCTTCAAAAGAAGAACCATAAACTATTAACAGCTGTCTGAAAGGCTGCTCCAAATCACTAATGACAACAAAATGCAAATCAAAATTTCATCTCATGAGATCTCAGCAAATTGGCAAAGAAGTCAAAAGACCGAAACAGTTAAGTGTTGGAGAGGATGCCAGAAAACAGCACTTCAATTCACTGTTGGTGCAGCTGTGAATTGGTAACATCTTTCTGAAGACAATTTCGAATTGTACTAACAAAGTGACCACCACATCCATACTCTCTTATCCAGGGACTGCACTGCTAGGCAGACACCCCAGAAGGGCAAAGACAAAGGGAAGGCTCACACTCTGCAAAACAAAATATTCACAGCAGCACTATTTTTGTGGCAATAAAAACGAGAAACAGAGTGGGTACCCAACAACTGGGGACCGGCTCAACAAACTGTGGAACATTTACTACACAGTAAGAAATTATGAATATGAAGAATACAGAAAAGACTGGGAAGGATATTTAGAACAACCAGGAAAGCAATGTTCACAAGTGGCAAAATGATGCAAACAGAAAGCCAAAAAAAAGAGTCAACCCTGTATTGCTATAAGAGCCATACTGGGCCTCAGTGAAGAGCTGAGAAATGCACCTCCCTCCCTGCTTTGCCGAGGTAGAGGACAATGGGCAGAATACTGCATGTGCTGGAAGGTGCAGCTGATGTGCTGGCTGGTTTTATGGAATGGCTTTGGTTTTTCACTGTTAAAAAGGATTTGCTTGTTGGGGAAAGGAGAAGGGATATATTTGGGGATAGAAGTAACATAAAAACAAAAGGTATCAATAAAAATATTCTCCCTTGTCTCTGAGTAAGTTCAAGTTTGTACTCACTTAGGCAATAGAAAAATCAATTGAGAAATTCCTTTGCAGAGCACAATTAAGTGCTAACTACACGCTGGGCACTGGGGCTCCTGAGACCAAAACCCAACAAGTCTGGATTTAAGGAAGGAAGGGAAGAGTTGATACAACCTGTACCCACATTAATGTCTGGAGAGGGGAGGACTAGAGAAGGTTTCCTGGAGATGACAGGAATGTGAACCTTGAGGATGACTGGGCTGCAAAATGGCAGAGATAAGGAAGGACTGCATCCCAGCGGGGGAGGGACCTGTGCCAACTCTGGAAGCCAGGGGACAGCCTCTCTGGTCTTGTACAATGTACCAAGCCACCTTTTCACCAGGTGCCATCTCCTTTGCCTACTCCCTCCCACTAAACCCCACCTGTAAATGAGCATACCCTCAATGACAGCGTAAGGCACACACTTCCCAGGAGCTTCGGTAAGAATACTCTTCAAATCTTCACCCAAGTGAATTTTTTTGGCCCCCTAGGGGAAAAAAAGAAGTTAAATGATCAATGTTATGACATATTCTATCAAACCGAACAATATTTAAAGAAGAACAATAAATGCGGGTGAACTGGACAGGAGAAAGCTTATGTTTCTATTTTGACTGAGTGGTTGGGAACCCTCAAGGAGCGATAACAGAAAGTACCAAAAATGGAAACCAAGTGATCGCCCATTATCAGACGTTAATTCATGAAAATACAACCAAGAATATTTTCTATGTTATCCATTTGTATATAAATTTTTCTAAATTACATCACATATCCCCTGCCTGGCTAAACGGATGACCCTGAACACCTCACCCTTTCAGGACAATTCAGTCGTCATCACCAACAGCCACTACTTTGCTGCAACGCAGCAGTGCCTCAGCGCCAGGGCAGAAATACAGTCACCTGATCCAGGGTTCTCTCTTAGAACACTTCACAACTGCTTTGCCCCAACACTGTACAAGCTATTTTAAACATATCTGTATGCAGATCATCCCCATACCCTCCCCATTAGACTGCAATAACCCTGAGGGCAGAGGGTCTCCATTTTCATCTCTAGCTCTTTCCCTCAAGCACAGGGCCCCACACAGATCAGGCATTTAACAAATGTTTTCTAAACTGAATTGCCTCTACACACAACAGCCCCAGACTGTAGACCTTAGTGACTTCTTGGAGGTGTCTCTTATTGTGGTTGTAAGAGACATGCCTAAAATAAAGTCAAGGGAGCTATGAAGTTCTCCTTTTGAATAAAATGCATAAGCTTTATTTAGTACAGGAACTTTTTAACAGCTATTTGGCCTGCTCAGAGACCTTTTTTGCTTCCTTCCTGCTAGGTAGTTCAGTGGCAGGACTGTTTTGAGGATCAAATGAGATAATAATTGTACAGCCCTTCGTGCAGTGACTGGCACATAGCAGCACTCATGCCCTTCTCCCTTCATTTCAGATAACAGGGAGCCAAATAACAGATTCCCAGGTATGTGAGGCTTTTAGGCAACATGTTCTATTATTACCTTCCATTTAAGTGGTTTCCATAATCAGTGTCAGAAACAAATTCATTCACCAAGCACCACAGGAGACATACCAAAGTAAAAGACATGGTCCCCCAATAAAAGAGCTAGCATCAATAGAACACTGGGACTTGGAAAACTGAGAACTGGGTCTGAATCCAGACTTACTAGTTGTGAGACCTTGGGCAGATCACTGCAGCTCTAGGCCCCAATTTCCTCAACTATAAAATGGGAGTAACTACACTTTCACCTCAGAGCTTTTTAAGCCTTAAAGCACTATATAAAAGCAAGATTTTTTTTTACTGCTATTAGAAGAGCTGATAAACTAGATAAAGAAATAAAGCTGTGCTACATACATGAGGGGCCCTCAGCCTAGAGTTTAACCTTCTTTTTACAGATGAGAAAACTGAGGCTGGCCTTAGTGACTGGCCAGGCAGGGTTTGAATTCTCATCTTCCTCACCCCACATCCAGCAGTCCACCCCATGCATCCCTTCACTGTACTACTGATAAAATGTTGGAAAGGCAGGAAGGCCCCAGGATGGGAGACTCTGAATGTCAGGCAAAGGAGTCTAACAGAAGTCACTGAAGGACTCTGAGCACAGGGGTGACATGAACAGATCTATGCAGACGCACTGCTTGGGAATGCCAGCTCTTATCTACCCTTTTATCTGCCTCTGCATCTAGGGCAAGTTTAATGCTTATTATAGTAAACCAAAGTCAATCTTGCTTTCTTACCTCTCCTAGATTAAATGCTAGACAAGGCCCATCTGATGGTGTCAGGAGCACCCTTCTCTTCCTACCTCCTACAGCCCTGCACCCAACACACCGTGTATCAGGAAGGACTGGAACCCAGCTCTCCCCGACTCCAAGGCCAGCTCTGTACCCACTGGGCCAGGCCTATCTGCACCATCAGAGGGAAGTTACTCACTGAGGTTTCATACAATGATGCTGATTTTTTTTTTAAGAAACAGTGACTGGTGTTTCAAATTCCTTTGCTGGGCATTTGAATCCTCCCATAAACTGCATGTAATGGAAAGGGCAATAGACTGAAGTTTGAATAACTGCTAAATCAGACCCGTTCTGACACTTACTGCTTAATTACCTTGCACAAGCCACTCTCTCTGGAAATCAGTTCCTCTACTATAAAACAACAGGTTTGGACCAGAGCTCTGAGATTTCTCTAGATCTAAACCTACAATTACTTCCCCAATAAAGCATTTCTCCTCCTTTCTCTAGGCCATGCTTTCTTCACCCCTAAATTTCCGTGCTCCTCATTTTTGTTCAGGCTGCTCCCTGCCTAGATTTTTGTTCCTTCTTCCTCTTCCTAAGAAATTCCTATCCACCCTCTTATGCCATTTTAATGTCACTTCCTCCACAAAGCCTTTCCTGATTCTCCTCCATCATAAGGACTTTGCCCTTTGACTTCACATAGCACTTCATTTTTACCTCTGTAAGGTATTAATTTACTTTTCCCCTGAATCATTTCAATTTGTTTTGTAGGATAAAAGACACAACAAAAAGCATGAACAAATATTATCTTAGGAAAGACTCCATAATGACCCTTGGACTGACTACACTCTCCTACTGATGCTTATTGGTGTATATCACAGGCATTTCTGGAATTCCACCACTCCAAATGAACTCCTCTTTCTGGCAAAAAAAAAATATACTCTCTAAGGTATTTATTATATAATGTTGTATATTACAGCTTTCTGTCTTAAGTCCTTACTGGGGTGTAAGTTACTTGGGAAGGACCTTATGTGTTTAAACTTTGTAAATTCTTTTGCCCTTAGAACACAAATATATAATAAGTATTTAACTGCACTCCTCAAGTATGTCCAGAGCAAATTATTAATGCTCTTTAGGCAATCTTAGGGGGAAAACATTTTTAAGGTTCTCCTTCTTTATTCCTCCTATATATAAGAATAAAGTTGTATTTATTCTCCTCAGGCTCAAGAGGGAGCATGGCTGATGATAAAACTCAGTTCAAAAAGGGTTTGAAGGAATTCCTAAATTGCAGTTTTATGCTGTGGCTCCACCTACAGCAGGAACTTAACAGAATCCCACAATCAGAAGGTCCCACAACTCAAAGGTCACAAAGACCAAACTGTATGTGGAAGAATATCTGTCACCATATCGCCAACACAGGGGTTACACAGACTTAGCTCGAGAACCCCCAGGGATGGAGAGTTCTCATTGTAAGCAAATCTCTCCTTACAAGGGAGTCATCATCTACCTCCCAGAAATTTCTGCCCAGGGTCCCTGGTTTCTACCCATAGGACCAGGCGGAGAAATCCCTTTTCCACATATCCCTAAAGACCCTTACGATGCCTCCCCCCCCCGAGTTTTCTCTTCTCTAGGCCACACGTCTCAAACTCCTTGAACCAATCCTCAGCCGGCCACGTTTCTGACTTCCTTCCCCTTCCTGGGTGGCTGTTTGTCAACCTCCTTCCCAAACGGTGGTCCCTAGAACTGCTCACAAAACCTCAGCGGCCCAACCACAGGGAACAAGGAAGTTACCACCTCCCTATGAAAGGATCAACATTTACTAAGTGCCTGCTACAGTCCAGGCAGTGTGCCAAATAATGGGGCTACGAAAAGAGGAAAAAGACGGGCCTGCCCTCAAGCAGCTTACCATCTAATGGGGAAATGACAAATGTATACAAACCTGGGTGAACAGACAGACAGATGTAGATAAACATAGAGAGGTAGAAATTAGATAAGAGAGGATGGAGAAGAAAGGCTAGATACAGATAGGTAGCATAAATGAATGATAAATACACGTACATATATATATATAATATGTGTGTGTGAGATGGATGAGTAGCTAAACAGAAAGGTATATAGACAGATATAGATGGATAACTGGAGGGACAGTTTTATATATATATATATATATGTATATATATATGTACATATATATATACATATATATATATACATATATATACATATATATAAGCAGATGGATAGAGATAGGTAAGTAGACACAGATGGGTGGATGTAAAGGGCGATAGACATCTCTGCTCCTGCCTCTCTCAAAGCAGCCTAAAAATCGGTCGTCTTCGTAGACTCAAATTGAGCTTGTGGTCCACTAAGGCCCCCAGATCTCGACGGCAACAGAGGCGGAAGGAGAGGGCGCCTCTGGACGGAGAGTGCCCTAGAGGAACCGGGCTAGGGTTCTGGACGGGCCTCGGTCACTTTGGATTGTTTGTTGGGGGGAGAAGAGAGGGATGAGAGGCAGGGGGGCGGGTCCCAGGGTTTGGGGGCTCCGACGAGGCTGTGGCTGTCTGGGGTCAGAAGCCACATCCGGCCCCGGGTCCGAGTCCGGGCCCGCGGAGCGCACCGACTGACCTTGAGCTCGCGAGCTGCCTGGACCTTGTGCCGGTACACGGAGTACAGGGCGGCGGCCACGGCCGAGCTGGTGCCCAGCAGGATGAGCTGGGCCGCCGAGGGCCGCCCGCCGGTGTCCATGGCGCCTCTTCTGCGGCCTCCACAGGGCCAACGCCGCCGCCCTCAGCCCGCGCCGGAACCATAGAGACGAGCAGCCGCCGGCGGCCAGAGAGACCGGAAGGGGGTGAACCGGAAAAGCAGAGGCCGGAAAGGGAAAGACCGGAAGGGGAGGGAGCGCTCTCCTTCCCCCAGCGCTCCGGAACCCTGAATTTAGTGTCCGCGGTGGCGCCGAGTTGGCTGCAGCTCTCCTAGACATCCCTGTCCGCAGCATCTCCTCTGCAACATTCTCGCCCTCCCCCTCCCCCTCTCTCTTCCCCCGCCTACTCTCTCTTGTCTCTCTCTTCATGTATATATGTATATACACACACACATTCACGACAACATAGAATTATGAGGTATAAACCCTACGTCTTATTATGCTCAAACGTAAGTCCAGAGAAAACCTGATCATCGGGCTTCTAACACAGCTTCTTATAGACATAAAATTATGTCAGTGTCAGGGAAGTAATTCTTTCAGGTGCTGCAATCTTGTACGTTACATAGAAGTTAGAGAAGATAGATCCATGATCCCGTATGACCTTCGATGTTATAAAAGTTGAACAAACTTAACCAGCCATAATGTCATACAGCCCCTAAGGAAAAAAACTTCATCAAATAAACTCCGTGGGTAAACAAAGTCAGGTTACATTTACAGGGTTCACCAGTAGGCTGATTCACCAGAGACACCGGAGATTCTTTCTCTGACTTCTTATCTAAGGAATGCTTAAGACTCTTAAGTAACTTTTTACATTCCATGGGACAGATTTTGATCAGTTAAGGATAATATTAACCAAAAGCTGCAGGGGGAACAAAAAGAAATAAAAAATTCCCATAAGAGGTATAAGGTGTAAGAAGACTGCAAAAATAGGAGGGAGGGGGCTAGGAGATACGTCTCCGGGTCTGAGGGCTCCCTGAGAGCAGGAATTGTCTGTTGATAAAGAAGAGTAGGAGCTATCTTTCTCAGACTGGGGTCCCCATGGGAGTGGGCATTATATATCTCCCACCAGTTTGAGGAGGCCTCTAAAGTCAAGAGCTTTGTCTTCTCCCACTGCTCCCTCAAAACTCGGAAGATCCCGCCGGACATTTCACTAGTTTTCCTTCATATCCCAGACGTCCTCCAACTCTAACTTTATCTGGGTCTATAAAACAGCAGAGATCAAATGAGCTAATATTTGTAAAGCATTTTGGAAACCTTGGTTTAATTATAATTATCATTACCACTTTTGTTATTATTAATATCATCACCATCATCATCATGATAGAAAGAGATACTGGAGGGCAGTAGTAAATCAGAGGGATGATCCCAGCCCTTGGAAATTAGGCTCCTGATGCTTGGGGCCACTAGGGGGCAGGAGCAGCCCAGGGATGCTGAGAGCATCCACACCTGAGGAAGATGTGGGTTTGCACCAGGTCTGTACAAGGAGAGACTGTTAAGGAGAGATGTCAAGTTTGTTCCATCCTCGAATCCTTCTGGTCTATTGGCCCTCTTTGGCCCATGGTTTGCTATATGACCAGTCAGCATTTATCCTTTCCCCTCCTGGTGCCTACAGGATCATAGACTGAAGGCTAGAAGGGGTCTCAAAAGATCATGGGGTCCCACTGCCCTCAGATAAGGAAATGGAGACTGAGAGAATCTGAGTGATTTGCCTAAGATCCATTGTGCCAGGCTGCCTCTCCATCTAGTCTGACTCCTTCATCTTATAAAGGAAGAAACGAGAGGGTCAGTGATTTGGCCAAAGTCATACAATTGGTCAATATAAAACAGAAAATCAACTCCAAATTTCCTGACTGCCAATCAAAGATTCTTCTGTGCCCAGCTCTGGAAAGTGACCAAGGCTTTGAAGGAAGAAGACAGTGGAATCATTCAAATGGCAAGAAAGTGAGAGCCCTAGACCTGATGTGAGTAAGCTTTGGTTCGTATCCCTTCGGACTTTCTTCATAATACACAGGTGTGAGCCCACAAGCCTTCAGACTCTTTAAATTCTTGATCATAGACCAAATTTTCCACCCAGTTTTCACTGTCCTCCCTTTGCTCCAATTTGCACTGGAATCACTGGACATATAGATAAAGGTTTAATTAATTTGGAACATTTTGTCAAATTCTTAATAAAATTTCTCAACAACTGAATTTGACTTGTGTCCCCATCACCAGGATTTCCCTGGGAACATCATGTCTATGTCTTGACAATAGGTAGATAGATAGATAGATAGATAGATAGATAGATAGATAGATAGATAGATAGACAGACAAAGATAGATAGATGAATAAATCAATAAATGACTTAATGGATAAATCAATGGGAAAGGAAAAGGAAATGACCCTCACTTCACATGTAAGCACTCTAGCAAAACA
>CM053582.1:104327286-104357881 GCA_028627135.1 Pseudochirops cupreus
GCCGCCCCCGGGGCACAGCCGCGGCTTCAGGGCAGGCTGGTTTTGGTTCGCAGTGCTGATATGGTTCCTCGTAGCCGAGCTGACTTTAGTGGGAAGTATCTTTGTGTGCATTTTGGAGTTCTAGGATTGGTTTAGAGTCCTATTTTGGGGTGGCTATGTGAGAGCTGCCATATGTTGCCGCTGCTACGCTGCCATCTTGGCTCCACCCCCGTAAAGGTAGTTTTCAACATTCACTTTTATAAGATTTTGAATTCTAAATTTTTTTCTCCCTTCCCCCTCTGCAAGACCATATAAAATCTGATATAGGCTATACTTTATAATCATATTAAACATATTTCCCCACCAGCCATGTTGTGAAGGAAGAATCAGAACAAAATGGAAAAACCACAAGAAAGGGGGCAAAAAAGAAAATGGTATCCTTCAGTCTGCATTCAGGATCCATAGTTCTTTCTCTGGATGGGGATAACATTTTCCATCTTGATTCTTAGAGCTTTCTTCAATCATTGTATTGCTGAGAAGAACTAAGTGTATCAAAATTGATCATTGCACAGTGTTGATGTTAATGTGTGCAATGTTCTCTTGGTTCTGCTCACTTCACTCAGCATCAGTTCATCTAAGTCTTTCCAGGTTTTTCTAAAATCTGCCTGCTCATCATTTCTTGCAGCACATTACGTTCATATACCACAACTTGTTCAGCCATTCCCCAATTGATGAGCATTTCCTCCGTTTCCAATTCTTTGCCAACACAAAAAGATGCTATAAATATTTTTGTACATGGGGGTTCTTTCCCCTTTTTTATGATCTCTTTGGGAAACAGACCTAGTAGTGATATTGCCGGATTGAAGTTTTATAGCCCTTCCAAAGGGTCTTGAACTACCATTGCCCATCATCACCAAAGCAAAGTTGCCCATCTCCCCTAAGTAAGAATGGCCAGTTTTCCTTAGTATCTGGATGAGGAGGAGTGGACTTCATCAGTGTGTCATCCAGTAGGAGCTGGGGGTAGTAGAAGGAGGCAAGAGAAAGGATTTTGTACTCATTTGAAAGACTGAAGATACTGCAGAGAGAACAAGTCTTCTTGGTGATTAGGATGGGATGAGACAGTTGAGTGAAGACTCAGCATTTACAACTAGAAGGAACCTTAGACACCCCTTCTATTCCAATCAACTTATTTTACAAATGAGATGACTGAGGCCCAGAGAAAGGAGTGACTTGCGTAAGGGCCCCCAAGTAGTAAGTAGCAATGCTATAATTTGAATCCAAGCCCTCTGACTCCACATCCAGATCTATTAACATTGTACCACAAGGTCAATCGCTTTGTAAGGTGAAGAGGCAAGTACAGCCCAGGAGAGACAGTGCGGCCTCATGGAAAGCAAACTAGGTCTGGAATACACTGAACCCTGGCCTTAAATTCCACCTCTGTTACTCCCTAGTTGTGTGGGTAAGTCACGTCCTCTGTGCCTGTAATGTCAAGCAAAGGCAACTTCCAAGGTTCAGATTACCAGCATAGTAAACCCCATTTATTCAGCAAACATTCACAGAACAGAGAAAGTAAAAATACTGTGTCACTTGTTCATTTAGGAAGTAAGTTCTCAATTCAATTGCAAAGTATCAAGGTCCAAGTATCCCACGCCTGGCCATTACATTAGTCAAAGCAGCCCACTCCTGGGAAGTACATTTAGTCAGTCAACAAAGTCTCTCCTCTCAAATGGAGATTAGTCTCCAATCATAAACAAAGTACATTCATTTGGTCAAACAGAGCACAAAAAACTCAAAGGCTTCCCACCTCTGAATCTCAAAAGGGGCAGGAGAGCACAAAAGACTATTCACCCTTAAGTTACAACAAAGTTAAGATATCATCTCAGCACAGAATACCCAAGGAAAGGCCCTTCTTTCATCTTCACTGGAGTCAAGCCCTTAGCAATCTCAGTTCCTGGGAAGACAAGGCTCAACAAAGCCATAGCCAGTGTCCTCATCAAGTCACTCTCTGCCTGTAGAACAGTCCCAGAATCCCTGAAAACATCAGCAAGGCCCTCCTCCAGGATTTCTGTAAACATATCACAAGAAAATCCTCCTTCAGGGCTTCTGAACCAACAGCAAGGTTCCAGGACCTCCACAACAGCAGCACTGTTCTTTACCAGCAAGTGAATCTGGCAAAACAACATCAAAACAGATAGACAAAATGCCGGCATCACAGCTGTGCCTCCTCAGTTCTTGGCAGCTCCGGGTGACAGTTCTTAAAAGTCCTGGGCAGCTCCAACAAGCTCTCAGCAGTCTTTCAGCAACTCTGGCTCCATGATACTGGATACTGCTCTCACAAAAGTCCTTCTGGCCTTCTCTAGGCTTGGGCCTCTCTCCCAATTCACAGCTCCTCCCAGTTCAGCCCTCTCTCTTCATGTCAACAAGTCCATCCCACAAGTGGGATTCACAAGCTCTGGGTTTCAACACTCAACCCAAAAACCAGGCCAATACAGGGGCATCTCCAAATTCTGTTACCATTACAATGCCTCAATTTCCTTGTCTATGAAATGAGGCTTGCAATGCTTCCAATTAGAAAAAAATCGAGAATTTTTGTAATCATAGACTTGCCTCAGTCACACAAGTAATAAACATCAGAGGCAAGATTTGAATCCAGGACCTCTGATTCCAGAGCAGTGTTCTCTTCATTGCACCATGCTGAATTCCCCAGCAAGGGAGATGCATGCCCAGTGCCCAAATGTCAGCTGTTGTTAATATCATCCAGAGCTTGGATCACCTCATGGCCCCAGTGAGCACAGTGTTTTGAGAATTAGCAGGGATGCTGATGGCAGCTGGGTCATAACAACCATGTTCTAACTCCTGTACTGTGGCCTTCAAACATATAGGCCATATACCAAGTAATTAATAACTATAATTAAATCCTCATTACATTATACCTCATTGTATATCACCTGTCTCCCACGATGGTGATGAGGCTCAAATGAGGTAATGCTTATAAAATGCTTAGCACAGAGCCTGGTACTTAGTCGGTACTTACTATGACATAATAGTCTTAGATAGAAATGATTATTTCTCTCTTGTTTTGAATAACTATCAAGTTAGGACCAAAGTTTTCCCCCTTTTCTAGAAGTCAGCCTCTGTAGATTTCTCAGGCAGCCTTTGAAATACAGGGCTCCCACTGAGGAAGAACTCAGATCTCTTCAAAAGGTAAAGTTAGGTGAATTGTTGGGTTCCAACCCATTGCATTCTATTTGGACAGGTCTGGGGAAAATATGGATTCTCTTTTGTCAGAATGGTGATAGGGATACAGATAATTCTCTTTGGCCAAAACTGAGTATCTGAGTCAGGTATCCCAGACCCTCATTGGACTAGCTCCGTCTTTCATTATAATAATCATTCTCTCACTAGTTGTTAACCAGTCAGTGTTGATTTCCAACCTTAGGAACACCCACTCTTCCTAGAGCATGTAAGTGTTGAGTGGGTTCCATGAGGGGCCTTTGATCTAAGGGAGAAGCCCAAATGACCACCCTTTTATTAATAATATACTAGCATTGTTAATAAAATGACTAATTACACAGAAACTATATCTCTCAAACTTTTTATATAGCATAGTAGTAAAATGCTTAGCACAGAGCTTGGCACATAAGTGTTTAATAAATTATTGTTCCCTTATTACATGACCAATACTTGTGCGTGGCTATGAATAGATGCTGCCAGGTGGGAGACAGGAAGAGGGGAAGCTGAGGTAGAGGGATGGAAGAAGAGAGGTCATAAGGTATAGTAGACAAGTACTGCCATTGGGGCTGGAGCACTAATGACAGCAGCCATTGATAGAACTCTTTAAAGTATATCACCTCATCTGAGTCCCTCATTGACCCTGAGAGGAAAGTGCTGTTACTCTGTTTTATTTATTCTGTTTTATAGAAGAGGAATCTGAAGATCCCAGGCAACAGGACTTGCCCACGGTCACAAAGCCAGCAAGTGTCTGGGGCAGGATTCCATCAGTCAGTCAGTCTGCCAGCCAATGTTAAGCCCTTACTATGGGTCAGACGCCGGGCAAAGCTCTGAGGGTACAAAGACAGTAGAAAGTATGGTCCCAGAGACAAGGTGATGGGATCCTGTATTACCAGCTGGCAGTGACTTCAGATCACCGAGTGCAGTGCTCTCATTTTACAGGTAAAGTAACTGAAGCTTAGAAGGTGAAATGATTGGTTTGAGGTAACCCAGACAGTAATATCAGAAAAAGAACCATATATTCCTACGGGAGAGACAGCATGTAAATAACAGGATGCCTCCAAGGCAGTCACAGTAGGTGAGAGGTAATCTCAGATTCAAATTCAGGTCTTCCTGGCTTCAAATTCAATGTTATCCACTATGCCACCTTGGAGCTCAGAGGCTGCCTCATCCACTTATGGAGGAGGAAACAGGTTTAGGGAGATGAAGTGACCTGCCCAGTATAACACAGTGTCTCAGGTGGGATTCAAGCCCAGTTTTCCCTGAAATCTAGTGCTCTAAACACCACACTGCTTTGCCTTTCGTAGGAGATTCAGGTTTGAGAACCTCTGATTCTTCTCAGCTTGTGCCTCTGGCCAAGTCATTTCACTTTCCTGATCCTCAGTTTCCTCATCAGGAAAATGAGATTCATCCTACTGGTAATATCTCCCTCCTGAGGTTTTTGTGGATCAAAGAGCTTTCCTGTGGTCAGGCCTAAGGAGCTCTGGGAAGTGTGAGCTATTGTTGCCCCAGCAAAAGACAGAGGTGCATAAGGAGCATAAAACAGCAAGAGAATTCAGGGTGTGGGGAGTCTTTTGGGAGAGGATTCCTGCCCTGCACCTTCCCCCCAAAAAAACCTGCGAAGAAATATGTAAGAAATTTAAAACAGTCCTTGCACACAAGTAGCTTATAGTCTAGGTAGGGGAAGGCACCAGTCACTGTGATCAGAGTTCTAGGGCTGTCCTCAAACAAAACTCCCCAGATTGTGCTGGTTAGAACTTTGGGACACTGACACCCTAGAGATGGGGACTTCTTCAGTCCTAACCTCTGGTCCATAACCCACTTATTCCCAGGAGTCGCCAGCATAGTCCACACTTAGCCAGCCATGTAGGGTGGTGGGGTTGAGTTGGGGAGGGAGAGGGGTTGCCTTTAATGGCCCGTCAGAGAGCAGTTACTTGTCTAATATCTTGCCACTGGACCCAGATGGTTCTAGAGGAGAGAGTGAGGCCAGTGACTCTGCACTTAAATCTAATTCATTTGCAAATGATGACATCACCTTCCTGGTCCTCTTCAAGAATACAGGATGAACTACAACAACTTGGCTAGAGTATAGGGACAAACTTGTACCTGTGTGACCTTGAGCGAGTGACTTAAGCTCCCTAGGCCTCAGTTTGCTCTTCTGTAAAATAGTAAAGAGGAGATGGCTAGCTTCCCTTCTAGCTCTAAATCCAACTTCCTCATCTGGAAAAAGTTCAATCAATCAATAGCAAGTGTTAACCATTTGTTATATGCAAAGCACTGTCCAAAGTGCTGGAGATCTAAATAGGAAAATGAGTCATTATAGGCTCTCAAGGAGCTCAAATTCTAATACAGGGAGACAACTTAGACAGCAGGTGGAAAGGTCCCATGGTCCTGAGGGTGCAGCAGAAAAACAGATGGCAATGTGTCTTCTCTAATATTTCCATTAATAAAATCCTCTCATTTCTGATACTGACCAACTGATGGTGCCAAGAACTTGGATGGGGAGAACTTTCTTTTCCAGGACTCCGAGAAGGCAGGGACTGCAGCACCTGCTGAAGTTGGTAGCTACCCAAGGAGGTTAGAGTAGATCAGTGACTACCTGTGGTTCTCAGACCCATGAAGGTGGCCAGGGGAGTCATTACAGGGGATCTCAGAATCCACAGATATGCCTGTTATCTCATTAAATGACTCAGTACAATAAATAAGCAAACTTATCTTCTATAACCTCAATAAATAGTGTGCTTTGTAACATTCGTGGGTTACATGTTTTCAAATCATGATAAAGTACTTGATTTGGAGGGGTGAGAAGACCTAGGTTCAAATCTGAACTCTGCCGTTTACTATCAATAAGACCTTTGGTAACCATTTAGGCCTCCGTTTCCTCATTTGTAAAACAAAGGCTAAGTAGTAACCTCTGAGTTCCTTTTCAGATCTAAATCTATTATTTGTGAAATGTAATATTGTAATTAATATAGCTGCTTTATGATTTTAAAAGTGTACACTTTTTTAAAAGTCCTATTCAATTAACACTAGCTTGTTACCACTCTGTATTTTCTCAACCAGTAGTTACCAGTAGTATGACTACTATTAAGTGTGGGGAATGGGAGTCCATGAAATATTTTAGGACATGAAAAAGGAGTCTCATCCAGAATTGAATGTTCTCAAAGTGCCCTTAAGATTTAAGAGCCCCTGACTCTTCTATACTGATGGTAGAAATCCTGTGATCCTGTGTCCATGTGAGTCATTTACAGATACATAGCTGAATCAATCATCATCAACCAGCAATTTCTCCTCTTTATCAAGTCACTCCCTCCACAATTTGCTTAACCATTCCCCAGTTGATACTTATCTACTTTGTTTCAAGGTAGCTGTCACAAAAAGCGCTGCTATAAATATATTGGCATATGAAAGCTTTCTTATCAGTGGCTTCCTTGGTGTATAAGTTCAATAATTGAGTCTCTGGTTCAAAGAGTATGGCTATTTTAGTCACTTTATGCCCATAATTCCAAATTGCTTTCCAAAATGGTTATAACACTTTACAGGTCCACCAATAATGTATGTGTATCATCTCAAAACCCTCCAATATTGATTCTTTCCATTTTTGTCATCTTTGCTCATTTTCAGGGTGTGACATGAAACCTCAGGGTTGTTTTGATTTGCTTTTCTCTTATTAACAGCAGTTTGGAGCATTCTTTCATGTGGTTGTAACTAATTTGAAAATCTTTTGAGAACTGCTTATTCCTATCTATTAACCACTTATGTACTGGGGAATGTCTATTAGTTACATATATGTGTATGCATTTATACATATACATATATACATACATACACATGTGCATCATCTATATTTGTTGTTCAGTTAGACTCACGTCTAACAAAGTCCAGAGGGTTTTCTTGGCCAAAAATACTAGAGTGGTTTGCCATTTCCTTCTCCAATGTCTCCCCATTTCACAGATGAGGAACTGAGGCAAATAGGGGTTAAGTGACTTGCCCAGGGTCATACAGAAAGTGTCTGAGGCCAGATTTGACCTAGGATCTTCCTGACTCCAGGCTTGGTGCTCTATCCACTGCACCAAGTAGCTGCCGCATCATCTATATACAGCCCCTTAACTGTAGATTTTCTCCAAAGCTCTACTTTTGGCCCCCTTCTCTTCTTTCTATGGTCTTTCAATGACCTCATCAGCTCCCATGGGTTCAATAATCATATCCATGCAGATGACTTCCAGCACTGTTTGTCCAGCCCTAATCTCTTTCCTGAACTTCTACAGACATAGCAACAACTACCTCTCAGACAGTTTAAACTGAAAGTCCTATAGACATCTCAAATTCAACATGTCTAAAATAGAATTCATGATCTTTTCCCCAAACCCTCCCTTCTCCCAAACTTTGCAATTTTTGTCAAGCACAGTGACCTCCTTCTTGTTTCTCAAATTCCATCTCTCACCTCTACTTTTTCACTGACTGTGCCCCATACCTTGTGTTCTCACTCTTCTTCTCGCCCCCTGGCTTCTATCAAGTCTCAACTAAAGTCCCACCTACAAAAAGCCTTTCCCAATCCTCCTTAATCTCAGTGCCTTCCCTCTGAGACCTGGTTGGTTGTTGTCCTTCATTTGCAAAAAAGACCAAAATGACATCACTATGTTAAAGTCAAGTTTCATTGTGCTTGACTGTGGTTCATCAGACCAATACAAGCTCGGAATGCTCTACCACAGGTTGGGCAGGAATAGTCCTTGTGAACATTTGGGGTGGATTCTCTAAATTTGCATATCTTGCATTTCGCTTGAGCTGTTTCAATTCTGCTTTGCTCAAAGAGCACAGCACCTTCTTTGATGTGAGCACACCATGCTGAGTGGTTCTGTGCCAGTGTCTCCCATGTCATACAATCAATTCCAAAGTTCTTCAGAGAGACTTTGAAAGTGTCCTTGTATGGCTTCTTCTGACCATGTGAGTGCTTGCCGTGTGTGAGTTCTCCATAAAATAGTCTTTTTGGCAAGCGTGAATTTTGCATTTGAACAATGTGGTCAGCCCATCAGAGTTGCACTATCTGAAGTAGAGGTTGAATGCTTGGAAGTTTAGTTCAAATAAGAACCTCAATGTCCGGTACCTTATCCTGCCATGTGGTGTTCAGAAACTTCCTAAGGCAATTCAAATGGAAGAGATTCCGTTTCCTGGCATGGTGCTGGTAGACTATCCAGTTTTCACAGGCATACAACAGTGAACAGCTCTGTAGACTTTCAGTTTAGTAGTCAGTCTAATACCTCTTCTCTGTGTAGATTTCATTCGCACCAGTTCTTTGAGTATTGTCTCTCACATTGGACTGTGAGCTGCTTAAGAATAAAGGCTACTTTTTGCCCTTTCTTTGTACCCTGAGCACTTAGCATAGTGCCTGGCACATGGTAAGCCTTTAACAAATGCTTGTTGACTTTACTGAAGGACAATGTCACCCTCCCAGGCTCCCAACCCTAGCACCATTATTGCCTTATTCTCCCTGGGTTATTATCCTCTCAGTTTCTAGGTCTTATTGTTTCCACCTAGAAAGCATCTCTAACAGTCAACATCTCTCACATCTGTTCCCTTCTCTTCACTCTTAAAGCTACCACTCCAGTTCAGATCTTGGACATCTCTCCCCTGAACTACTGCACTAGCTTCCTATGGGACTCCCAGCTTCTCTCTTCCCTACTTCTTAGAATCCCTACCTTACTTCAAAGCTAACCTCAAGTGCTATCTTCTTCATGACACCTTTTGGGATTCCCCCAACTGCTAATGATTCCCACCCAGTCAAAAAATTTACCTTGTTTTTTGAAAATATATTTTATATTATTTTTATATTTTGTATTCTATTTATTCATTATATATCTATATTAACATATATTATTTATTATATATTATATTATGTATTTTTAGATATTTTGACGGTAAGGGCTATTTCGTTTTTGTCTTCATAGTCTCAGGGTCCAGCACAGTGCTTGACTCATTATAAGTTCTTAATAAATGCTTGTTGATTATTGTGTACACAAGTTAACCATCCAGATAGAATGTTAACTTCTGGAGGGTACTGTGGTTTAAATCCAGGGATGCCAAAAACTGTTGTGGTGGGGGCTCTGCCCACCCAAAAACTGTTGCAGTTTCATGATGTGTTGTGGTGGAACCATCTCAAAGAACTCAGAGTCAGACCACCTCTAATCCAAGTATAGGCTGACGTCTCTCAGCTGAGTTCCAAGAGGAACCAGCAACTTCAGAGAAAGCAAGATGGATTTTTATAGGGTAAAGATGCAATTACATGATAGAAATTTACATAGAATAGAGGAATATCATTAATATTAAAAAGGCAGGAGGAGTTTGTTAAGGATTAGGTAATGGAGGAGGGGTCCCATCTATGGTTCAGTGGTTAAACATTCTGGTCATTCTGCCCTCCAGCTGACCAGCTTTTGTGGTCCTCTCTGGTTAAGACACATAGTTAGGTATTGTGGTCCTATCTTGAGCTAGATGGATGTTATGATTGTGGTTGAATATAAGAATACACCTGTTTCTGTGGGAATGGGTCTGGGGGCAGTGACCAGGTAGACGCAGTGGCTGGATTCCCATCATGTGGACATACCTGCTGTTTCTGTGGGAACTAAGAGTTCAGGGACACTCCTGGTGTTCCAGTGAGCAGTGAGGCACATGTGAAGAAGTTAGGACATTGGGGAGGGGGAGGAAAGGGTATGTAGGTACAGTGGGGCTGCTGTTCAGTAGGGCCAGGCCTATAATGAAGTTAGAATATTGGGGTGGGAGCAGCTTTATTAGGATTCCATCAAGGCGAAAGGTTGTTTTATTTGTGCTTTTGTTTTCCCAACCCCAGTACCATTTTTTTGCTTTGGGATTTGTTTTTTTTTTTTTACCAGGATACGGATTTCACTGTAGGACAGATTTTTTGATTGCTCACTTCTATCAGTAAAATGCTTTTGAGTCACACCATGAATATATGTATATTTCCTTATTTATAAATGTTATACATATAGTATTGTTTTGAAATATACATTATGAAATTTATACAAAAATATACATTTTTAAAAGGATGAGAAAAGTATGAATTTTGGGTTTTATATAGTATCTCATGTAATATAGTGTGTGTGTGTGTGTGTGTGTGTGTGTGTGTGTGTGTGTGTGTGTGTGTACAGTCTTTTTTTCAGTTGTGTCTGACTCTTGGTGACCCCATTTGGGGTTTTCTTAGCAAAGATCCTGGATTTGTTTGCCATTGCCTTCTCCAGCTCATTTTATAGATGAGAAAGCTGAGGCAAACAGAGTTGTGATTTGCCCAGGGTCACACAGCTAGCAAGTGTCTGAGATCACATTGGAAATTCAGGTCTTTCTGACTACAGGCCTGATGCTCTATCCACTGTACCACCTAGCACCTAGCTAGCTGCACATGTGTATGTATATGTACACACATATATCAAATATAATGTAGTTATAGTTTTTGGTACAGGAGGTACCCGGGAATCACTGGAATTCATTGAGCAGGGGACAGGGAGTGACCTGGCTAGATCTGCCCTTTAGGAATTTCAGTTTGGCTGAGTGGAGGATGATTTGGAGTGGGAAGAAACTTGAGGCAGGCAGACCAGTTAGAAGATTTGTATGAGCAAGAGATGATGAAAATCTGAACAAGAGTGGTGGCTGAGTCTGAGGAGAGATGTTATATGGGTAGAATTGACAAGACTTGACAAAAGGTTGACTCTGTGAGGTGAATACAAGAGATGAGTCCATTGCAGCCCCAAGACTTTGAGCCTGAGTGACTGGTGTCCATCAAGAGAGAGAAACTTGGAAAAGATCAGAAAAGCTGATCAGACCCCATCCATGCCTGCTCCCCCTAAAACTCCCTCTGCCCCACCCAAAAGGAGGGAGAGGGCAGGAGGGGAGGAGGAGTCTTTCTCATCAGCCCTTGGCCCAGAGCTCAGCCTACTCCAGCCAGGAGGTGGTATGGGGGATGAAGGGGATGTACTGAGTGTGTTGGGGAGAGGGAGCACTAATGCTCTCCAAGGCACCTTGGATAGCTCTACTCTGGGGGATTGCAGTTAGGTAGGTGAAAAAGTGGGTGTGAAAATTTGTACCTTCAAAGGGGGAAAAGTGTTAGGGGATGAGCACCGCTGTGATTTTGTTAGCATCAAGTTCCTCTGTTGGTTTTTGCAGGGAAGATGCTGTACTCCCCGCAAAGCTGGACCTTCCCTTCTGCCCCAGAACACGTCTCATTTTCTCTTACCCAGCTTCTCTAAATCACCCATTGCTTCCCTGTCTGCTCTCTAGGGCAGACATGCTGAACTCAGGCACCCCTCAGTCAACCGTGGCTCATCTTTAAAAGCAACTTCCTTACAGCCAGCCTTTACCTTCAACAACTTTTGACCTTTAGAGAAAAGGCTTATTATAGATCTCACATCATCAGAAAAGGAGTGGCAGTTGGCAGTCCATGTGTTGTTCAGCTGTATCTGATTCTTTGTGACCCCATTTCAGGTTTTCTTGATACTGGAGTGGTTTTTCATTTCCTTCTCCAGGAAGGAACTGAGGCAAATAAAATTGTGACTTGCCCAGGGTCACACATCTAGTACGTGCCTGAGGCTAGATTTGAACTCATGAAGATGAGTCTTTCTGACTCAACCCAGTGTAGAGTGAAAAAAAGACTTGAGGGGCAAAACGTCTTGTGTTCTTCCTTCCCTTCCCCACACAGCTGCTGTCACCTACCTGTGTGATCCTGGGCAATGAACTTCTCTCTGGGCCTCAGTTTCTTTACCTGTAAAATAAGACGATTATTGTTCTATAGGATTCCATCTGTAAAATAAGGGGATCGAGCTAGGTGCTCTAAAATTTCCTCTCTACTCTAATATTCTGTGTTCTGACGTTCTGTGTCCTAAGATTCTGTCTATGCATGCCTGAAGCTTGATACTGAGCCAAAGACTTGGTTCTCCTAATTTTCACGGGTGACAGATTAGTCACTAGACTAGCCTGGGGAAGTAGGACAAATAGGAGTGGGGTGCAAGACAGCCATTGGCAATGGCAAAGAATCAAATCAGCTTTCTGCTTAAAGTTTTAAAGAAAGGTCACCCACTACCTTCCAGGTTCTTATTTGTCAAGACAACATATTAATTCCTATAAATAATGATAATGCCAGCTCCCATTCTATGGTTCTTTACTCTTCCCAAAGCGTTTTCCTCATAACATCTTTATGAGGGTCATAGTACAAGGATTATTGTCCCCATTTCACAGGGGAGGAAACTGAGGCTCCCAGAATCACAAAGTTAATTAAACAGCCAAGCTAGAACTGAAACTCAGGATTTCTGATTGCCAACCCATGGAGGGTTGGCTGCCTCAGAATGTCCGAGTTTCAGTAAAAACTGGAGAGTGACACTAAGGATTTGGAAGGGTTTCTGGGATTAACTTTTTATAGAATACTGGTGTCCCAATCTTAGCTGTTCCAAGCTGAGTCATAGCAGGGCTTAGCTCGTGGCACAGAGGGGTGTTTTTCATTTACTTCCTTCCCTTTGTGTAACCTTCCCCATCCGTAGGGAACTCTGAGTTTTGCAAGCCATTCTGTTGCTTGAGTATTCTTAGGACAGTCCATAAAAATGACGGTGTGATGATGAAACTGTCTAAATATTATACTGTGGTTAGGAACTGTTTCTTATTTATTTATCTCTGTTTCTACTGAGCCCAGTAGAGGGTTTTACATGGAGTAAGTGGACACTTATTAAAAGTTTATGGAAGGAAGTTAGCCAGCCTAAAATCTCTTATTTAAGGGGGGAAAAGCAAGAATAAGAGGTTATTTACCATACACTTAACTCTAAACAACAACACAATCAACAAGCATTTTATTAAGCTCCTACAATGTGCCAAGGCACTGAACTGAGCACTAGGGATACAAAGGCACATGTGAGACATATCCCCTCCCTCTAAGATCTTAACATTCCACTAAGATCAACTAACTATATACGTTTACGACTTTGAAGGGCTTCATGAAGTAGTGTTTAACAGGCCAGCTCTGGAATAAGGAAAACCTGGGTATGAATCCTATCTCTGATACACAAAAGCTATATGACTATTGGCAAGATACTCAATTTCTCAGGGCTCCCAGTCAGCACTCAAAAATTGTAAGATGTAGGAGAGTGGTTGACATGTATCAGAGGATAGAGTTTCCACACAGGAAGTCCCCTACTCCCTTGAAATCAGAAGTTGGGACCCTTTCTACTCTACCTCTCCCATCCTCCAAAAATAAAAATTCAAGAATGTATTCCTCCTAAAATAAAACAACTCAAGAATATGTTTTGCTCCAAAATAAAATTACTCAAGAATATGATTCCATAGACAATGTCTCTTAACTTACTGTCTTTTGCCTCTTTTTGTATTCCCAGCACTCGGCACAGTGCTTGGACATAGTAAGTGCTTAACACATTTTTATTGACAGACTAACAGTTCATTGATTGTTTTTTCTGTGTCCTATTTTATTCTGTTTAACCATTCATTTCTATATTGAGATTGATAGTGCCTGGAATATAGGAAATGCTTAAAAATGATATCAGTTAGCATTCATATAGCATTGTAAAGTTTGCAAAATTATACGTGCTATCCCATTTGAACCTCTCAACAATTCTGGGGGGTACGTGCTGTTATTATCCCCATTTTACTGATGAAGAAACTGAGGGAAGCAGAAGGGAAGTGGACATACCCAGGGTAACACAACTAGTGAGTGTCTAAGGTCAGATATGAACTCAAGTCTTCCTAACATTATACCTAATCCTCTGTCCATTGCCCCATCTAGCTGCTCTCTGATGAATGTTTGCTGACCGAATGACAGATAGTGCAGGTCAATTCATACCTGTACACGTTTTGTGTATATAGTTTTCCCTTCACATACCCTTAAGCATCTACTCTGTAGAACACTGGGCTCAGTCTTGTGGAGAATACAAAGTGCAGCTCCACAGCTCTTGTCTTCAAGGAGGCTACTGTCTAGTAAAGAGATCACAGGATCATAGATTTAGGGCACCTTGGAGGTCATTGAGTTTAACTGTCTTGTTTTACAAATGAAAGAACAAAGGTTAGGAAGGTAAGTGACTTTTCAAGGTCAAATGAGTAGTTTGTGGCAGGATTCAGACTTAGGTTCTCTTATTGCAAATCCACCGCTCTTCCTACTACACTATTCTGCCTTTCTAAAATACCAGCCCAGGTAAATATTATACATCATATTACATAGGAGGACTTTAGGGACATGCACACCATTCTGAGATATCTGATCTGAGGAGCAGGGAAGGCTCTCTGGAGGAGCTGGCATTTGAGTGGGGCGTTACAAGATGGGTAAGAATTTGACCAATCAAGAGAGAGAGCATATTTAAGGCATAAGGAATGGTGAGTCCAAGAGGCTATCCACTTGGGGTATACTCAAACCCAATAGTACCCTGCACCTGGAAACAGCCTCACGGTTACTCTCTGATGACCGTAACTCACTTATGTATTGCCTCCTCCCACTACATTATAAGCTCCTGGAGGACAGGAACTATCTTCCTTATATTTGTTTCCCCAGCACTTAGCAGTGTGTATGTAAGTGCTTAATGAAAGTTTTATCAATTTATTATCCAAACTTCTATCTATTCATCCTTCTCTATCCACCAATCTCTCCATACTTTCTTTCCATCCATCTATCTATATCTATCTACCTATCTTTATCCTTCTATCTCTAGCCATCCTTCTACCTGTCAATCTATCTATCTATCCTTCTATCTGTCCAGCCAGCCAGCCATCTGTCTATCATCACTGTTTTCATCCTGCTTTTTTTCTTTTACATTACTTCATCTAAATCTTCCTTTAATAGAATGTAAGGTCAAGTCAAGGGTGGATTTTTCATTGTTTTATCTACATTCCTAGCGCCAAGCATGGGGACCTTGTACCCGGCAGATGCTTACAATGATGATTGGATTATATTAGAATTTTGTACTATTTTTTGCATTTATCATTTGTAACTGTGGCATTATGGAGACAGTGCCTGGCTGGATATTAGGAAGACACGGGTTCCAATCCTGCCTCTTGTCACTCACTAGCTATGTGACCCTGGTCAAGTTACTCGTGCTCTGTGTGCCCCTAGTGACTTCTTCAGATATATTTACTTACTGAGCAGAGTTAGTGCTGATCTGCTTTCATGCAGAGAGTCCCCTACTGGCAGAATCACAGAATTTCCCCCTTTTTAATGCTGTTTTTAATGGTGTTGCAGCACTTCCTCCCAGGCCTCGGTATATTCAACCGTTCCCCAGCCGGTCTCAGCCTTCAGTCTCTCCCCCTCCACTATATCCTCCACGTAGTTGCCAATTTGATCTTCCAAAAAGATACGTGTCAGTCTCCTGCTCAAAAAACTTCAGCGGCTCCAGGATAAAACACAAACTCTTCTGTTTGGAATTTAAATCCCTCCGCTGTCTGGCTCAAACCTACAAGTCCAGGCTGATTTCACATTACTCCCCTCATACGTGCTGGCATACATGATGTTCCTCATAAATGACATGCCTTCTCCCACCTCCAAACCTTTGCATGGGCCATCCTCCATACCTGGAACGATCTTCCTCCTCACATTGTCCCCTTGGAATTCCTAGCTCCCTCCAAGCTCCAGTGTCATTTCATCCTAGAAGAGGCCTCCTCTGATAATCCCCCAATGTTATCACCATCACTGTCCATATATTTGCATCTATTTTTTGCTTTACTTTCTTGGAGGTGGTGGTCCAGCCTCTTCTTGAAGACCTTTGATGAGTAAAAGAACTCTCTACTCCATCCACCCCATCCCCAGGCAGGTCATCCCATTGGTGGAGAGCTGCAATCTTTGGGAAGGTTTTCCTTAATCTCAAGCTGAAACCATTGCTCCTGACTGCCCTGTGAGGCCAAGCAGAACAAGGCTAACCCCACAGCCCCATGAAGGCCCTTTAGGTATCTGGAGAAAGCTATCATATACCCCTTAAGTCAGCAGTTCTCAACCTGTGGGTCATGACCCCTTTGGGGGTCGAATGACCCTTTCACAGGGGTCACCTAAGACCATCAGAAAACACATATTTCCAATGGTTTTAGGAACCGAGACACCACTCTTCTATCAATCTCCAGGCAGGTCTGCCCACATGCAGATATGCCCACATATGAGTATTAAAGGGTCTCAGAATTAGGAAGGTTGAGAACCACTGTCTTAAGTCTTTGCTCCTCCACGTAGTCTTCAATTGCTTGAACCTTTCTTCTTTTGACATGGTTTGTAATCCCCTCAATATCTTGGTACCTTGGTTTAACTCTGGATGCCCTATACACCAGGGTCTGGGCTAAACCTTGGCACCATTTTAGAATCTGGGTGCTTTGTATGGACCTAGAGAATCATCTTTCTGACTTTGCAGTTTTTTGATTGGTCCATTGTGTTCTCTGTTCTCAGGATGCAACATAGAAAATGCGGCCTACACAGTAGGTACCTGTGCAGAACGCACTGCCATTCAAAAGGCCATCTCAGAAGGACACAAAGAGTTCCGAGCCATAGCTATTACCAGGTGAGTGTCCAAGACTCGTTCATGGAATGGTACATAGACAGCTAAATCTGGAGGGGACCATGGAACATAGACTGCCGGTGCTGGGAAAGGGCCTAAGAATGAAGGTTGTTAAAATGGAATGACATAGAGCCGGGAAAGGGTCTTAGAACACAGAATGGCGTATACAATAGATTATTCTTGTTTCTTCATCAGAGTAGACCAGACAAAGCCCCAGTGATATTTAAAGTCACCATTCCTAACAAGGACCAAGAATAAACCATTAGAAGTGAGAGGCCATATGGTCTAGTAAGGAAAATAAGGTCTAGTAAGGATGTGGAGTCAGAAGACCTTGGTCTGAATCCTAGTTCTGCTACTTGTGTAATTTTGGGCAAATCATTCAGTCTCCTTGGCTTCCATATGTAAAAACAACAACAGACAATAAGGATGAAGGGATCAGATTCAATGATGCCTGACATCCTTCAGTTCCGATCCTTCTGATGAGAATTGGTCGTTTTACAAGTCATTTCCATCTCCAAGCCCGCTGCTCCTAAAAGGTAGTGTGATGTAATGACACCCGCACCCCTCTTCTCCACAGAGAGATGGAAACGTCACGTGTCACACACATGTTCTTTGTTCATCATTTGCTCTGTTTTTCTTTCTTATAAGTGAGGATTCAGTGGGGATGGGGCAGCATAATCAGGAAATGACTTTGATGTCTAAAAATGCAAAAGGCATCAATTTTTTTAATAAGGAATACAGGGTACAAGTAAGGAAGGGAGAGAGGAAGGAAAGAGGATGGGAAGGAGGGTAAAAGAAAGAGGAAGGGAGGGGAGGAAAAAGAAAGGGAGTAAAGGAGGGAAGGAGGAAGAGAACAGAAGGAAAGGAAGGGAGGCAGGGAAGAAAAGAGGAAGAAAGGAAGGAAAAGAGGAAAGGAGGAAGGAACAGAGAAAGGCATCGAGGAAAGAGTCATTCACTGGGAGTGAGGAGATGGATTCTTGTCCATGCTCAGTTACCAACTAACTATGTGACCTTAAACAAGTCACTGCTCTGATCCTATTTCCTTATCTGCAAAATGAGAAACATGGCCCCTTTCAAGCTTCCAAAAGACCATGAATCTACATGTTTTTTAAAGAAACAAAATTTTATTTCTTGGAAAATATTCTATGAGCCATCCTGGCCTTCTCCTTCCTCCACACCCCACCCAATTGTTAGCCCCCAAGACCAGCAAATCCAGATCCAGGGAATCTTTTCCAGCAGATCCTGACCATCTGTAGTTACTTGAGACACTTGCTGGGGGTCATCGGGGTATACTGCTTCCCTCTCCACTGTGGACACCCTTCCTCTAGGCCACACCACTCTGTTTGTCTGCAGGTCCTCTATAACTCAGGCCAGAGCAAATAATGACTTGCCAGGAACATTTTGTCCCAGTGAGCTGGAGTCAGGATGCAAATTATATTTCACAGAAGGTAGGAGAGTAGAGTAGAAAAAAAATTGCAGTTTCAGAATCAAATGCAAGAAATTAATCATATTTGGGAAAATAAGGCCAGAGCCATGGAAAGGATAATGGTGTGGCAGACTGGGTTGTTTACATCTGGCCGTCCCCTCCACCCACCCCTCACCTCCCCATGGATGTTTGCTCTAGGTTATTATTGGCGTTCAAGAATGAGGTTCTAGCAATGATTAGTAAATCTTTCCTATTTAAACAAAGCCCACACACATCTCCAGGATCCAGCCATGCTGCTTGTTATCTGTATTCAGATGGCACCTGCTTTCTGGAGCCAAAATTCAGCTCTGATCACTCTAATCATTTGTTCCATACAGAATGCCCTCTGCCTTATTAGCATTCGTCTCTTTGAAATCCTGTGGATCAGGGAAGTAAAAGGAGTCCTGGCTTTGGAGTTAGAAAGCCTGGAATTAGAAAGACCAGCTCTGCCACTTATTAGTGAGATGACTTGGCATTTTCCCTGGTATAAAGGGCTTCCAGGGAGGAAAGTCTCTCTCCACCAATGCAAATCACCACCTGCCCTGTGTTGATAATTCTGAATTGCCTGGGGTGGGGGGGAAGTCTTGAAAGGTTAAGTCACAAGATCATAAATTTAAAGGTTGTCATATTCAACTCCCTCATTTTATAGATAAGGAAATTAAGGCTGTAAGTGGTTAAGTGATTTAGCCAGGGTCACATGGTAAGCCAAGTATCTGAGGTAAGATTTGAATTCAGGTCTTCCTAACTCCAAGTTCATCTCTCTCCATCCACCTTGCCATTTAATAACCTGCCCAGGTCACACACCTAATAAGTGTCTGTGGTTAGATTTGAACTCAGGTTTTCATGACCCAAGGCCTGGCGCTCTGTCCATCATGCCTCTTAGCTTCTGTGTTAGGTGCTGAGGGTAAAAAGACAGTGAAGCAGCTCTTGCCCTCAGGAAGCTTACATTCTATCAAGGGAAATAGATGTATACGAAATAAATAAGATGTAATTTTGGGAGGAAGGTCACTGAGAAATTAGGGGGAGGAGATCAGGAAAGAGCTAGCCTGAGCTATCTTGGAGGAAACTAGGGATTCCAAGAGGCAGAAATAAGGAAGGAGTGTATTCCAGGTATGGTGGAAAGCCACTGCAAAGTCACAGAGGTGAGAAATGGAGTGTTTTTTATGTATGAGGAAGGGCAATAAGGTCTGTGTGGCTGTACCATAAAGATCAAGGAGAGAAGTAATGTATAAAAAGACTAGAAAACAGGAAAGAACTGTGCTATAAAAGGCTTTAAAAGACAGAAGTTTGGATTTGATCCTGGAGGTAATATTAGAGCCACTGGAGTTTATTGAGTAGAGGAGAAACATAGGCGGAGATGTACTTAAGGAAAATTACTGAACAGTTAGGTGGGGGATGGACTGGAGAGAGGAGAGACTTGAGACAGGGAGGCTGATTAGGAGGCTATTTTAATAGTTCAGACAAGAGGTGATGAAGTTGTGAACTAGGGTGGTTGCCATGTGAGTAGAGAGACCTTGCCTCTCTGGTTCATTCATATCATTATTAGAAAGCAGATCTGCAGGTTCAGAGAATGTGAAAGGAAATTAGAAGAACCCCAGAGGCCATTTAGTCTAATCTGCAACTCCAGAATAGTCCCTACATCACTATAATAGCCCTTTGAGGTTTTCAAGATGCCTTATCCTCACTGGAAGCATACATTAACTCTGTGAGATGGATATCATACTTAGTATTTTCCCATATATGTGTATGTGGGTGTGGGTGTGTGTATATGTATGTATGTGCATATATTTTTATAAAACTGGAGGTCAGAGAGGTTAAGAGGCTGGCCCAAGGCCACACAGATAATAAGTGTAGAATGTGGGATTAGAGCTCAGATCTTTGGGCCCAGATCTCTAATGTATATGCCATACCACCTTTCAAAAGGTACCTGACTAGTGGTCATCCAGCCTTTGCTTCCTGCCCTCCAGCAAAGGACAACTCACTACCCCCCAAGCATCCTATTCCCCTTTGGAGAGCTCTGATTGTTAGATATTTCCTGACATCAAGCCCTGGTTTGTCCACCATCTGCATCACTAGCTTGTGATTCATGAATTATCTAGCAGAGTGACTCACTTCCTTATGAAAGAGTTCTGAACTTATGGAAAACTGGGTTATGTCCCATAATCTCATCTTCTGGGTCCCTCAACTCCAACTCTTGACGTTCTTCCCCATTACGCCTTGAAGCCACTCTCCCCTCCACCCCACTCCAAGGAGCCTTCCTTCCCAGCCCCAGCTGGATATGATCTCTCCTCAAGAGTGGTGGTTAGAAGTTGCAAAGAGACATTTTTAAGCTTGACATCAAGATGCACTTGCTAACAATCAAAGACAATCCAAAGTAGCCAGGGAGGTTGGACTAACCAGGGCCTTCAAGCAGAGGCTTCTCCGACAACTTGTCAAGGAAGCAGGAGAGTTTCTGCTCAGGTAAAGTCTGTCCTCAATGCCTTCTGAGGGCCCTTCCAGCCCTGAGATGCTGCTATTCTGACTTCACAGCATTTTGCACTCTGCTTCTTTCTGCGTCACTGCTCATTTTGGATTACTAGTTAGTTGTGTCCATATCTAATCTCACTGATGAGAGGTGGGTCATTTAGTACAGTGGAAACCGTAGGACCTAAGTTTGAAGCCTGGCCTTGCACCTTCCTCCCTTTGTCACTTGGAATGAGTTATTCTCTGAGCCCCAAATTCCTCATCTGTAAAATGAGGGGGTCGGATTGAATGACATCTAAGCTCCCTTCCAGCTCAAAATCTACAATCCCGTGGTTAATTATAAGCTCTGTGAAGGTAAGGACCGTCTTCTTTCATTTTTGTGCCTCCTCTGGGCTGACCACAGAATAAAAGTTTATTTAATATTTGCTTATTTGATTCAACTAAATTCAAAGAACAAGTCTCTTACCAGTGTTTCCCTGGCTGCTTTGTTCCATATAAATTTTTTTTCCATTGGTAGTCTGGGAATCTGTAAGAGAATATATTCCTATGTGTATTTGGGAAGATTCCCCTTGTTCTTTATTTTGGGGTGCTATTTAATGGAATGACTTCTGTTCAATCATTTAAAAGGCGAACATTTACTAAGCACTTACTACGTAGAAGACAATATCGTTGGTGTTAGGAATACCACCCCCCAAAAAAAGAAACAAAGGAAATAATCTCTGCTGTTTCCTTATATTCTAATGGGAGAGAGGGAGATGCACGTCCATAAGTAGATCCACGGTATATAACAGCTAACATTTACATAGCACTTATGATGTGTCAGGCAGGTTGCTTAAATGCTTCACAAATATCTTCTCATTTAATCCTCAAACAACTCTGGGAGATAGGTGCTAGCAATATACCCATTTTACAGAGGAGGCAACAGGTTAAGGGTCACACAGCTGGTAAGTGTCCGATCCAAATTTGAACTCGGCTCTTCCTGATTCCAGACCCGGTGTGTTCTCCTTTGTGCCACCAGCTGCCTCATATATAAAATCATTTCCAGAGGGAAGACTACTATTTACTGGCACAATCAAAAAAGGCCTTGTGGAGAAGGTGGCTCCTAAATTGTCCTTTAATGGAATCTCAGGTCTCTGGTGGAGACAGGAGAATGTCAAAGAAAGGAGAACATTCTAGGCATTGAGGACTCCTTGTACAAAGGCACGAAGTTAAAAGATAGAATGACACGTGGGTAGCAGCACCTAGGTCAGTTTGTCTGGTTCCATGAACCATTAGTGAGTTAAGTGTCAGTGAATTAATTAATTGATGGATTCTATGCTTTGCTTTCCCAGTAATTTGAAGGATGACTTTATTGCACCATGTGGAGCCTGCAGACAAGTGATGAGAGAGGTGAGTTTCATCTTCTTCAGAATCTTCCAGACCATATGAGCAGCAGCTCCTCATCCTTCCAATTTGATATATTCAGTTTTATTGAGGTTCTACTATGTGCTAGGCACACAGATATAAAATGTGATGGTTCCTGCCCTCAAGGAGCTTAGATTCCTAAAGCATCTATTCTCCCCCATGGAACCATGGCAGCTCAGAGCCACTGGCTACAAGATATAGCTGCCAACATTCTTACTTAGGTAGCAGCAGCCTTGTAAGCCAGAGCTAAGAGCAAGGCATAGGGAGAAAATAATTAGAAGAACAACAGTTGATATTTTTATTAAAGCCTGGCACTATCTGGCACCATCTAGCCTTCCCAGACATTCCACGTGCACCCTACGTTTTCTTGGTCTCCCGTGCGGCATTCTGCCTACTCCCTTCATTTCTTCCATTGCACAGTCTGCCCCTATGGTTGGAGAGTACTCCATCTTTACTTCCTCTTCTTAGAAGCCTTGGCTTCATTCAAGGCTCAGCTCATGTGTCTTCTCCTACAGCAGTGGTTCTCAACCTTCTTAATGCTGTGACCCTTTAATACAGTTCTTCATGTTGTGGTGACCCCTAACCATAAAATTATTTTCATTGCTACTTCATGACTATAATTTTGCTACTGTTATGAATTGTAATGTAAATATCTGATATGCAGGATGTATTTTCATTGTTACAAATTGAACATAACCCACAGGTTGAGAACCGCTGTCCTACAGGGAGCCCGTCTTGATATTCCTCAATGTTACTGCCCTCTCTCTCTCTTGAAATGATCTAGCATTTATCTAATTTAAATTTTGTGTCCCTCTCAATAGAATGTAAGCTCTCTGAGGGCAGTGACTGTTTTCTAATTCATCTTTGTATCTCCAGCATCTAGCACAGCACCTAAGAATTATCTTATCTACTAAACCTGTAAGAAATAGATATTACTTAGGTAGCAGTAACCTAGTAAGCCAGAGCTGAGAGCATTTAGGGTTATTAGATAACAGGGTATTATTATATGCATATATAGGGTATTATATACACATTTAGGATATTAGATAATAATAGATATTATTACCCCCATTTTGCAGACAAGGACACCAAGTCTCAAAGTTTATGTGCCATAGCCACACATTTACTAAATGTCAGAAGTAGGATTTGAGTTCATACCTCTCTCCAAGGCCAGCTGATGGCAAGAAAGAAATATGATTAATGAGAAGTACTCTTAGGTATGGGCAGGAGGAAGAAGGGAAATAGGGAAATAATACCAAATTGCCATTCAGTGGCTCCTGGAGAGTAGCATGGGACTGTAGAAAAAGTCATGGAATAAGGGGGGACCTGAGTTCAAAACCCAACTGTGATACTTTTGACCTGTGTGGCCTTGGACAAGTCAGTTAAACATCCATGGCCTCAGCTTTATCGTCTGTCTATAGCACCCTCTCCTGGGGCTTACTTCCCCAACTCACATTTGTGGTTTGGGGTTCCCAAAGGGTAAGGGCTCTAGGATAACCATGAGAGATTAGGTTTCTAGTATTCTAGCTCATGACCACCTGCTGGTTTCCTTCTCATTGATATCAGTCAACTAGACTTCAATGAACTTTTAAAAATATCTATGTACCAAAATAGTATAGTAAGAATAGTTTGTATAAAACATTTCCCCCCCAAAATCTGTGGTACTTGTCCACAAGTACCCACAGAACCCAGGGGCAAAGTAGGTTTAAATTCAAGATATGCTAGTAAGGCATATATCTTCTCTCCACACCTAGCTAAAGTTGAAAACTCACTACTGCTGGTTACTGGAAGTTCTTATTTTGTGGTTCAAGGGGTAAATACTCCTTGAAACTACATCTTCCCTTGAGTGACTATCTTTCTGTATCCATCTACATCTGTGCTTGTCCCTGATACACACCTCTCTGCTTCCAGCTGGATGTATTGTCAGAGGCAGTCATGTGTCCATGGCCAATATGACGACGTGGGAGACTGGAGAGCCTCCATTCTTCTTTGACTCCTTCAGGACATCAGCCTTAACTTTGTCACCTCCAAGAAAGGAGGTGGAAGACCAAAGGCACAAATTAGCCTCTCCTTTCTGAGGTGACCATCTGTTTGCCTCAGTTGCCATCTGTATGCCTGACCTCCTGTTGTTCTTCTTTCTGCAATGATGTGGTCAGTGGAAAAGGGCATAGAAGAGAAACAGAGATAGAAATCTATACCAAGAGTGATTTTCTCTTGGAGACCTAAATCTGGAGTCTGTCACTGCTGGTCCACTGCTTGACCAGCCTGTTTTTATACAAAGAAGCATGACATGGTCTTCTAAACCAACCACAAGATGTTTCCTGTGTGGTGTCATCTGCCTTTCCATCCAGTGATCAAAAATCCTATGATCCTTTCAAATGACTTGAGGATTTGTCCACACATTGTGATGAGGTTATAGAGAAATTCTTTAATACCTAGTTTACTCTGTTGATTAATTGATTCAGTGAAGGTGTCTGTACCTTCAATAACTGCATTAATTGAGATGGAGGAAGAAATCCCCACCCATATATGTAGACACTCTCTAAGGTCCCTTCCATCCTTGCCATCTTTGCCCCCTTAAGGTTTGGAGGCATCTGTCTTCATTTTCAAAAGGCATGGCAACCAAAATAGTTAATGACATCTTAGGCAGTGTCTATGGAGGTCTACTGTCCAGAAGAAGAAAGGTGACAGTTCGACTGTCTACTATCCTGACCAGACCCCATCTTGAGGACTGTGATTAAGTCTGAGCAATACATTTTAGAAAGGACGTGGATAAACTGGGTCAAATCCGAAGAAGGACAGCCAGAATGGGGAAAGAACTTGAAGTCATGTCCTGTGAGGATTGCTTGAGAGTTCTAAATATGGAGCTTGAAAAAGATCTTGGGGCACATGATCCCTATTTCTCCACTTGTGACATAGAGTCAAGAGGAAGAGGATTTTTGCTTTCCCCAGAAGATAGGACAGGAATCAACAAGGAGAAGTTGTCAGAGATGGATTTAAGCTCAATCTAAGGAGAAAATTCCTGATAATCAGAACTGTGCAGAAATGGAATGGGTACAACCTGGGAGACTGTAGGTTACCTATCCCTAGAGATCTTCAGACAGAGACAATGTACTCCCCTGTCAGGAATGTTGTCTCAGATTGTTTGAACAGAACCAGATGGAGGTAGAGGAGGAGATTGCATCAGCACAGGTTCAGAGGACAAATCTACCAAAAGTGCAATCCTAAACAGAAAGGAGTGAACCTTATAGATTCTCCCCTCCTCCCACCCCCACTGGGAGTTGAGAGAATCCAGGGAAGGGATGCTATGGTGAGGGGACCCTGGAATGGGATCAAGCAAGGGGTCAGGTTGACAATGGACTGTAAGGCATGAGGACAGTGGTCTGGAGGCTTATATAGAAGCTGTGGACCCTAAAACTAATAGTCCAATGCCAACACCCAGGGCAAAATCCTGTTCATGCTGCCTCCCCATTTTCGGCTCTCTGTTCAGGTCGGACTTTGTCTCAATGCCTTCTGAGGTTTTGTCTAACATTTAGATTCTATGATGCAATGACCTTCAATGTCTGCAAACAAGATAAATTTGTTTGCTAGTTCTGTGAAGCAAAACCTTGCTATGTCTTTGCTCTTAAAAACAAACAATTTGCATCTTGATGCCATTACCCCCTTTAAAGAGGGAGAAACTGAGGCATAGCAATGTCATGAGCCTGAGATCATCACAGAAGCAGGTGTGATGAGCACTCCAAGTCCCCGAGGCTATTTAGCCCAATTACTCTCTGTGCCCTCCATACCCATTAGTGGCTGGCATGAGAGAAAGGTTCAGATGAATAATCTTCAGGAAAAAAAAATATCACACTGGGGAAAAAATAATTCAAATAAAAAACAAAGTGAATCCTAAGCCAGGAACTTGACATCTCAATGTTGGCTTGGGCTGCGCTTTGGCTTGGCCCTGGCCCTGGCCCTAGGGCACAGCCGGCAAAATGGAAAAATTCCCTTCCTAAAAGCAATCCATAAAAGCTCTGGTGACAGATTTGGCCTGACAATAATTCCGTGATTTGGACAACACTGTGTATGCAGTGTTTACTGCAGATTGGAAATATGTATGCCCCTCTGTTGGTCCACAGGAGGTATGTGAACAGCTGCCCCGAGATGCTACCAGGCAGTTTAGGAGAAGAAAAACCTAGCGTAAGAGAAAGGGCTTTTTTTTTTTAATGCCATGAGTTTTAAGGTCACTTCCAGTTCTGACATTCTATGCTCTTAGGTCCCTTTTGGCATTAATGTTCTGTGTTCCGATGCCCCTTTGCCTCTGAAATTTTGTTCTCCAATTTGAATGCATCGGAGTGCTGAGATCAGAACAGCTGACATCTGTACATCAGTTCAGCCGAAACAAAGGAAAATTGGCGTTTCCAGGAGGGGCAGGACTTACCAGGGTGGTGGAACAAGGACCAAAAGCACAGTGGCTTCCTAAAGATGATGTCATCATGGATGACTCCAGCTTCTTACGACTTTCTCCCTTCCTAGACTTGGAAGTGGGTGGTGCTTGGGGGCAGAGAGAAATGTGTGTACAGTATCAGTAATACTAATGATAGTGGTCATTTATCTAGCACACTGAGGTTTGCAAAGCACTTTGCATTTTTTAATTGAATTTGACACAAATTAAAATCCTGAGAGACAGAGTTTCTGGGTAGTTAATAATCAATTTATTAATTAGGCTAGCCAACTATCAATAAATTGGTGGTCAGTGGTTTCTGTTGATAACCAAAGACCCAAGGGAGGCTCTGAAATGCCTTAAACACCTTCTGAAAGGGGATTCCGCTGACAAGTGAAACTCAACTTTAATTGGTGGACCTTTAGGGGAGGGGGCTAAAAGTCTTCAGCTGCCCCATCTCAGAACATGACTTGATCATGACACTTGGCAGCTACCAGTGATCTGAGCAGGGGCATCCATCTCCATCCAGGCTATTTTGCTCCTTCATGAACTGGCTCACTTTAAACTCTAATGGAGGGAGCCAAGGCCAGGAGTTCTTCCGTTAGGGCAGGGGCTCCCCCAGAATGGATTTTGTTTATATTCTAAACAGAAATTAGGTCTCCTATTTGAGTGAGGTCCCACCCAGAGCTGACAAGCATGTTCAAGGACTAGAAGCAATCTCTTCAAACAACCATACCCTTCAGGGACTGACTGGCCTTAACAGGAGTTGGGCCTTTATAGAAAATAGAAGGGAAAAAGGTGAATCACAGTTAATAATTTGTTATTTTAAATTAATAATTAGTTGTTAATGTGTCATTATAATTCTCTCAAATTTTGTCTTATTGGATCCAGCCTAGTCTATCAAGAGGGGCTGCTAGGTGGCACAGTGGATAGAGTGCTGGGTCTAGAGTCAGGAAGGCTCATCTTCCTGAGTTCAAATTTGGCCTCAGACACTTACTGGCTGTATGACCCTGGGCAAGTCACTTCACTGTCTTCCTCAGTTCTTCATCTGTAAAATGAGTTGGAAAAGGAAATGGCAAACTGCTCCAGTCTCTGCCAAGAAAACCTTATCCAAGTCTTTGATAAGAATGTGAGATAGCACAGGACAAATTAGAGGTTCGATGACCACTTGATGCGTTGTGGTAAGCAGGAGTCTTGTTCAGGTATGGGTCATCTGTAAATGGGTCGGACTAGATGGCCTTGGAAGACCCTTCCAACTCTGAGATTGTGACCACAGCTGTGACCACTGTGGAATACTGAAGGGCATTGTTCTGGGGTTACCTAAATGCATGCTGGGAGTTCCTGACATTTTTCATGTTCTCAATAACAGCTTCTGGGACCTTATTAGTATAAACTTCTCACATATAGCTCCATTCCTCTAGAAGAGATGGATCCTATGACCTGTTATCATGGTAAGTTAAAGAGCCTAATAGAGCCACCAAAGTGAGGAAGCTGGTCATAGGATCATAAATTCAGTGCCAGAGGGAACCTTAAGACTATACAGTCCAGCTCCCTCATTTTATGGCTAAGAAAACTGAGACCTAAAAAGCTGATACCCAAAGTCACATAGCTAGTAAGTAGCAAAACCAGGATTTATCTTCAAATCCCAAGCTCTTTCCCCTCTACTGCTCAAGGGAAATGTTTCCTGAGGAATTGTGCCACCATTCCTCCAATCAGAATCAGCATTTAGCTAGTTTATTTAAGGATACAGAGGGTGGTTATTTCTGCCTCGTGCATAGAAAAGAAGGGAACTCACCTAAATCAGTCTTTGTCAGAGAAAGCACTGGAGGGGATTGCCATTTACTTCTCTATGGAGCTGCTTGAGTTTTCCCTTTTGTAGGTATTCTGTGTGCTCTGTCAATGTGCTGACCTGCTAGAGAAGGGAGTAAGAGGTGATAGAGGGCATGAGAGTGAGGCTGTAGGGTATCTGTGTCTGCTGACTCCCTAGGTCATACAATCGTAGAGTCAAAACAGTTTATTTTATAGATGGAGAAACTGAGACATAATGTAGGATCATGTACCAAGTGTCAGAGGTGGAATATGTACCATGGCTCTGCTTGGAACCCACTCCCAATGTCAATTCAGTGAGAGGTTGAGTATGTATGTGATCATACACTCTGTCCCAGCGGTTCTCAACCTGTGGGTCGCAACCCCTTTGGGGGTCAAACAACCCTTTCACAGGGGTCACAGGGGTCACCTAAGACCATCAGAAAACACATATTTCTGATGGTCTTAGGAACCAAGACACTGCTCCTCTATCCATCTCCAGGCAGGTCTGCCCACATACAAGTATTAAAGGGTTGCAGCATTAGGAAGGTTGAGAACCACTGCTCTATCCCATCTCTAGGATCAGGCAAGCCCTTACCCATCATTTGGTTGAGGAGTAGTCCCAAGGGATCAGATGTCATTTGTCTAAAACTTGTACTGAGGGATGGAGCCAATATGGCGGAATAAAAGCAGGGACTTACTTGAGATCTCCCCCAAACCCCTCCAAATACTCCAAGAAATTACTCTAAACAAATTCTAGAGCAACAGAATTCACAAAATGACAGAGTGAAATAAATTTCTAGCCCAAGACAACCTGGAAGGTCGACAGGAAAGGTTTTTTGTACCAGGTTGAGAGAGGAGTGCAGTCCAGTGCATAATGCACTAGCACAGCCAGGGCCCCAGCAAACCCAGAGCAGACCCCAGGTTTCTGAATCACTGGCAGGTGTGACGGTTTCTAGTCTTCTCAAGCCACAAAGGCCAAAGCCAACTTAGAAGGCTGTTACGCTCCAGTTCTGGGGTGGCAGCAGCAGCTGCTTCTGGAACTCTTGACCCACAGATGGTGGGTAGATCAAGCAGCTAATCAGAGAGGGATTTCGGGGACCTCTGCTGGCACTGAGGCAGGATTCTCTCACTAGAGTACTTGTGGTCACTCACAGACCAAAGCACAGGCCAGGAGAGGAGTAAACACCTCTCCTTTAATCATACCACCTTGGAAGAAGTGAAAATTTACAGGTCCTTAGACGTATAGCTGCACAAAACCCCTGAAGCTTTGGATAGTACACCCTCCGCACTGGAAGCAGAGTCCTACCTTAACAGAGCTAACAGACTTTAGACTCTTACTTTGGTGATAAAGAAGATCAAAATATACAACCAGAAGACGACAGCAACGTCAAAATTCCTACATCCAAAACATTCAAGAAAAATATGAATTGGTCTCAGGCCATGGAAGAGCTCAAAAAGGATTTTTGAAAATCAAGTAAGAGAAGTAGAGGAAAAATTGGGAAGAGACATGAGAGTGATGCAAGAAAATCATGAAAAAATGAGTCAATAGCTTGCTAAAGGAGACCCAAAATAATATTAAAGAAAATAACACCTTAAAAAATAGACTAACCTGGGGGGCGGAGCCAAGATGGCGGCGTCAAGATGGCAGCGTAGCAGCAGCAATATATCTCAGCTCTCACATAGCCACCCCAAAATACCCATAAAATAGGACTCTAAACCAATCCTAGAACTCCAAAACGCACACAAAGATACTTACCACTAAAGTCAGCTCCGCTACGAGGAACCATATCAGCACTGCGAACCAAAACCAGCCTGGCCTGAAGCTGCTGCTGAGCCCTGGGGGCAGCCGGACAACAGGAGCAGAGGAGCCTCTCAGGTGAGCGGATTAGCGGCAGCTGCAAGCAGTGTTGAGAACTAGGTCAGTGGAGATTGCGAAATCAGGAGAGAAAAGCAGTCAGCCGAAAGGCCTCCAGAGTGGAAAAGTGAAAGGCAGAGATTTTGCACCCACCTCCGCGGTGCAGCTTCCCGCCCGCGGCCTGCAGACAGCAGGGAGACTAAGCAATTGTTCTGAGGCCAGTGCTCTCGCGTTGAGTGGCCTGGATCCAGATCACTGTCTTGGGCCTCGGTCTTGGAGTCTTCATTATCCAGTGAGCCGGAAGTAAGTAGGAAGGGTCGCAGCACCTTCCTGAGAGCTACGGCAGCCGGGAGGACCCCAGTGATTTGGGACAGAGCTTTCCCTTCTGGAAGCAGAGCCCCACAGAGATTTAAAAAAAAAAACACGGACTGACCAACCAT
>CM053582.1:104358381-104423898 GCA_028627135.1 Pseudochirops cupreus
ATATATGCACATATAATATGTATATCTATTATATTGTATATATAAATAATGTCTCTGTGTATATATAAATAATATGTGTATGTATATATAATGTGTATATATTATATGTGTGTACATATATAAAATGTGTGTATAATACGTGTGTATATATAAATGTGTGTATATATAAATAATGTGTGTGTGTGTGTGTGTGTGTGTGTGTGTATATATGTAGAGAGAGAGAGAGAAAGAGAGAGAGAGAGAGAGGACTTTATCTAACCTGACAAAAATTTGCAAAGAACTTACAAGTCCACTGAAAATCAAGATCACTTTCCTTCCTTCTCCAGGAGAACTCTGCCTTCTAAAGACCTATAAAATACTACCTTAGGTAGTGGGTAGGATCTCCCACTAAGAGAATTGATCTCCCTCACCCCAGGATCTACACTGTCCACATCACTCATAGTACTAATGAAGGGCAAGGGCAAGGCTTATTCTTCCACATCGTGGCTCTAACCCCTAACTACTCCCAGTTGTTATAGGAACTCTGTCACTTGGTCCTCTTTATCTGGTTATCATTCCCTGGAGGAGCCAAATGTTTCCCCTTAAGAGCCGCATTATGAACAAACCTTCCTTCAAGAAACTGAGTCTGAGTCTAGGTTGGGGCCATCACCTCCCTAGGTTTCTCTGTTTTCCTTCTCTCCTATCACTGGAGGTTCTATGTAGCTCTTTTAAAGATTAAATCCAGGGATATGGCTCAGGTAGAGGAACTGGCCCTGAAGCATCAATTATCCTCAGTACAGTATCAACAAGACAAGAATCCAGTATAAAACAACTGTTCATCATATCACAGAGTCATCAGGCAGGCAACAATCATTTAATAAGATTTTACTATATGCCATGCCACTGGGAATACAAATAAAAGTAGAAAGACAATCCTTACCATCAGGGAACTTATATTCTGATGAAGACACAAAATGCAGACTCCCTTTTTCAAAAAGGGAGGGAAGAATCTCATCAATGAGGCAAACAGGGACTATGGACAAAGGGAAGTTACACTTTGTCTAGGAATTCACCTTCATAAGGAAATCTCACAGCTTATCTAATAATACAAAGACACAGGTCTCTTCCTGGAGAACACCTGGCACACCTGGGGACTGTCTCCAGTCAGCCTCATCTATGCCTTACTGCTGGACCCAGGTGGCTCCTCCCTCACTTAAGTCCAATTCACTTACAAATCATGGCACCATCTTCCTGACATCATGGTGCTCTTTGAGAACAAAGGACAGACAACAAACAACCCAGTACATCTGCTGCCTTCATGTTCTGTGACAGATTGATGGGTTGATTGCTGTCCTTTATGCCCCAAGAGAACCAAAATGACTTCAATATGTCAGAGTACAGGAACAGTGTGTCCAGCTGTGGCTGATCAGACCAATACGAGCTTAGAAGGTTCTGTCACAGGTTGGGCACAAATAGTCCATGTGAACATTTGGAGGGGAGATGTTTCTAAATTTGTGCAGCTCACATTTCTTTTGAGCCACTACAATTCTGCTTTGCTCATAGAGCACAGTACCTTCTTTGATGTGGCCATGACATGCTGGGTGGTCTTGTGCCTGCGTCTTCCATATCTCACAATCAATTCAAAATTCTTCAGAGGATGTTGAGAATGTCCTTATATCACTTCTTCTGACCACTGAGTCAGCGCTTGCCTTGGGTGAGCTCTCCATAAAATGAACTTTTAGGCAAATGTACATTTGGCACTCAACAACATGGCCAGCCCATCAGAGTTGCACACTCTGCAGCAGAATGTTTGAATGTTAGGCAGTTCAACTCAAGAAAGGACCTCAGTGTCTGGTACCTTATCCTGCCAGGTGATCTTCAGAATTTTTCTAAGACAATTCAAATGGAAGCGATTCAGTTTCCTGGCATGGCACTGGTAGACTGTCCAGGTTTCACAGGCATACAACAATGAGGTCAGCACCATGGCTCTGTATACCCTCAGTTTGGTAGACAGCCTAATCCTCTTCTCTCCCACACTTTCATTTGGAGCCTCCCAAATACTGAGCTAGCTCTGGCAATGTGGGCATCAACCTCATCCTCCACATCAGGCCTGCACAATCTGCGGCCTACAGGCTGCTTGCAATATGACAAAGGATTTGCTCTACGTACAAAGGATGTTTTCCTCTGAATTTTTTGTAGGCCCAGGGAAATTCTTTGGTGTGCTGCAAGTGGTCCAAGGACCATAAGCAGCCGTCAGGCTGCAAGTTGTGCAGGTCTACTATATATGTACATCCCTTGAAAGTATACTGCCAAGGTAAGTGAACTTATCCACAGTGTTCAAAATTTCTCCATTTGCTATAACCAATGGTTCCACATGGTGCTGGCTGGTGGAGAACTTTTGTTTTCTTGGTGTTGATTGTCAGGCCAAAATTAGCACAAGTAGCAGAGAATCCTTCCATACTCTACAGGATTTTGAGGTAGGAAAAAAAGGTAAAATGGTATGGGTGATATCTTTTGACTCGAGCATTAATTGTATTTAAGTGAGGCAGGGCTGCTCAAAGTCATCAGCCTCACTCCCCCTTCTGGAGTCGTCAAAGTTCAGAGTCAAGACAAACGTCAAGACAAGCAGTAATGACTGGTGACGCAGCGGACGACCTTGGCATCTTCAATGTCTAACCAAGCTCCGAGCGCTCCACAGTGCCTGCCTCAGCTGCCTGCATGGCTATTGGAAACCATTGTTCTTATCTGCCCATTCCACATGCCTGGAATAGACACCCTCCTAACTCACTGACTGCTTTGAGGTCTGCCGGTCTTCCTCAGCCTGGTTTAGCCTGTCCATTAAAACAGTTTACCAGGGTGTGGCCACTGTGCATGCTATAGCTTCTTGAAGCCAGGTGACTGGTTGGACATAAAAGGTAGAAAGCCACCCTGAAAAGCATCCGTCACACCAAAGGTGCTAGTCTTCCCTGGACACCCGTACAACCCTCTGTTACAGATATTGATATATAAGCTATGGTTATTACTGATAAGTAAAAAGCAGCTGATAACTTCATTTCCTACAAATACTTAAAACAGAGATAGAGGTTTTCTGGTCTACACATTGAGTACATAGCATGGTAATGTCACCCAGCAAGGATTCTGATCAACAAGGAACGAATTACAAAGCGAGAGGCTTAAAATAAGGTGCGTTGGGGCTAAATAGATGTGGGAATGAAGCGAGCAGACACAGGGAGACAAGGTCACAAGACCATGTAGAGTGTTAAGGCAAATACATGTAGAATGGTATGGTCATGGCACGACAAAGACCTTGCTACTGGCCTATGATGAGAAGTTTCAATCATTCTCCAGTCTGCTGTGGGAAATCCCAGGAGAACAAATTCCAAGAGGCAAACGATACCACACCTTAAATGTTTATTATTGGAGCCATGCATTCCAATGCAACTGTCATTCATTTGTTGTGCTAGGGGAAGCAGAGACACTAGAGGGGGTTGCATTATAACTCCCCTGGAAACATAGGTCATAGGACCTGTGTTTGGGTACAGAAAATACTTTACTATTTTAATCTCTTCCTTGAGTAACACTAGAGCTTTTACAACAGAATATTTACTTTAAAAAATAATTTTAAAAATATAGAAACTTGTTCCCCCAACATGTAGGAGGCATGATCCTTTTATAATCCCTTTCTGTTACCCCTACCCTATTCTCTTGCTTTACACCACCACCTCAGTCTCCAGGAAGGAAGGACTAGGTTCATAGGTTAGCTCAGTGCCCATATGGCACAGTCCTAGTTCCAACCCCGCTCCCCCCAACCTGCCCCAAGCTCCAGTCCCAAGCACGCTGCCTTCTCAGAACTTCCATACAGGGCTGACTAGCTGCAATCCTGGCTCCAAGGTCACCATGGCTCAATCTCCCAGGTCCTGTGAGGACAAACAACAGAGGACAGAAACAAACACCACCAAACTCATTTCACAAAGTTGGAATAAAAGAGAAGGAGCAGGGGAAGGAGAGTCCTTTCCTTCTCTGGGATTCAGTTTATCATGCTCATACTGAGCCAAAGAGTTGCCAAAAGCAGCAGAAAGAAGGTGATAGATAAGCATCCTGATGAAAAAGGCACATAAGGGAACAGATAATCTTGCACAAATAACTGTCATTGGCAACTAGTCAAAAACTTCTGGAAAGCAGTCTTGCAGAAATTCTGTTTAGATCAACATTTCACCCCAAATACCTTTGGTGTCAAATTCAAATAAAAAGAGGAGGAGCCACTAAACCATACATAAGGATCTTTGCTGGCTTCATACTGACTTAGAGAAAACCACATATTAACATATCTATATTCTATTGTATTTTTGCTTTTTTTGTTAAATATTTCCCAATTACATTTTAATCTTTCAGCATGTTTGACACACCTCTGCCAAATGAAATCCCAAATGAATGTGTGACCCAGATATAAAAGATCATAGATCATTGTCATTGTTTCTCCTTAATTCTCAGAGAGGACTAATGACATCATGAGGGCGTGAATTGGATATGAGTGGGGCAGAGCTGCATAAAATCATCAACCTCATTCCTCCAGAGTCACTGAAGACCAGTGGCAAGACAAAGGTCAAGACAACTGTCAGTCATACCGCTAACAAAAATTTGAGGAGTTGAGAAGGAGACAACTTTCACAACCATGGAGAAAGGAAGAGTTATTAGCCATACGTGGGATAAATAGGCTAATGGGAGAAAAAAACAGACAATATTGATTATGAAAAATCGAAATGCTCCCACACAAATTAAATAAACACAGTTAAAATTGGAAGAGAAACAGATAACTAGTGGGAAGTCTTCACATCATTTATCTGATAAAGACCTAGTATCAGATGGATATATGCACATATATGTATGTGTATATGTATATATAGAATTTATTCAAATGTATAAAAGCCAGAGCCATTCTGCGATAGCTAGATGGTCAAAGGCTATGAACAGGCAGGTCTTAAATGATGAAATCTAAGTTGAGTCATATTTTTAAAATGCTTTTGTCTTGGCAAAGATAATAAAAAAAGAAAAGGAGGGGATGTGGAAAGGCAGTCATGCTGATGAGATATTGGTGAAGCTATAAATCAGTGCAGGCATTTTGGAAAGTGCTTTGGAGCTATACTCAAAAAAAATCACTAAACTGTGTATAAACTTTGAATTAGCAACGTCACTGCTAGGCGTATACCCCAAAGAGATCAAATAAACAAGAAAAGGACACATGTGCAAAACTGGAGCAACATTGTTAATTGTAACAAAGAACTAGAAACTAAAGATTGTCTTTCAACAGGGAAATGGTGGAACAGATTATGGTGTGTGACTATAATAGGAATATTATTGCACTGTAAGTAATGATAAAAAGATGGCTTTGGAGAAATCTGGGGAGGTTTATATGAACTGATACAAAGCTAAGTAAGTACAACAGAGAGAATAATTTATATAATAACATCAACATTGTAAAGAAAAACAGCTTTGAAAGGCTTAAGAAATCTTACCAATGAGAGACTTATATAAACTGATGCTGAGTGAGGGGAGCAGAACCAGAACATTGTACACAGTTACAGACACATCGTATCTGTGATCACTGACTTTGATAGACTGGGCTCCTCTCGGCAATGCAAGGCTATAAGAGAACTCCAAAAGACTCATGATGGAAAAGGCTGCCACATCCAGAGAAGGAACTACAGAGTCTGAGTGCAGACTGAAGCGAACCACCTGCTCTCTCTCTTTTGTGTCTTGTTTTGTTTCTTTTTTCTCATTGTTCATTCTATCGGTTATAATTCTTCTTCACAACTTGACTAATGTTTAATGTGAAGGTATCTGTAGAACCTCTATCAGACTGCATGTTGCCATAAGAGGGGAGGGGAAGGAGAGGGAGGGGGAGAAAATTTGAAACTCAAAAACTTGTGGAACGGAATGCTGTAAACTAAAAGTAAGTAAGTAAGTAAATAGATGAATGAATGAATGAACGAATGAATGAATGAATGAATGAATAAAAAATATCTTACCAATGCAATGAATTACTCAGACACCATAGGAGCAATGGTGAAGCCTGCTACCCAACTCCTAACAGAGGTAATGACTCCAGGTGCAGAATGAGACATTTTCAGACATGGACAACGAGTGGATCTTGTTTTGAGAGAGAGAGAGAGAGAGAGAGAGAGTCTAGCAATAGTAACGACAAGAAAAAGAGAAGAAAATAAAAAGAGAGTCATTGAAGTATTTTTAAAATGCACAGATGAGAAGAAAATTTGGAAGGAGGCAGATGAGCAAAACAGCTTTGAAAGTTAATGGTTGGTACATTCAAAGGACTATAAAACTGTGCATACCCTTTGATCTAGCAACACCACTACTAGGTCTGTATCCCAAAGGGACTATAAAAAAGGGAAAAGGGCCCACACGTACAAAAATATTTATAGCAGCTCCTTTTGTGGTGGCAAAGAATTGGAAATTGAGGGGATGCCCAGCAATTGGGGAATGGCTGAACAAGCTGTGGTATATGAATGTAATGGAATACTATTGTTCCATTAGAAATGGTGAGCAGGCAGACTTCAGAAAAACCCGAAAGACTTGCATGAACGGATGCTGAGTGAAGTGAGCAGAACCAGGAGAACACTGTATACAGTAATAGCAGCCCTGTGGGATGACCGACTTTGAGAGACTTGGCTCTTCTCAGCAATATGGTGACCTAAGACAGTTCCAAAAGACTCATGATGGAAGAGGCTATCCCCACCCAGAGAGAGAGCTATGGAATCTGATTACGAATCGAAGCACTTTGTTTGCTCTCTATTTTTTTCTTTCTCACAGTTTCCCCTCTTGTTCTGATTCTTCTCTCACAGCATGACTAATGTGGAAGTATGTTTAACATGATCGTCTGTGTATAGTCCGTGTCAGATTGCATGTTTGTTTTTCTTGATTTGTTGTGAGCTTGCAACATGACTAATGTGGAAATATGTTTTGCATGACTAGGCATGTATAATTGATATTGTATTGCTTGCCTTCTCAATGGGGTGGGGAAGAGACTAGAGGGAAGGAGAAAATTTGGAACTCAGAAATTTAAAAAAATGTTAAGATAAAATATATTTTAGAAAAGAAAATTACCCATTGAATCCATTTTATGTCCAAGGGTAGAGGGAAATTGAATAAATCAATCAAATCGTCCCTACCTCACCTAAAGTAGCGATAAAATACCATACTCTGATAGCTCACCTAGGAATGTCTTTCTTCCATTAAGATGCAGCTTAAATACTATCTTTTAAATGAAATATTTCCTGATCTACCCTCAAATGTAATGCCCCTCCTTCTAAGCTACATTGTATTTTACTATTATATATTTGCATTTATTAATTTTATATTTATGCTATATATATTTTAAAATGTATTTGTCTCCCTCATTAGTGAGAAGACAGAGCTTGTGACTTGTCTAGGGTCCCACAGCTTGCATGTAAGGTCAAATATGAACTCCAGTCTTCCTGTCTCCAGGTCCAGCACTCTATCCACTGTACCACCCAGCTGCCTACATTAAAATGTAAGCTCATTGTGTGAGCTCAATTGTTTTATTCTTTATATCTGTATCCCAAGTATCTGACATGGTACTTGAATCCCATGTGCCTACCATAGGGCCTTGTACATAGTAGGATCTTAATAAATGCTTGTTGATTGATTAATTTACTAGCTTCATCCTGTCTGGAAAACTAATGGAAAAAATGTAGATGAAACCTGTGCTCAACGAGAAGGAATGAGTAGAGTATAAATTGTAACTGTGGGCAGAGGATTCAACTCTCCAAGATTCATGGAGCCACAGAAGAAAAAGATCCTTTTTTTCACTTCCTTGCAAAGAGTCAACATATTAATGAACCTGAGTCACAGTTAAATTTATCTGTATGTGCTCAGCCTTGAAGGGCTGATAAAACTCCAGGTTCTCCAAAAATGTTTGTTGTAGCCACAGTAACTCACTCTCACAATGACCCAGTCACTCATAGTAGAAAACAGAGTGCCAGAGTCCAAAGTAACCAGATGCCTAATATCTCTACAAAGTATGGTTAGCATTATCTAAATTCAACAAGTATTTATAAAACATTGGGAAAAAAAAAACCCACCCCTGAACCCAAATGAACTCCAAATTTCCTTCTGGTTCTAATGTTCTAATGCTTCACCCCTAGGGGGAGACAAGGATGACTAAGAAATCATCACTACTCCCAATTAAGTTGTAAAAGTTAAATACTAACACAGGATATGTCTGTGTGCCAAATTAATTGAACAGGCAACGTGCTACAGCAATTCAGAGAAGGGAGAGGTGAGTTTTAGCTGGCATGGCCAGGAAAGACTTTATGGAGTTGGTAGGGTTTTTGTCATAAATCAGTAAAAATTTGTACAAGTAGAGGGCTAACAGGGACTATCAGGTCCCAGAGGGTCCACAAAGAGCATTGAGTGTCATCTCCCATCCACTAACAGAATTCCTCCTACAACATCCCTGACAGGTGATCATTTTTTCCCTGCTTGAGTACTATCCATGGAAGGGAGCACCCTTCACAAGGCAGCCTACTCACCTGCTGGGCAAATCTTTTGTTAAAAATTTCTTCCTTATTTATAGGAATTGATCATGGGAAATTGCCTTTATCAATATGATGAACAAAAATTTTCCCCTATAAAGTATGGACATGCCCAATAATACTTTGGTAAGAAAAAACCCAAATATCTGCTTAGTTTTCAGTGACTGGTACTGCCTTTAGGATGATTTAATTGTTTGGGACTCTTGGGGAGGGGGAGGGCAAACCTTGATGGTAAGAGCCATTCTTTTAAACTGGCCTATAAAGGTGAACTAACAGAACTGCTCAGTCATTTTTTGCCTGTTTCCTATTCAAAAGACACAGCAGAATAAACTTGAATGGAGGAGCATGTTTACCTTGCTCCTATCTCAAGAAAAAGCAGTAACATTTGTTCAGTGAGAGAACATGAAGTGTTCCTGAAGAAGCACATGGCCAGAGTAGACATGTGCTTGCCCAGGTGACCAGAGTTGGGAGTTTGTGGAAAATGTTCCTGAAGCCCAACTTCTTATGTAGAAGAATGGGGATTTTTATTTCCCAGGCAACAAGGTCCCAGAATCTAGCCTCCTAAGGCAGAGAAGGGCTTTTGGGGTATACTCCTCCTTGTGTCGTAACGTCGGATATCTGGGACTGGGAGTAGAATTTGGAGGGTCCCAACTTCTGGGGAGATAGGGTGAGTAGTAGCAGTTGGACAACAGGGGTAAGGCTTGACCCTCCCCACAGACACACCCCATCTTATCAGCCTCCTTGTTCTGTCTAAGGAAGATAGATAATGTGGCCATAGATGGGACAACAGGGGCTCCCTCCTGGAGGTTGCATGGAACTCACCTCAACTTGGTGACCCCTTACCCTAGCTGGAATGAGACTAAGCTGGCCAGTTCCCAAAGGATTTAACACCAATGCAAGCCTGAAAGTTCTCCTTTGGTCTAAAGAGCAAATGTTATAGAATAGGTGCCCCAGACCCATATTGCATTTCTTCCTGAGTCCCTTCCCCCAAAGAGGAGTCAAGTCACTAAGGAATCTCTATCTTAAAGTAGGTTGGACACTATTTTGTTGTTGCCGTTGATGATGATCTCTTGTGCTTGAAGACCTCCAATGGAAGGGGGAAAAGTCCACCTTTTCTTGATGAACCCCAGTCTATTTTTGGAAAACCATAATTGTTTGAAAGTTTTTCTTTTAAGCCTAAATTTGCCTCTTTTCAATTTCTAACCATCATTGTTCCTGATTCTGCCATCTGGAATCAAACAGAACAAAGCTTATCTCTCCTCCACAGGATAGTTATTAATCTACTTGAAGACAGCTATCATGTCCTCTCCATATCTTCTCTTCTACAAGCTAAACATACCCAGTGGCTTCAGTCAATTCTCATTTAGCACAAACTCAAGGCTCTTCACCATCCTGGTTGTTCTAGAGGTGTCTTGTCCTTAGGATGTTCCTGTTCTCTGACTTAAATGCTTCCCACTGTCTTCCATGGAAAATGGCATTTCTCAGGCTGTGGAAGGGACCCTGTGTTGGAACACAGAATTTACATGTAGCTTGTAGCTATGGAAAATCTTTCCTGAGTAGAGTTCCTCATAGCCAAGGCTCTACAAGAGAGGTCTGTTATTTCTGGATCCCCATCTTGACCCCAATAGAGGCAGCTAGGTGTCACCATGGCACCCCTTATAATGGGGCCTTAGTAACTGTGTGATCCTAGGCAAAGTGTTTCACTTTTGTCTGCCTCAGTTTCTTCAACTATAAAATGGAGAAAATATTAACACCTACCTCCCAGGATTATTGTAAAGATCAAATAAGATGTTTGTAAAGGGGGCCAGTAGGTGGCACAGTGAACAGAGCACCTGCCCTGGAGTCAAGAGAACCTGAGTTCAAATCTGCCCTCAGACACTTAACACTTACTAGCTGTGTGACCTTGGGCAAGTCACTTAACCCCAACTGCCCTGCCTTCCACCCTCCAAAAAGCAAAAAAAAAAAAAAAGATATTTGTAAAGTACTTAACACAGTGTCTGGCATATAGTAGATGCTTAGTAAATCCTTCCTCCTTCTCTCCTTCTCCCAATATAGAATTAAGCATTCCTGAATCCTTCACGAAAATCAGTTTCCCTTCACAGGACTTCAGTGACCATCTAATCCAATCCATACACCAAAGGAATACCCATTAAAACATAGCTGAGAAGTGGTCACCAGTCTCTGCTTGAAGACCCTCAGTGTGCCAAGGCAGTCTATTCCACTTTTGAATAGCTCTGTTAAGAAGTTTTTTTCTGATTCTTTAAGACTTCCCCCCATTACTCCTAGCTCTACTTCATGGAGGGAAATGAACAAACCTAATCCCTCCTCTAGCTGATGGCCCTTCAAATACATGAAGACAGCTATCATGTCCCCTCATCCCCCAAGTTTTCTCTTATCCAGGCTAAATCTTTCCCCAATTCCTTCAACTGGTTTTCGTATGATGTAGAGTCAAGGTCTTTCACCATCATGGTTGCCCTCCCCTGACCATTCCAGCTTGCCAATGTCCTCCTTCAACTGTGGTGCTCAAGACAAAACATTATTACTTCAGATGAGGTCTCATTAGGGCAGAGGACAGTGCAACTATGGAATCAGTATTAAAGAGAGAGGGGCAGAAAATGGAAGCAAGGGCAGCTTAACACCAAAGTGTGGCACAATCCTGACATGGATGTCGAGTGCTAGAACTGATTGAGCTGAGGCTGGAACACAAAAAGAGCTAGTGGTTGTTTATTTCCTTTAGCTACCCTGGAGAGAAAAGAGATCTGAGCTCTACCTGAGAGAGACAGAATGATGATCATTGACAGCTGAGAGAGGACAGAGTTCCTCACTTTGTCACGGACTTTTATTTTCTCTGCCATAGACAATAACTTTTAGACTGGAAAGGACAGAACAAAGATGGCAAACAGGGGCTAATATCTGATAAAGAAAATGCATCTGGCTGCCCTTGATGAGTCGAGGTCACCAAGCCCAGGGTAAACTGCATCCTCAGGACTGAAATAACCAGCAAATATGCCTGCGGAGAGACTTTCAATGATAATTGAGAGAACAAGAAAGGTATTTGAAGGAAGAAAGAATTTTCAGAGAATGGAGAAGAGCAGACATCATCCCAGTTTTCAGAAAAGGGGGGAAAATGGACTCTATAAACTTTAGACCAGGGAGATTGACTTTGATTCCTAGCAAAAGTCTAGACTATGTTATTAAGGAGGTTGTTAGTATAGTGAGTGTGCTGCAGACTCCTTCTCCCAGAGGGAGGCTTTCTAGATTTCCCCCAATAAGGTTCTAGGGATACCTTGGGGGCTTTGGTGGTATCTCCTCTCTAATGCCATTGCCCAATCGTGCTCCTAATTGTGTTTCTCTCTCTTCTCTATTGTCGGCTCCCAGCAACTGATGCCTCAATCCCATTTAATCACAATATAAATTAGCTCTTAGAAGATATGACAAAGACAGACATTTCTCAACAACACCTCACAGCACACCGTGCCTTATGATTTTATACCGCCTCAGTCTCTTGGGAAATTGGATTTAATCTTAGCATAGTTTCCACATAACATTGGTGCCACCAACATTCACTTCGAGATGAGTCATGACAACAAGATGTATCCTCATCTCAACTATTGTTAGGTTAAGTCCTAAAGGTCACTCCTGAAGGTTATTCCTTGTTCCTCAGGGAACTGAGGTTGAATGGGCTGCAAAGCCCAAATACAGAGACACTAGGCTATCTGAAAGCCTGGATCCAGAGGCTTATTCCCTAACCTTTCAAAATGCACATAGTTGGAGTCTCCAACTCCTTCACATAAAGAAGATATGCAAAGGCCAAGGACTAGGGTCTATTTCACCAAGCAACAGCTCTTTTCAGAAGGGGGAAGGCCCACCTCTCACCTTAGACACTGGTAATGAAGGAATCAAACCAAGAAAAAACGGCCAAGGATAACTATGACCTTTTAAAGGTGTCTCCAGTTTCAGCTATTCAGACGATAGAAAAGGTTCCTCCAAACTATGGTAGTCAGTGGACTGGAACTGTTTACAAAATGTCTGCACATGCTCAGATTTCTACAAGGCAATGTCATCACCCAGCATCAAGACTCTCACAGAACCAGGTTCCCTAGCCTCATTCATATGGAAAGATGTTATCAAAGGAGCTCTACTCATGTGGCAGTTCCCATTTTATTATTCATAAAAGGAAGTAGTAATTAAGAAAATCCAGCATGGCTTTATAAAGAACAGGTCATGTACCAAATTAGTCCTAGAGAACAGATTGTGAAACACCCTTCCTCAGAGAGAGGTAGGGGAATATAGGTGCAGAATGTTGTACTAGCTGTCAGATACAATCTTGGGGTCAGTTTTGCTTCACTGTTTTTCATCGTCAAAAGGGAAGGTTCTATTGGAGGATGCTGGGAAATGATTGTGATATTAAAAAAAAAACAAATGCATCAAGATTTTTTTTAAAAATTAGATATGGTGACGATCAGTGCAAATGTCGACACTTTTCCATTTCCCATTTTTTTTTAGCATCAACAGCTCATTTTAAATAGGTTCTGCTGGGGCTGTTATTGTTCCATGAAGTGGCTTCCCACCTTTATCTTTGCTTCTGATTTTATATGGATTTCAATTTTGTTGGACTCCATTAATGATCTGACTGCACAGACAGCTGATTCTCAAATGACTTCCATGCTGTTAGAAATTGTTTAATGTTTATTAAGGTACCATACGCTCAATTTGTCCAATGATAGGGGAATCACTAAACAAACTGTGGTGCATTAATGCAACAGAATCCTATCGGAACATTGTCTTGCCATTGCCAAGGAGATCAGGATGCTGGAGATAGATGCCTGCCGGTTAGGCAGAAATCATACCAGCATTTCTCTCCTCAGTCCCCTGGGGAGAAGCCTTAATCTTGTGACTGACAGGGCTAGATTTCAACAAGCTAGTGCTCTCCTCCTGAGGGACTGTGGGCAGCAGACACCATGTCTGCAAGAATACCAACACCAAATCATTGCACAAAGCAGGAAGGGGGAAGGGAGAGGTAGCCTCCATGAAAAAGCAGTGGAACCCGAGATGCCAAGATGGGAGATCTCCAAGAGCCAAGTAGGAGAAGCTGTGACAGGCTTGGAATCCTTGGTACTAGACTCCAAGTCTAGGACTACAGGAGCAGATTGTGCATAAAGCATGTTGGGATGGAGACTGTGCCACTGAAATCCCTCTGCACTGCAAGATCCAAGGCAGGGAGCTCAACATTTACCTTATCCCCTTTCTTCCCTTTCTCTCTGCAGAGCCTCTTTCCCAAACTTGTCTCTGTTTCTTAATAGTTTATTTGCTTCTTCTGCCTACTTCATCTTTTAAGCTGATTTTTATGAAAAATATGGTTAACTATCTCATTACCGATTTGTATATATCCTTGATTAAATGAAGCTGAGAGATGTAATAAGGGAGTGCCTAGAGGGGGAAAGAGGAAGATTTACAATGGAGGTATTTTGACAGAATGGTTCCCCTGGCTAGGAATTTAGAGCTGAAGAAAGAGAGGAAGAGAAAGAGAAAGGGGCGGGGAGAGACAGTGCTGCAAAGATGATGGTTGGTAAGAGAGAGGGGAAGGGAGAGACAAAGACACAGAAAGAGACAGAGGCTGCAAAGATTATGGTCAAGAGAGAGACAGCAAAAAGATGTTGATGACTTTAAAGAGAGAGGGGTAGAGGGAGAGGGAGGGACAGAAAAACAAAGAGAGGAAGGGAGCAGGGAGGAAGGCAAGGATGGGAAGAAAGAGAAGGAGCAAAGGGGAAAGGGATGGAGGAAGACAGAGAGAGAGAAAAAATGCTGATTCATTATTTCAGTTTCCCAAAGTAAAAGGAACATTTAAGCCAGGATCTTTCTCTAGGCAGTAAGTCAGCAATCTGGCTGAGAAAGCTTTGACTACCCAGGCTGGGACTGGATTAGGGCTCTCACTATTTTCCTTCCCTATTCCCCCAGGCATGGTTCAAAAGGAAAACTCCCAGAGGGGAAGAGCCAAGGGGGTAGCCAGGAAGGAATAGCCAGGCCCACAAAAGGGTGAGAGTAAGTAAGAATGAATGAACGACCCTGCTCCCCAAAAAAGTCTAACAGCCAACCACAATCACCCATGACAGCTGGTTTGTTGTTCGGTCGTGTCTGACGCTTCGTGATTGGCAAAATGCTGCAGTGGTTTTGCTGTTTCCTTCTCCAGTTCCTTGGAAACTGAGGCATACAGGGTGAAGTGACTTGCCCAGGGTCATGCAGCTAGTAAGTGCTAGCAGCTAGATTATCATGCAACTAAAATTCAAAAGTCCAAGGAATATTTTTAAATGGAGACTCTTTTTTTGAAATAAAGAAAGGTGGTGGGCGGCTAGGTGGCACAGTGAATAGAGCACCAGCCCTGAAGTCAGGAGGACCTGAGTTCAAATGTGGCCTCAGACAGGTAACACTTACTAGCCATGTGACCTTGGGCAAGTCATTTAACCCCAATTGCCCTGCTTTCCCCCTTCCAAAAAAAGAAATAATGAAAAGTGGAAAAAATAGAACTAGAACAAAATATACTCTAATCATGACCATTCAGGGGAAAAAAATAATAGCTGCTATTACTATTATTCCCCATTTTGCAGCTGTGTAAACTGAGGCAGGCAGAGCTCAAGTGACTTGCCCAGAGTCACACAGCAAGTAATTATCTGAGGCAGGATTCGAATTCCAGTCTACTACTTGACTCCAAGTCCAACACTTTACCCAAGGTACCGCCGAAGCTGCCTAGAAAAAAGTGAATCAATCAATCCATCAGCAAGCACTTATTAAGCACCTACTATGTGTTGAACACTAGGAATGCAAGTGAATGAATGAGAATAAACAGACACAGACTCCTCAAGGAGACTGAGAGGGTGACCAAAAAGTCATCTTTCGACACTGTAGGTTTTGCTGCTAGGGCATTTTAGGTATTGAAATATAATAACTGCACAAAGTCTAATTGGTTGTACTGCTGCTCATTCATAAAATTACAATGAATGATTTTAGAAAGAACAGGTCTACTAACCTCATTTCCTTTTTTGACAGGGTTACTAGCCCAGGAGATTAAGAATGTTGTAGATATCACAGACCCAGACTTGAGCAAACCATTTGGCTTAGCAAAACCTCTCAGGCTACCTTGTGGAGAGGGATGGGCTGGAAGATCTCTGGACAGAGGGATGAGGCATTTAAGAAGCCCTTGCTCTATACCAAACACAGTGATAAACACTAGAGGTAATAATATAAGAAAACAAGACAGGCCCTGCCCTCATGGAGATTATTTTCTAATGGGAGGACCACAACACATAAAAGGGAGCTGGAGGGGAAGCCGTATGGGGTAGAGGCAGCCAGTGAGTGAGAAGGAAGCCTAGTTCTAGGTGAGATAAAGCCGAAGCTAAAGCCAGCCTGGTATCCCCAAGGCCAAAACAAAGTCCTTCCTGTGGTGGGAGGGAGACGGATCCGAGTCATAGCCATAATAGAAGCAGCATGGTGTGTGGATAGAGGGATTGTAGTATAGTTAGGTTGATTCGGAGCTGATTGAATGGCCAGACTCTAAGAGGAGTCTGTTGTTCCTAGTAGAATGAACCAGGGCTCTGGCCTCGGTCAGGTGCTATTGAACATTTTTAGCAGTGACGGGGGTAACAGCATAGATGGCCTACTTATCCAATTTGCTGATGACAAAGGATAAGAAAGTTAGGATCCAGATAGACGAAACAGGCTACAGGGGTGGGGAACATTGGACCAAATCAAATCAGATGAAATTTAATAGAAACAAATGGAGTATTTCCCATTGAGTTTGTTGGGTTGGGTTTTTTTTTTAAGCAACCTCAAATTTATAATTTAGGAGAGATTTGACTAGGCAACAATTTATCCAAGGGCTTCAGTGGCATTTAAGCTCAACATGACACAATGAGTATAATGTGAAGACCAAGAATGAAACTCGAGACTATGATAACAGTCATGGCACCCAGGACTACAGAGGTGATAATCCTACTGTACTCGGCCCTAGTCGGATCATATCTTAAAAATCACATCCAATTTTAGGTGCAACTTTTTTATGTTGATTTTTGTTTTGTTTTCTTTTCATATCACCTGCATTTTTTAATACATATCCCTCCCGGATTACTGTCCTTTATGCGTAGTACTACATATAGTGCTCTCCCAACCTCACCTCTACTCTCAAATAATTCTCTGCCTCCAAATAATACTAGCAAATTGGGTCCAAAGTAATCCTGAGGATTATGATGAAGTTTTCCAATAATACCAATCATGAGCCCCTACCTAGTGTGCTTCTTGTTCATTACAGGCCAGAAAGTTTATTAGCTCTTTCCTGAAGGCTCCTTATACCAGTGAAAGAGGAGGTCCAATCTCAATTGGCATCCACTAAAATGTCCAAAGGCAGGCAACCAAGATGAAGAGCAGACAAGATGTCATTTCACATTAAGAGTATTGGACAGAATTGAGAACGTTTAACCTGGAGAAAAGAAGATCTAAGAGGGACTATGATCACTATCTTCAGATATTTGCAAGACTATCAGAAGATGATGGTAGAATTTAGATCTAGAAGGGGCCTGAGTCATCTAAACCAACCATATCATTATATAGATGAGGAGGTTGAGAAGGAACATGATTTAGTGATATAAGAACTAGCTGTGGAATCAGAGTTCTGAGGTGTGTGTGCTGGTAAACATTTGACAACTGGATTTCTAAAAAAAAAATGTACACATGGCACACTTTTAGGTTTAATCTGAATCATTAACATTCCCCCTATCACTTTCTTAAGTCACAAAACAACAAATCAACCTAATTTGCAGTATTTGATCATTTCTGAAGTGTAAATATTCACACTGAAAATTTAACAACTGGCTATCATGTGCCAGTATAAGCAGGCTTCTGTAAACCCTGATCCATATGGCTGTCCATGCAGTCATCTGTATAACCTTGGACAAGTGACTCAATACTGCTGGGCCTCAGGTTCCTTGTCTATAAAATGAGGGGGTTGGACTAGATGACTTCTGAGGTTCCTTCCAGGTTTAAGTATATGATAAGACCCAGAGAAGGGCAGTGACATGCCCAAGGTCACATAGCCAATGAATGATGTGGAAGGAGGATGAGACTTGTCTGACCAGCACTAAGACCAATGTGTGGAGGTGAAAGGAAAGCAAAGGTCAGTTCAATATAAAGAAAACCTTCCTAACAATGATGGCAGAAGGAGAATGGAATGATCTGCCTCATTATACAACTATCTCCTTATCCCCAGAGACATTCAAGTTGAAGCTACGTGACCATTTGTCAGGGATATTGCAGAGGGATTCATGCTTTGTGCATAACCTCTGAGGTTCTTTTCCCAACTCAAGGAGGTCTCTGTGCCCAACATTTCAACATCTTTGGGACAATAGGGAGAGCCTCTTCTATCCCAGTCAGAGATGGCTCCAGTTGACACAAGGTCCCTCCCTGAGCTCAGGGTGAATGAAGTCACTCATCCCCTGCCTTGGGACACTGCCAGGCCACAGAGCCATTCTAGTAAGCAAAGACAGCAGGCAGGATGTGAGGGCCTTTATTACGCCCACTGTTCCAGCAAACTGAGCTCAGGATTCTTTCCCAGAGTCCCACATGCGCTGAGCAGGGGCCAGAACAGCCTCACTGGGCTCTGCCCTTATTAACCCTATTCCGAAGTATTGTGCTCAGATCTGGGAGCCACAGTTAAAGGGAAACACGATTAACCCATCTTTTTCTTTTGGTTTCTAGATAATTCATGTTCTTTGACTCCCTTCAAGAAGATAACAAGTGCCAGTCTTTTTTTTTTTAAGTACATGCTCAGTGACTGTAATAGTAACAGATAACTTAAAAAAACACCTCTGAGGTACTAGTCTTCCTTAGCTGCTCTGATCAATACAATGATCCTAGACAAATCCAAAAGACCCGTGATGACAAATGCTCTTCACCTCCAGAAAGAGAACTGATGAACTCTGAGAACAGATTGAAGCATATTTTTTTATACCTCATTTATTTTTCTTGGGGTTTTTGTCTGTTTTCTTTTGCAACGTGACCAAATTTTTACGTTTTGCATGACTTCACATAAATAATAAATATCAAATTGCTTGCCTTCTCAGAGAGAAGAGAGGGGTAAGAGGGAGGAAGAGAATCTGGAACTCAAAATTTTTTTTAAATCAATGTTAAAAAATGTACATGTAATAGGGGAAAAATGTAAGAAATTTAAGAATGTTTTAAAATGAAAAAAAGAAGACGATATCAAGTTCCTCAAGGTGGAAAAAATTCAAATATGCCTTCTACATCACAACCTCTCAAGGGAGAAGGCCTATGTCCTAAAACCACAGTGTCACAGGTGGATTTGAATCCTGCCTCAGCCACTACTAGCCATGTGACCCTGGGCAAGTCACATAACTAGTCTGGGTCACTTTCTCACCTATAAAATCGGGGGAAGGGCTAACTAGACATTTGGGTCCCCTTCCAGTTCTAAACCTATAATCCTGGAGGCAGCTAGGTGGTGCAGTGAATAGAGCACTGGCCCTGGAGTCAGGAGGACCTGAGTTCAAATGCAGCCTCAGACACTTAACACTTACTAGCTGTGTGACCTTGGGCAAGTCACTTAACCCCAATTGCCCTCCAAAAAGCAAAAAAAAAAAACCTATAATCCTGCAACAGTGCTTTGGATACAGTGTAGTAGTTGAGTCATTTTCAGTCATGTCTGATTCTTCATGATCCCATTTGGGGTTTTCTTGGCAGAGATACTAGAGTGGTTTGCCATTTCCTTCTCCAGTTCATTTTACATCAGATGAGGAAACTGAGGCACACAGAGTGAAGTGACTAGCCCAAGGTCACACAGCTAGGAAGTGTCTGAGGCTGGATTTGAACTCAGGAAGATGAGCGTTCCTGACTCCAAACCTGGCATTCTATCCACTGCATTGCTCAGCTGCCCTTTGGATACAGTTTGTACTGGGTAAGTATTCGTCACATAGAGCTATTCATCCATTCATTCAACTATGTTCAGAACACTGTGCTAGGCACAGATGTGTCTAAGAGAATGTTAGACAAGGCCTAGGTCTTGTAGGAGCTTGAAATCCAGTAAGGGAATTCAAACACAAATACTGGTCCTAAGCTGCCTCCATCAGGATCTGCATTATGCTTCATTCTGAACTCCACATTTCAGAAGGGCTTATCTTGGATCCATCCATGAAGATCCAGTTTCATGCCTAGGGCATGTAACAGCTGCAAGCCTCTGGGACAGTGACTTAAATTCTAAGCCTAAATTACAGTTGAGTTGTTGATATGCATCTGTGAAGAAACTTTTCATACCAAGAGTTCCCTACACCAATTAAAAATAGCATATCTACACTAAGAGTACAATAATAGCTATAATAGTATTTGCCATGTGCTAGGCACTGCGCTGAATGCTTTACAATTATTATCTCATTTGACCCCCCCCCCACAACAACCATGGGAAGTGGGTGCAGTTATTATCCCATAGGTAAGAAAACTGAGGTTGCAGAGGTTAAGTGACTTACCCAGGATCACACAGCTAGTAAGCGTCTGAGGCTAAGTTTGAAGGGGTCTTCTTGATTGTAAGCCAGTACTCTATCTACTGTGCCCCCTAGCTACCCGAAAGAGAATTACAAGCTGAAGAACTACAAGAAGAATGTGACCAAGATGGTCAGGGGACTGGAATCAGTATCAACTGAGAATAGGATGAAGGACTAGTGTTGAGTACAGTTTGAAGAAGAGAAGATTTAGAGGGAAACAGGGACTTGAGCCTAAGAGCCTTGGGAATAGCAGTGTCCCCCAGCAGCATCAGACCTGCTTCCAGCCCAGTCCCTCCTCCCACCCCCCACCACTATTGAGGGCAGAAATCATTGTGAAGGTTCTCTCCTCCCTCATCACCACCAGCAATCACTGGTGACCACCTACCACCCACAGACAGATAAGTACAAGAGACCTAGAAGTAGCATCTTCCCTCACCCTACCTCTCCCCAAGCCACGTGCCCTTCCAGCCCAGATCTCCCAGCCATCATTTGGGGAAATGATTCTTGTGGAGAAGGGCCCAGTCATTCCCACCAGCTACTACTCACAAGGTAGCCAGGCCAGCCTAGCCGAAGCAGCAAGGCTCTCTGAGGAAGAGATGAGACAAGAGGCAGCACGTACTGGGCCAGTTAAACCACCTCCTTGACCACCATCACCACACCCCCATACCCAAAAGGAGACAGCCAAAGACCAGGAACCCAAAAGCTTTGGCAAGAACAATGCTTCCAGCCCAGCCTCTCAGTCACCATCCTCCATACAAACATATCCTATGAACTGCTCCTATGGCTGCTACAGCCACCAGTACTGAAGACCCAGAAAAGAAAGTTTTTGTGACCAAAGTCCTTGGCACTGTCCCATGGTTCAGCATCTGAAACTGAGATGCTTTTATCAATGGAAATATGATTAAAGAATATTATATTTATATTATACATAATGTATTATATATAAAGGATAGTATTAAAAGGCACTGGTATCTGTTTGGTGCTCATGGGACCTTTCCATTGGGCTGCAGCTGAAGCATCATCTCCCCCCGCTACCTCCCATCTGAATGTGAGCTCCTCAGATTGAAGTATACTATGTTCTTTTTGTACGTTCATCTTTTCTTTCCTGTGGTTTTCCCCTTTTATTCTGATTCTTCTTTCACAACGTGGCTAATGTGGAAATGTGTTTGATATGACTGTACATGTATCGCCTGTATCAGAGTGCTTGCCGTCTCGGGGAGAAGGGAGGGAATAAAGGGAGAAAAAAACTGGAACTCTTATAATTTGGAAATCTTATAAAAGCGAATGTTGAAGACTGTCTTTGTGCATGATTAGAAAAAACAAAATACTATTAAGCGGAAAAATAAATGAATAAAAATAAAGATTTCATGACCCAAAAAAAATGTGACTCCCTAGAAAAGAGATGTTTTTTATTTGCATCCTCAATCTATCACAGCTCTTCGCACACAGTAAGTGCTTAATAAACACTTCATTCATTCATTCAGAGAGCTCCCATCAAGTATGCGGAGGGCTATTCCTTAGAGAAGGAATTCAACTTGACCAGCATGACCCTGGGGGCCATGGGTGAAATCAATGGTTGAAAGTAACAATGAGACAAATTTAGGCTCAATATCAGGAAAAACTTCCCAGAAATCAGTTGTCCCAAAATGAAATGGGACACCATGGGAGGTACTGGGTTCCTCTTCATTGGAGGGCTTCAAACAAGGGTTGGATGGCCACTTTTCTGTCAGGGATATTAAAGAGGGAATTCTTATTCAGATACTTCGGTTCTCAAGAAGTCCCTCCAGCTCTGGGAGTTGGTGAAACATGAAGTAATCACATAACAGTAACGATGTCAGGCCCGTGCAACTTAGGACAAAGGCAGAACTATAGATAAAGGTATTGACACCACTTTCTTCTTCTTCTTCTTTTTTAATTGATTTGTTTATTTACTTTTAGTTTACAAGATTCAGTTCCATAATCCCTCGAGTTTCACATTTTCTCCCCTCCTTCTCCCCCTCCCATGGCGGCATGTAATCAAGTATAGGATCTGCAAATATTTCCACATTGTACAATAGTCTGGTTGTATAGAAGGGTTGTAACCAATGGAGTGAACATTGGGAAAAAAGAAACAAATCCAAACATGGAAAAGAAAGAGAGCATGTATTGCTTCAGTCTCCATTTAAACTCTGTTCTTTCTAGATCTTTCTCTGAATGTAGACATCTCCTTCCATCCTGATTCTTCTAGAGTTTTGATACCACTTTTTAAAAAACAGATCAACATGGACTGGAAGTCTCAGGGAAAACCTCATAGAGTAAGAGGGCCTTGACTCCAGCCTATGGAATGGGTAGGATTTGGAGAAGCAAAGGAAAATTGTGAGAGCTTTTCCATTTGGGAGAGACCATGGCAGTATACTTTGGGTACAATGAGGAAGGCAGCCTGACAAACCTCGACGGCTTATATTAGGCAGTAACAGATAAGACTGGAGAACTAGGTTAGGTCAGATTGTGTAGGGCCTTGAATGCCAGGATAAAGAATTCACACTTTACCCTCTAGAACTAGGGAGCATTTGGAGATTTGTGAATGGGATGTAGAAAGGTGTTGGGAGAGGAATGAGCCAATGAAATCAAAGTTTAAGAAAATTTTCCCGGCAAAATGAGCAAAATGGATAAAAAAAAAAAAGACGGATACTGAAGGCAGGGAATCTATTTAGGATTAACATAATCCAGATGTGAGATGATGAAACAGTTGAACTAGAAGAGAAGGAAACAAGCTTTTATTAAGTGTCTACTGTGTGCTGGATGCAGTCTTAAGTGCTTTTAGTGCTTAGATCTTCACAACAACTCTGGGAGGTAGATACTAGTATTATTTCTGTTTTACAGTTAAGGAAACTAAGTCAAAGAGAAGTTAAGTGACTTGCCCAGGGTCACACAGCTAGCACACTTCTGAGGTCAAATTTGAACTCAGCTCTTACTGACTCCAGACCCATCACTCTCTCCACTTCACCATCTAGCTATCTATGATGGTGGCAATGAGAATGGGAAGGTGGATGAAAAAGCAATTCAAAGAGTCCTAGGAGGGAAATCAGGACACTTGAGTTCCAGTTCTGGTTCTACCACTTCATTACCTTGGTTTCTGTGTCTTCATCTGTAAACTGAAATGTCTGAATGAGATAATTCCTGAAGTCTCTTCCAACTCTGACACTCTGTATTCAAAAATACGCTCCCAACATAAAAAGCCTGATTTTCTCACTTCTCTTAGATGGTGACACCCAGCCAGGAAAGTCAGTTTGAAATAAATATGTATTCTAACCCCAGGGTACTGAGAACAAAGCTGAACGTACAAGGGCAGCTCCTCCTCTGAGATGACTTTCCCAACCCCTACTCCCGGAACCAAACTAGAGCAAGTTTGATACAGCCTTTCAAGGCTCTAGAGAAGCCAGGGGTGGGGTACTTTCCAGTTATAAAACCCACAAACCCTCACTGGTTTCACCATCATAGCCATCAACATCAATTAGTCTGCCAGACTTAATTAGATTTTAGAAAGGGGCACTTATTAGTATAGTTAGTACAGTTGCTACAAACCACCCTACCCCCCCAAAAAAAGTCTTGGATACACTCTCCCACATGCACACGGAGCCCCAACGAAAGTGACCCAAGCTTCCCGATGGCATGTGGGGGAGGGGTAGCTTAGCACTCCTTTTAGTGGAGACTTCCAGATGTTTCCCTTAGGTATAATAAAGCATTTCTACCAGGTTCTTGCAGAGCCTCAAATCTTCTTTCATTTCTAGCCCTTGGTTCTGGAGGCTAACACTGTGATCAGCTATTCCAGGGAAAATACAGGGGAAGATGGGAAATCCCAAACCCTCCAGAGCCTTCAAAACTCTGACCAAGGGTGCGGAAAAAGGAAAACAAGCCTGGGGCCATGGTGTTCTGCTCCACTTTGGGGGTCCACTCCATCTCCCCATCCCCCACCCCTCACCAAGGGACTCTTTTTCAAGGGGTTTAGCAGAACCTTCTCTCTGTTCTTTTCTTGTTCACCAAAGTCCCAATCTCCAAGTTCAAAACTAAGTCCATAAGGCATGACCAGGTGCCTCGATCAATCCAAACCACTCTTTGTGCAACTTCACTTCCAGTTCATTTGATGGCTCAGCTCACCAACACATTTCAGTTGATCTGCCTCTTTTTAGCTTAGCTGGAAGGCTTTTTGAATGAGTTGATTCAATCAATGTATCATTAAGCTATCCAGATCTGTAACTGGTCAATTTGAGGGAGGGGTTCGATTTCACTTACTCAATAATTTCACTTATTAATTGACCACCACCACTCCCCTTACACATGCATTGAAAAAACGAAAATTGAAAATTGATTTTAATTCTATTTTTAAGACTTAGTCAAGACGGCGTCAGTTTTAATAATCTCCCATGTAGTGTTAAGTCCAATCTTCACCTACATTCAGGAGAAATTAGACCAGACGTCAAGTTTTTGTCCTGTAATTACCTCTACCCTTTACTCAGGTAGCCTTCAGTACTTTGAGTCCCAATTCTATTATTTTAATTTTATATCTCCACCTGGTATTGTCCACCTTGGTAAACTCATCCACCACCCATTTAACTCAAATTCAGTTCCTTCTTAATATCACCTACCATATCCTCGGGGTATACGGGGTGGTCAGGAGGACTAGCACTTCCAGGGTGAGGGCTGCTGAGACCTTTTCAGGACTGCTCAGGACACTTTTGGTGTCCAACTGATCACCCAACTCTCACCTGTGGCTTCAAGAAGTTGCCACACCTTAGTAAACTGTTTTGGCAGACTTGGCTAAACCAAGTTGAAGGTAACCAATAGGTTTCAAACTGTTATTGAGTTGGGGGGGTGTCTGCCCCAAGCATGTGAAGATGTCCCCAGTAGAATGGGCAGATGAGAACCATTTGTTCCAATGGCCACAAGGGGGAATGAAGCAAGTGCTATAGAGAGCTTAGAGCTTGGTCAGACATGGAAGACACCAAGGTCATCCAATGCATCTCAGGCCATCGCTGGTTATCTTGACACTGAACTTTGATGACTCTGGACAAGAGAGGCTGATGATCTGGGCCAACTCTACCTCACTTAAATCCAACTGACTCTCAACAAGACATCACCCTGTGATGTCATTGGTCCTCTTTAAAAACAAAGAACAAACAACATCGGATCAAGATCATCTTACCTTTGTAAGGGGCTGTCCAAACAATGTCCTGTCACTCTGTTCAGAGGAAAGATACATGTAGGTTTAAAAGACCCAGTCAGCCTTCACTCAGAATCTTTGGTCATTGAGAGAGGCCATTGACCCAATTTCTTGGTTACTACTAGCCTTACGAATAAATTAATCACGTGCAAACCATTGTCTCTCAGTTTACCTCTATTTCAAACGTAAAAAGCGTACAATCCATAATCTCACTGAATAAGTTTTATCCAAAGGAGGAAAGTAAAAGACAAAGCCTTGAATGAGCAATCATTAATTTACTCATTTTTCCATCCTTAGTTTCTTAATTGGACCTTTGGGTCAGGGCCAGGTTCTGCACAATTCCTAGAAGGGATTGTGAGGCATTATTTGTTCCTGATCCATATTATTTAGGGTTTTGCCACTGCCTCCTCCTTTCTCAGGGACCTCAGAGGTGGCTTAGATCAATGAGTTGTAAACTTTGCACACACTAAGTCTAACCTTGTATTCAGGATAATTTCTGCCATCCGAAACGTAGGTTTACAGGCTCCCAACCCTGGTCTGGGGGTGAAAGTGACATAGCTGCTGTAGACTGTGGGTGTCTTTGCTTCCCCATCGGTCCATACTCTCTCGTCTTGCTGGCTTTGAATACACAGCTGCAAGCTCTAGGATTTACTGGCTTTGCCATGGTCTGTGATCCAGAAAGCTTCTATGTGCTGATCTGGAAAGCCCAGACAGGGCTTTTCTGACTGAACCCTTTCCTTACCTAGCAGATTTTTCCTTTCCTTCTCTTCTCCTGCTCCTCCCCTCCCCCCCATCAAGAGACTCCTTCTCACGGGGTTTAGCTAGAAGACTTGCTCTCTCCTCCTTTGCGGTTCACTTATCTCATCTCTATCAGTTTTTCACTGGTCTTCCATTTTATAAAAGACCCATGGGGCATGACCAAGTTTCTTCAGTCAATCCTAACACTCTTCCCATGCACTTCAGTTCTCCCAGTGCTCATCAGAGACATCTAAATTGATTGGGCCTTTTCACACTTAGTTGGAATGATTTGATTCCACTGAGATGCCTTCTAGTGGAGTAGTTGTGAGAGAAGAGCTGCGTTGTCCATCTTCTAATCACACCTCCATCTTGGGCAGTACCTGAGCATAAATTTGTCTGACAAATACAAATCAATCTCCAGAATCACATAGGTAGCTTTAAAGAGCTTTGGAAATCTGAGTTATTGTTCTTCACAAATGTAAATCCTATTGGAGATTGAAGGGATGCCCATCAATTGGGGAATGGCCAAACAAGCTGTGGTATATGATTGCAATGGAATATTACTACACTATAAGAAATGACAAGCAGGATTACTTCAGAAAAACTTGGACTTACATGAACTGATGCATACCGGATTGAACAGATCCAGAAGAACACTGTACACAGTAACAGCAATATTGTTCGATGAAGAACTGTGAATGACTTAGCTAATCACAGCAATACAATGATCTGAGACAATCCCAAAGGACCATGATGAAGCATGCTATCTGCCTCCAGAGAAAGAACTGATAGTGTGAATACAGACTGAATCACGCTATTTTTTATTTTTTCTTTTATTTGAGTCTTCTTGTACAAAATGACTAATATAGAAATGCTTTACATGATTGCACATGTATAACTTATATCTGCTTACCATCTCAGGGAGGGGGAAGAGGAGAGAGGGAGAGATAGAATTTAGAACTCAAAACTTTAAAAAATGCTTTTAAATTGTTTAACATGTGTTTGGGAGAAATAAAATATAAAAATATAGATTCTAAGGATTTTCTCTAGTTTTATGAAGCAAAGAGACCAGGACCCTTCCCATTTTATGCTTCCAGGCTTGATGATCCTAATAGTCTCAATGTATAGAAGGGCAGGTGACAAAAGAGCTAGGAAGTTCCTGGGGGATTTGTCAGGGAAGCAAGGTCATGCAGTAAGAAAGTCCTGGATTTGGAATTCAAGGGCCTGTGTTCAAACCCAGGCTCTGTGACTCACTTCCTGGGCTTCTCCAGTAGACTGAAGAACTAGAGTTAATCAAGAACAGGGCACAGTGCAATGACACATACATAGGTACCTAAATGTTTGTTGACTGGACCAACTGAGCCTGGGCAAGTCATTTGGTCTCCCTGACCCTCAGTTTCCTTATTTGTAAAATGAAGGGGTTTAGATTCCATGGATTTGGATGCTAAGATCTCATCTACCAGATACTTTAACATTACTTTTCTCAGTTTCCTTACCTATAAAATAGTCTTTAAGATCTCAACTACCATGATGCTTTAACATCATTTGTTCTGCTTTCTCATTCATGATCTATGAGCCTATAAAGCCCCCTTCTGGGCTCCAAGCCTTAGTTTCTCTACATGTAAAATAAAGGGGTAGACTAGATTGCCTCTGAGGTCCTTTCTAGCTTTAGCTCTATAATCCTGTGAAGTCCCCTCCCCTGTCTGGATCTCAGTTTCCCCATATGTAAAATGAAGGGATGGACTAGACTAGATCACTTAAATCTGTGATCCAGGCAATGCTTAGCAACCTGTAGAGCCACAAAGACATGCCAACCATTATCGTTTCCTCTGTATCAAACTGCCTTAAGCTCCTCTCATTTTCTGAAAAAGAAAAATTGTTCCTATCCACAAAGCACAGCAGCAACCCCTGCCACTTCCTGCCCTTCCCCAGCTCAAAGGCAGGAGGAAAACCCAGAACATTCTCACCACCCCAAATGTGCCAAGTGGTGGTTGCCATGAGCACAGAACGGCACTTCATTTTATATCATTTCCTGAAGTGTTCCGTTGCCATAGTAACAGAATGCCGGTTCTTAAGACTCTGAGGATGTGTCTCTGGGTTCAAGTACAGAAGAAGATGCTCTTTCTTGAGGTCTCCTAGAAGGGCAGACTGGGACAGGGCAAGGTGACACAGTAAAGGAGAAGCCCTGGGAAAAGGTAAAAGAACACAATTAATCACTGGCAAGACTGCCCAGGTCAGTGGAGTCCACCAGGAAGGACCACTCTAGAGATCAGGGCACCCTAGGCACACACTCCAACCATCCCTAACCCTGCCCCACCTCCCAAGGCCCCTAGGAGCAGAGACAATCCCAGACATAGCTGCTCAGCCTCCATGCACGTGATGGAGAGGGCAGAGTAGGAAGGAGGTATTGTTCATTCCAACTAGGCCATACAGAAGCTTACGTTTTAAACTAGTTATTCTTGCTAACTAAGTGTTAAGCTATGTTAGGGGGTGAGGGGGTTGTCACTGAAGAACTGCTTGTCTGTCTGTGCTCTCTAAATTTGGCACCCTGGGGCAAAGCCCCAGATGCCATGACCTAGTTACACTCTGCCACCAAGGTGTCATGGCTACCCAGCTTCCTTTTCACATACACATGCAGGAAGACACCACTCTCTGAGGCAGATGTCAGTGCCGAGTGCTTAGGTCCAAGGAGGCAGTAATAATACTTAGCAGGGTGACCACGGGAAAGGGGAGGAGATGGATGCAAGAGGAATGGTAGGATCACCTTCTACTCTGGGCCTCAGTTTCCTCCTCAGCAAAGTGTGGAGAATTTTGAAATGACTGATCTCATAGAGTTGTTGTATGGAAGTGTCTGTGGAATCATATACCACCACAGAAATGTGATTTATCACTTTAATTATTATGTTATAATGTCATAGATTTAGAGGTGAAAGGGGCATGGTACAAAGAAGAGAGCACCGAAGAGATTGCCATTCTGAGGATCTGAGTTCAAAAAAGAAGTAAGTAAGCACTTATTATGCACCTACTGTGTGCCAGACACTGTGGTAAGCACTTTACAAATATTATCTCATTTGATCCTTAACAACAGCCCTGGGAGGTAGGTACTAGCATTATTCCTATTGATAGTTGAAGAAACTGAGGCAGACAAAGGTTAAGTGACTTGCCCAGGGTCACACAGCTAGAAAGTGACTGGATTTAAACTCAGATCTACCCCTCTCCAGATACAGAATTCTATCCACTGTGCCACCTACCTGCCCCAAATACCAGGTGTGCCACTTAATTCCCATGTAACCTTAAACAAATCCTTTCACCTTTATGGACCTCAGTTTCCTTTATTTGTAATGTGGAAAGGTATTGGCACTAGAGCTGGATGGAGCATCAGAAGTCATCTAATACAACTGCCTCATTTTACAGATGAGAAAACTGAGGCTGGGGAGGTGATTTCACACAGGGAAAAAGCATCAGAGGTAAAGTTTGAACCCAGGCCCTCTAATTCCACAGCCAATGCCTTTTCCATTGTATCACACCACCTTCTGTTAGAAGACCTCCAACATTCTCTCCAGTTCTAAATCCTGTGATTCCCATGACCTTGGAGGTCACCAAACCCAACCTCCTCACCTCCTCATTATATAAGTGAAGAAGCCCATGGACATTAAGTGGCTTACCCAAAGCCACATAATAAGTGGCAAAAACCTGATCTAGAATCTTAGAGTTAGTAAAACTGCTAAAGTCCACTCCTTTCCTAAACTTGTACAATCTTAAACAGAGAATGCCAGAGCCAAAAGGGACCTTAAAGGTCCACTAGACCAGCCCCCTCATTTTAGAGTTGTGGAAACTTCAGTCTATAGTAGAGAAGAGACTTGACATGATATGAAACCAGGCCTCCTAACATCTGGTCCTCCCAAAACCCTCACATACCATGCACCAGTCACATACCAACATATAGAACATATGAGGACACACTCCTAGACACATGCACCACCTACTATAGATGTGGAGACACATTCAAACGTCCCCAAGTATAGTATATGGCAGGAGTACATGTGTACACACCCTGTCTCTCCTATGGACCTCTCTCCAAGGTATAGTAGAGAGGGATCATGGAAGAAGAGTCAGGAAAGTTGGGTCTAATCCCAGTTTCATCACTTTCAATTCAATTCAGCAAGTGTTCCCTGTGCCAAGTGCTGGGAATACATAGTTGAAAACACATTCTCCATCCCTACAGAGTCTAGATTCTACTGGGAAAGATGCAATAGGTAGATAGGTAGGTAGATACACACACACATACCAAGATACAGAGATAGATGATAGATACACAGATAGATGGTAGATAGATATAGAGATTAAACAGATACATAGATAGATGATACATACATTGATACACAGATGATAGATACGTAGATATATACATACAGATACATAGATGCATACATTACACATACATAGATGATAGATACAGATATAGACATACAGATACACAGATACACGTATACATGGATACATATATAGATGATAGATACATAGATGTGTGCATACAGATACATGGATGGCATGCATAGATATACACATAGATGATAGATATGTAGATATATAATGCAGATACATGCATACATAGATACATACACACATAGATGACATATAGATGCATAGATACACATAGAAGATAAATACATATATACATACAGATACATAGATAGATATATGCATGCATATATATGCACACATAGATGATAAACACACCTATGTATACAGATACATCCACATATATGCACACATAGATGATAAACATATACATACAAATACATAGATACATGCATGCATATACATGCACAAGTAGATGATAAATACATATATACATACAGATACATAGATAGATACATACATGCATAAACATACACATAGATCATAGATACATGGGTATATATATATGGATACATGCATCCATAGATACATATATATGCGCAACTATAGACTACAGATACATAGATACATTTATATAGAGATACATATATGCACATGGATGATAGATACATGCCTACATGTATGCATACACACATAGATGCATGTATTGTGCATTTATGTATGTATATACAAGATCATTTGTAAAGGGAGAAGGTACTCATCAGGAAATGCTTCCCATACAAGGGCAGTTTAGTCTTGAAGGAGGATTCCAAGCAATAAGGTGCATTCTAGGCAAGGGGAATAAACTGTTCCAAGGTACGGAGGAGGGAGATGTGTATGCACTTCAATTAAATAATTCAAAAAGCATTGAGCAAGCACCTTCTATTTGCCATGTATTAGGGATACAAAGACAAAAAAACTGCTCCTCAAGGAGCTTACATTCTCCTGGAGATAGCAAATAGGACAGTTTGGATGGGAGGCAGAGGATAGAAAAGGGTTCAGTGTGAAGTTCCCAGAAAGGCAGGCTAGAGACAGAGTATAAAGGGCTAAATCCCAGATTGAGGAGATTTTCTTTTTTTCAGAGGGCACTAGGGAGCCAGTGAGGTGATTAGAGGCTGTAATAGGATGATGGCTATATGAATGGAACAAGAGAGGTGGAGGAACAAGATGTGCAGAGGTAGAACTGAGAATCCTTGACAGCTTTCCTTCTCTTTGCCTTCGCTTCCCCATTTACACATTGGAGAGATTGGTCCAGATAACTTCTAAAGTTGCCTCCAGTCCTAAAGGTTTTGATTCAGTGAGCAAATATATCCCTGTCCTACACATTTACCCATAGGAGATACCCATAAACATAGTGAATCATTTCTCTACCCCTCATTTATATTATCACACCCAGCCACCTGGATTCAGAGAAAATTGTATTCTCAAAACAATGAAGACTCTGGCAAAATCTTTCTGAAAAGATCAGCCTGCACTGAGGCAGTTTAGCCAAGAGAAACCATTCAAGGTCACGAAATAAGACACAGAACTGACTTTGATTTTACAATACAAAAATAAAAATGCATGTTATGTCCTTTAAAAAGAATGATACTGGGGCAGTTAAGGTGGTACAGCAGGTAAAGCACCAGCCCTGGAGTCAGGTGGACCTGAGTTCAAATCTTACCTTTGATACTTAATAGCTGTGTGATCCTCAGCAAGTCACTTAACCCTGACTGCCTCCCAAAAAATAAAATAAAAAGTGAAAAGAATGCTACTAACCCACTCCTAGGCTCCTTACCAAGGGGACAGTTGGTACAATGGAAAGAGCAATGGGAAACCAGACCAATCCTGGCTCCATCACTTACTAGCTAGGCAACCTTAGAACCACAAATTTGGAGCCTAGAAGAAATTTAGAAATCACCTAATCTAACCCTTTCATTTAAGAAATGGAGCTCCAAAGAGAAGGAAGAAAGAAAGGAAGGAAAGAAGGAAGGAAGGCAGGAAAGAAGGAAGGAAGGAAAGAAGGATAGAGGAGAGGGAGGGAGGGGAGGGAGAGAGAGAAAAAAAGGAAGAAAGGAAAGGAAGGAGGACATAAAAAGGGGACAAAAAGGTAGGGTTGTCGATTGAGAAGAAAAAGGATTAACTAATGCAATGAGATAAATTTGGAACTTGTGGAATAAAAAAGCCCAAAGATTGATGATTAATGGACATTAATGTGAAATACTAGTGAAATACTCTAGTATTTTAATCAACAGTTCAGATATGCTTGTCACATTGGAGTATAACATAAAGCTGAGAAAGATTACCAACACTTTGGTTGACAGTCACAAATAAAAATATTAAACAATGATCTCAATAGGCTGTAAGGAAGAACCTAAAACAATGAAATGAGATTTCATAGAGTTACATATAAAATCCTAAATTTGGATTCAAAAAATCAACCATTCAAGTACACGGCAGGGGAGGTGAGAATCTGTAAGACAGTTCCTGTGAAAAAGGTCAGGGGGCCTCAGTGGATTTCAAGCTTAATATGAGTAAATAGTATAACAAGGCATTTCCTGACAAAACCTAACACTGCAATAATAAAAAGAAAGCACCGTATTGAAAATGAAGTTTGGGAACAGTGCACGGGGGGAAAGGGAGGGAGAGAGAAAGAGGAAGGAGAGAATAAGCATTTATTAAGTACCTATTATGTGCCAGGCACTTTTACAAATGTTATTTCATTTTAAGTTCACAACAACCATAAAAGGGAACTGCTATTATGATCCTCATTTGACTTTTACTTATATGTACTAAGGTCAGCAAAGTTATGTCACTGCCCAGGGTCACAGAGCTACTAAAAGTATCTGAGGCAGAATCTGAACTCAGGACTATTTGACTCTGGGCCCAGCACTCTATCCGCTGTGGTGATACCAGCAGCCTCTATCCTGTTCAGGCTGTCATATCTGGAGTATTATGTTCATTGCTGGTGTCACATTTTAGCACGGTTGTTGACAACCTAGACAGAGCATGTCCAAAGTAGAATCTAAAGCACAGGCTTAGAATGTTGAGGAAAATGGAGACTATGGTGTCCAAACACAGACCAAATGAACTGAGCATGTTTAGTCTAGAGTAGAGAAGACCTAGGAGTAAAATGAGAGATGAAAAGCTGCCATGTGAAAGAGGAATGAGCAGTTGGTGGCAAAATGGATTGAGTGCTGGAGTTAGGAAGATCCGAGTTCAAATCAGACCTCAAACACTAGCTGTGTGATCCTGGGCAAGTCGCTTAACCCTGTTTGCCTCAGTTTCCTCATCTGTAAAATGAGCTGGAGAAGGAAACGTCAATCCACCCCAGTATCTTTGCCCAAGATAAGAAAACCCTCAAATGGGGTCATGAAGAGTTAGATACAACTACTCAATGACAACAATAAGGAGGATTTTTCAGACTGCTTCTGCTTGGCTACAGAGAGTAGAGCTGGGAGCAAGAGGGAAGATGCAGGAGAGATAGGGTTAAACTTGATTTCAGGAAGGAGCTCACTCTCCTCAAGTGGAAGGGGCTTCCTTTGAAGGCAGTGAGTTCCTCATCACTGGAGGTCTTCAAGAAATGGCAGAATGACAATCTTCAGGGAATGCTGCAGAGGGGGGATAGATTCCTGTTTAGGTTTAGGTTTGATCAGTTGGTCCCTGAGGCTCCTTCCAGTTCTAAGAAGTCTGTGGTGCTCAAATGAAGAAATAATATGTGCCTTTTATCCCTCTAAAGCATTATATGAAATGAGTGGCCATTTTTTCCCTTGGTTTGCCTCTCATCTAACCAGCTGGCTTTCAAGGTTCAGAACAAGATGCTTGTCACTAGATTCCAGACAATTCTAATCACAGTGAATTCAAAGCAGTCTGTGGATGCGACCAATCAGTCACCCTAGACAGATCTCAGATCTCTCCTGACTCCCTTTCTACACCTCTCCAAAAGCACTTAGCTAATACTAGTTTGTGAAAACCTCATCTACCAGCTCCATAAGGCACCAGCATGCTGGCCTCATGAGTCAGGAGGACTGGAGTTAGAACTCCTCCTTAGACACTTACTAACTGTGCAGTTTCTTCATCTATGAAGTGGGGATAATAACGGCACCTTCCTCACAGAGTTGCTGTAAGGACCAAATCAGATTTTACATGCACACACACATATACATATATACATATACATACACATACATATACACATGCACATACATATATACACATAAACATACACACACAAATCCTAGTTCAGATGGTTATACATACATATATGGTTACATAGATAGGTATATAGATATGGTTATATAAAACCTTAGATCAGAGCTAGAAAAGGCCTTTAGAACTCAAAATATGTAAGCTAAAAAGGACCTTAGAACATGCTTAGAACATGGAACATCAGAGCTGGGAGCAATCTTAGAAGTGGAGAGAACCTTAGAACATAGAATGTCAGAGCTGAAAGGGGTCTTAGAATGGAGAACAGAAGAGTTGAAATACATTAAGATAGAGCCAGATAACTCAGAAAACAGTATTAGAGCAAGAAGAGATTTTAGAACATAGAATGTCAAACACCATAGATTTTCAGAGCTGGGAGTCAGAGATTAAAGAGACCATAGAATATAGAATATTAGAGCTAGAAGGAACCTTAGAGCAGAGACTATCAGAATGAGAAAGGACTTTATGACATAGAATATTAGAACATAGAATGTTAGCGCCACAAGGTACCTCAGAGACAATATAGCCCAACTCTCTCTTTTCTTTTCTTTTTTTTTAACAGATGAAGAAATTGAGGCTTAGAAAGGGGAAAGTGGTTGTGAGTCTCTTGTCTCTGCAGAACCATGAGAAAACTGGCCTGGCAGAGGGTACATGTTAGGGAGCAGTAGATGAAGTTGGTAGGGTCATTTGATGAAGGGCCTTAAAAGTCGATCAAGGAGCTTGGATACAAGGTGGTTGGCAAAAGTGAACCACTGTAGTTTCATGAGCAGGGAAGGGAGGCTGAGGAAAGAATCTAGAGGAGAATATGATCAGTCCAATCTTAGCCAAGCAGAGTTAGGGGTGATGACAAGACATCCAAAAGGAGCTGTCCAGCAGGCAGTAAAGGTGGAAGGACCAGAGCAGATCCAGTATCCACCATCCCTGTGAAGTTACTTAAATTTTCGTTTCCCAGAAGGTGCCATAGACAGCCATTCACATCTCTCCTGGTAGTAGGGCCTGACTGTCCACAGGATCATAGGACTGACATAGTCAGTAAAAATCATCTAGTTCACCCCTTTCATCCTACAGATAAGGAAACTGAGATCCAAAGAGGGGAAGTGACTAGCAACTAGGCTAGGATCCCCCAGATAATAAGCACAGCTGGTATTGGAACCCTGGTCCTCTGCCTCTGTCCTACTGAAGTTTGGGACCATCAAGTCATTTCAACTCTATTATTTATCAGCTCTTCCAACTTGGGCTGGACAAAGTTTTCCTGGGCCTTTTTCCTCATTTGCAAATGAGGAGAGGGGACTAGAAGATCATCTAAGAAACTTTCCAACCCTTGATTCTGTGATCTTCCACTCCTTACAGAGGTAAGTCTGGTTTTGGCTCATCCTCAGGACCTGAATCCATCCCAAACCTAGTATGAAGACCCATGTCTGTTAAGAGAGCTCATCAGCTAGCTCTGGGAGGGTCTTGGAACCCCAGAACTAAACTAGACATTGATGCCCCAGCAGTGTGGTCCTGAAATTCCAGCTTCATTGTAGATGCCAACCTTGTAAGTATTCTTGTGAGTCCTGGGACTATACCTCTCCACCACCACCCCCCAAATTAGCTTGGAACCCTGAGTTTGGAATCAAAGATGTCACTGTGATGTAGTGGGAGACTGGATACAGAATCAGAGAACCTCAATTCCAGCCCTGACTGACTCTTACTATCTGACCTTATTAAGCCAATTACTTAACCTCCATAAGCCCCAATCTCTTCTTCATAAAATAATGGAGTTTGACTAGCTGACCTAGAAGGTCCCTTCAACACCAAATGCTTTAATCCTAAAGCCCTTCCTGAAAGCACAGAGTCCTCCATTAGATTGGGAGTTCTTCAAAATCAGGAACCAAACTTCTTCTACATAAACTGTGCCCTCGACATCACACAGACCCAAAGCAGAACTTTGCAGAGAAAGGACATTCAGGATAGAACGAAGGGACCGACAGCAGACTGAGATACCCACCCCCCACCCCTAATCTACCTAATTCTGGGCTGATGGGCCCCTGAGTGGATGGAGTGTTGGTCCTGGTGTAATGTCAGCTCTTCTACCTGCCTGATCAATCTCCCAGGTGTGGCTCTACCTCCCCACCAAGGAGGACCCACGACCTTATCCTGAACCTAAGAGATGGTAGTTTCCTACTGTGCTTTCTTCGCCCTCCCCTTGCTTTCTACTGTGCTGGCACAAAACAAAGTGAGGCCGCGTATTCCCTCCCACCCTCCACTACTACCAGGGAAATCACTCCCACATAGATGTTTAGCGATCATGAGTAGGGGGAGGGGAGGCATTGCGGGAGGAAGGGAGAATCCCCCTGTGAGGGAGGCCAAGGATGCTGCAGGAGAGAATGTCGAGATCAAAAAAGTGAGACCCCTCAAAGGTCAAACGGAGATCCCAAGAAGAGCAGGGAAGGTACCCCCAGCTTTTACAATTAAATCTAATCCTCCCCTTGCGGGGTTTGGGGTAAAGCGGTGGGGGGGAGGGGTCCAGTGTCCTGTGTGAAAGCAGAGCCCGACGCACTGGCTAGGGTGGGAGGGAACAAGGGAGAGAGAGAAGGGGGAGGGAGCGCCAGAGCTAGTGGTCCCGCCCGCTGATGCAGGCAGCCTGGGGAGGTGGAGCAGCCGAGTCAGGAGTCCCAACCACCGCCGCCGCCGCCACAGCAGCCTAGCTCAGTGATTACCCCACTGGCCGTGAGCTCCACAGACGCCTCGCCTCGTCTCGCCTCCCCGCCGCCGCAGTGTTGGTGACTGACGAGAAGAGTGCAGGGCTCCCCCCTCCCCCGACCCAGTCTTGGGACGAAAGCAGCTGTCAGTGCGCCACCCCCCCTCCCGTCGCCTTTCCTAGGCGGGAGGGTGGCCGGAGCTCACTCGGTTCTCTCCTCCTCTCGGGCCCCAGCAGAAGCCGCCGCTCTGCCAGGCACCACCAGGCATCTACGCGGCCAGGCAGACAGCTCGAGAGTCAGCTTCAGCGTATATACGGGCATCCGCAGACTGGGCCTTGCCAGGCGTCTCTGACTCTGCCCCCGGCCTCTCGGGGCACCTCGGGGCCAGCTCTCCGGGGCAGGGCGGCCCTGAGCCGCAACTCCTCAGCAGCCGCCGCCACAATGCTGCCTTGGAGACGGAGCAAGTTCGTGTTGGTGGAGGATGAGACCAAGCGCAAGGGGAAAAGCCTGAGCCCCCGGCTTGCCTACACATCGCTACTCTCCACCTTCCTGCGCTCTTGCCCGGACCTGCTGCCCGACTGGCCCCTGGAACGCCTGGGTCGGGTTTTCCGCAGCAGGCGCCAAAAAGTGGAGCTCAACAAGGAGGACCCCACTTACACCGTGTGGTACCTGGGCAACGCCGTCACCCTGCACGCTAAGGGCGATGGCTGCACAGATGACGCCGTGGGCAAGATCTGGGCGCGTAGCGGGCCGGCGGGGGGCACCAAAATGAAGCTGACATTGGGACCCCACGGCATCCGCATGCAACCCTGCGAGCGCACTGGGGGTTCAGGGACGCGGCGGCCAGCGCACGCCTACCTGCTGCCGCGCATCACCTACTGTGCCGCTGACCGCCGCCACCCGCGCGTTTTCGCCTGGGTGTACCGCCACCAGGCGCGCCACAAGGCCGTGGTTCTGCGCTGCCACGCAGTGCTGCTGGCGCGGGCGCACAAGGCGCGGGCCCTGGCGCGCCTTCTGCGCCAGACAGCGCTAGCCGCTTTCACCGACTTCAAACGGCTGCAGAGGCAGAGCGACGCGCGCCACGTGCGCCAGCAGCACCTCCGGGCGACCACGGGTGCAGCCGCGGCCTCGGTGCCCCGGGCGCCCCTGCGCCGCCTTCTCAATGCCAAGTGCGCCTACCGGCCGCCGCCCGCGGAGCGCGGCCGCGGTGCGCCGCGCCTCAGCAGCATCCAGGAGGAGGATGAGGATCAGGAGCAAGAGCAGGAGGAGGGGGACACTGGGAAGGAACAGGAAAAGCCAGATCGGGAGCGAAGTGTAGAGCGCCGTGAGGCCCAGGGCCCGCAGCGCGAGCGCCCCGAGGTGCTGAGCTTGGCCCGGGAGCTGAGGACGTGCAGTCTGAGGGGCTCCGCAGCCGCCACTCCCCGGGCCCCACCCCCGATCCCTCCCCACAAGGGCTGCTTGCCGGCCCTAAAACGCCCGGTCTTGGATTCTGCTGCTCGGCAGCCCCTTCCCAGCCCCCTACCCGCCCACCAGGCCCTGTGTGTTGTAGGGGGATGGTAGTTGGTGCCTGGTGGCTAGCAAGGTCCCTCTCAGATAGCCCTTGCACTCCAACACTTCCCCAACTCAGGATCTCCTTCCTTCCCTTTCTCTGACCGTCTCTGAACGAACCTCTCCCCGTGCCAACAGACCCCAGGCCTTTCCCTTCCCCACACCTAGCCATCATGAGAAGGGGTGGAGAGTTTCCAGAGACCTGAGATGGCTTATCCCTGGACCTAGGCAATGGAGATGTGGCTGCAGAAGGGAGGGTTTGAACTCTGTTCTAGAAATCATCCTCCTTCCCCTAGGGAACCTGGGGGTGCTTAACATGAGAATAGTATTGCTAACTAGAAGAACTGGAAGGGGACAACTGGGCCCCTTATTTCTCTGCTCGGGACTTGCCTCCAAGATGACTCAGCACCCCCAAAGACTGGGAAGGGTGAATGGCCCCTAAGATCCTCCCCACCCTATCAACTCTCCAAAGGTCAGGGGATACTCTTCTCTCTTTACTTTTCACCCTTCTGGGGCCTGCCACTAGAGGAGAGATTGGACAGAAAGCCAGGTCTATTGTGGTGGCACCTTCTTCTGGGCCCAGCAGCCTCTTGTCATCCCCACAGGACTGCTGATCCCCCCCCCCCCCAGGATCCTCTTCAGGTGTAGGTGGATCTATTTAGGAGCCCCCCCCAATCCAATCTCCTTGGATGGGGCTCTGCAGGAGGTAAGGTGACCAGAGAGTGAAGGTGCTCGGGGCACTGACATTACTGGGGGCAGAGCCCCTAAATCAAAGACTGTCTCAAAGGGAGGGTCATAGAGTAACCTTCTCTCCACTGAGGACAGAGTGAGTGGGTATGTTAACCCAACAAGGGGATGGGCAACTAACTATGGCCTCTCTACTTGCTGAGGTCACAGAAAGCCCAAGGATCAAAATGTCACCAACTGATCACTGATAAATAAAGTGGATTTGACTTTTCAGCACCATCAAGCTCCTCAGTGGTCTTTGTCAAAAGCGCCAGTTTGTTTGAGCAGAATCAAATTTAGAACCAGAAAAAAAAATCTTAGAGCTTGTTCAGTAGGTTCAGCGTCATGAGTAGAGTGATGGACCTGGAATCAGAAGACCCAGGTTCAAACCTCACCTCTGACACTGACTGGCTGTGTGATCATGGGCAATTCACCTGTCCCAGGGTTCAGTTTCCTTGTCTAATAACACCTGCAGTATCCCCAGTGCCTGGCATACACTTATGATCATTATTCTCCACTCACTGGGTGGCTGTGAGGCTCAAGTGGGATAGCCAGTGAAACACTCACTGACCATTAAGAGCCCACTTTGTGCTAGGTACTGTGCTAAGTGCTGGGGGGGGGGGATCCCCACTTTGCAAACCTTAAAGGACTCTATAAGTGTAAGTTATTAGGATCATAGATTTAAAGGCTGGAAGATTCACCTAGTCCAACTCTCTTATTTTACAGATGAGGAAATTAATACCCCAAGAGGTGAAAAACACTTTATCCATGGTCATACAGTAGAAGCCTTGGGATTTTAACACTAGTTCTCTGATTCCAAATCTTTCCATTACTCAGCACTCCATCAAGCTACTTCTTTGGCTAGAGGTGATGGGGTTCATTCAAACCTCTGGAAGATAAAGGAAGGTGCCAGGATGTGATCCCTTTCAGCAGCTGGGCCTACCCCCTCTGAGGAAGGAGCTGTCATTTTGTCCTGAATTATACTGAATAGCAGGCAAGGGCCGGGCATGGGGCAATCAGATGTGTCCTTCTGGGAAAGTGAATGTTCATGGACCTGCAGGGGACTATAAACGAAGGGCATGATTGTGTCTTTCTCTCTCTGCCCTCAAGAATAAGCCATCTGCAAGAATGTTCACACAGATTGAGTTCTGCTTAGGTGGGGTCAGGGGTGGGGGAGAGTGGGGATACCTTCTAAGCTAGTCTGTCTGAAGACCAGTGCCTGCATGTACCTCTTGGTGTCTATCCACAGTGTTTCCAAAGGGATCCAGGAGTGGGAGGAAAACAGGTTGGCAAATGAGCTGAGGACATTCGAGTTCTCATTCAAAAGAAGCTTTGAAAATGTGGCCAAGCCTTTCCCGACACTCTGCAATCTTGAGATCCAATATTTTCTCAATCCTATTTTCTAGCTGGGATCTGAGCCTGGAGTACCTAGTACCCAGAGGAACACCATCTGCACTCTCCAGTGAGCAGACTTCTCCCAGTGGCTCACCCAAGCATCTGCAGTTCCCCAGAGAAGAGATAAATGAGTGGTGCTGGAAGCCAAGAACCATTTAGCTGTGTCACACCCATCCTGCAATGGGCCGGGTCAGGCCTGAGGCTTTGGGAGGGGAGTATGCCAGGCAGGCAGCCAAGCATGTGGAGAAAGTGGACTCATTGCTTTGCTCCCCTGAGCATTGTTAGGGGATAGTCCGAGGTTAGCCCCGTTTTGCAGATGGAGAAGGTGATAGACCATGATCTGCACCTAGCACTGAACAAGAGATGAGAAGCTAGGTTTCCATGTTATGTATGGCCTGTACCCAGACAGCTTCCTTCTCAGCTCAGGTGCCTCAATACTCCCTTCTTCTAGTCTAAAGCAGAGAATGTCAGCTGGGAGAGATCTCAGCTTCCTCCTCCTCAGATCCTCCCAGATCTCTAAGATTCTTTCTGACTCCAGATCCTGTAGAGACAGAATGTCAGAGCTGGGAGGGCTTTTAGAACACAGAATATCAGAGCTGGGAAAGGCCTTACTTAGAATAGAGAATGTCAGAGCTGGGAGGGATCTTAGGACACAGAATGTCAGAGCTGGGAGAAGCCTTAGAACACAGGATGTCAGAACTGGGAGGGTCCTTAGAATACAGGATGTCAGAGCTGGGAGGGCTCTTAGAACACAGGATATCAGAGCTGGGAGGGATCTTAGGACACGGAATGTCAAAGCTGGGAGGGCCTTAGAACACAGGATGTCAGAACTGGGAGGGTCCTTAGAACACAGAATGTCAGAGCTGGGAGGGTCCTTAGAACACAGGATATCAGAGCTGGGAGGGATCTTAGGACACAGAATGTCAAAGCTGGGAGGACCCTTAGAACACAGGCTGTCAGAGCTGGGAGGAGTCTTAAAACATTGATGGCAGAGCTAAGAGGTCTCCATTTCCTCTTCGGTAGCATTAGAGGGTTTTTGGTGTTTTGTTCATTTTTTCATGAGAGAGTTAGACTAGATTTCTAAGATCCCTTTTCCAGCTCTCGGTCCTGTGAATGTTAGCCCAGAACAGAGTCTTAGAGCCATCAGAACCTTAAAGATCATCTTTTCCAATCCTCTAATGTTGTAGATAAGAAACAACTTGAGGTCCAGACAAGCGGATCATTCTAAAGGTCACATGGAAATTTAGTGACAGATTCAGAACTAGAACCCAGGCATTCTAACTCCCAGTGCTCTGTCTTACCCCTTCCTTGAGACAACAGGTCAGCAGAGGTGTAATAGAGACAGCATTGGATCCATGTCTGCCTCCTAGGTCCCTGGATGTGGAACCACGAATAGCGACTTCTCTATGTGCATCAACTAACTTATCTGAAAAATGAGACAATATGCTTTCACTTCAGCCCCACGGGGTTATTATGAAGACAGCAGACTTTAAAGTGCTATAGAAATGTGGGCACTTATAGTTTGTTTTCTTTGGCTTCCCTAAAGTCCTTACTGGGTATAGATCCCCTCTGAACCGAATTCCTGGGCCCAGGTCCCACTGAGTGGAAGGCCCAAATTCACTCCTCCAAAGTGAAAGAAGCCCCACAGCACCCCAGGTTCCCTTTCCTAAACTATACAGGGTAAACAAGGGATGAAAAGCATTTATTAAGAGCCTACTATGTGTGAGGTACTGTGATAAGCTCTTTACAAATACTTCATTTGATTCTCATAATCCTGATCCCCATTTTACAGTTCAGGAAATTAATCCAAACACTGTCACACAGCTAATAAGTGTCTGAGGTGGGATTTGAACTTGGGTCTTCCTGACTCCAGGACCAGCACTCTATCTGCTGTGAGACCTAGCTGCTTCACAGGAGCATAGGATTTTAAGGTTGAATGACTATCATTTTACATATTTTAAAAAATAAAGCTCAAAGAGTTAAGTAGTTTTAACGAGCAGAATCCTCTGATTCCATCCACTATCCCATACTATCTCTGTGTTGAGCTACTGGTTGAAGTCCCACAGGCTCAGATCATTGCTGCCACCATTCCTTCTGTCTTTGCTGTGCTTAGCAACTCTCATTGTCCAGGGCCTTGAGAAAAATGGAATGCTGTCCAAGCACACATTGACCAATGGGGGTCATTGAGGACGGTTTGTTTTCAGTTGATCAAAGAACCTAAGAGACAAGGTCCTGTCCAAGAGTTAAAACTCCTCCAATTCCAGACCCATATCCAGAGGCACTTCGATAAGTGGATATGTGCTCAACATCTGCCTACAGCTGTTGAAACAGATACACCAAGAAAAGGAATTTGCCAGTGGCTCTGAAATGCTCTTCTGGGAACCAATAGACAAACATGTATTAAGCACCAACTGTGTACATGTCTTTGGGCTAGTATACAACGCATACACAATACAAAGTGTACAAACATAAATGACAATCTCTGACCTTAAGGAGCTAACACAATAATAGGGGTTGGAGGGTCAAAGCAAGGGTGACTCTCCTGGGCAGAGAAGCCCTCTGCAAAATCCCATAATCTCAGGGTTCAAAAGTCCTCAAAGGTCATCTAGGGCAAGCTACATCTGCGCCTAAATCCCTTCTATAATGTTCTGAACAAATTGACATCTAACCTTTGCTAGAAACCCTTTAGTAATAGGAAACTTGGGACTTTGGTCATTAGAAAGATTTTCTTTGTATTGAAGGAAAATCAGCAACTTCCACGATTGCTCTTAATTCTTTCTTAGGGCTATAGGTTTAAAGCTAGAAGGAATCTTAGAGGCCAATACTGTTCATTTAAAGATGGGGAGACTAAGGTTGAGAAAGATTTAAGTAATACTGAGGGTCACCCAGCCAGTGTTTGAGTCAGGATTTGAACTCAGATCTTCTTGACTCCAAGCCTACTACTCTACCCACTGTGCTACCTAGCTATGTTTCTTTCCTTTGAGGCCAGTGTAAATGTACAATCCCTCTTCTATGTGACAGTCAGTTTTGTATTCTAGACTACTTGTGGGCATCATTCCCTGTCCCTTATTGGAACACCAAGTCACAACTCTTTTTCCAAGGGGATGAAGGAGAGAGTTAGGGGCTCCACACAGGCTGGAGGAGGAGGGATAACAACGGTGACAAAGTACTTTTCCATAGGTTTGCTAAACACTTTTCTCAACCTCAGAAGGTAGATAATCCCCTTTTAACGGATGAAGAAACAGATTCAAACACCAACCTAAGATCACATAGCTAGTAAGAGGCAGAATTGGTATCCTGACCCACATCTTCGGACTGTGACTCCAAATGCAGGGGAATGGTAGCTCAGCTTTCTAAAGAGTCCTAAAATTCAGGTCTTGCCAATTGCCTCTTCACCCCTGGATTGAGGAAGTGAACAAATTTAGGGACTATGTGAAAGGAATTGGTCTTTCATCTTCCTGAAGATAAGGAGACTAGGAACAGAAGGTAAGGATCTATGATTTAATAAATCCTTGGTCTGGAGGAAAATTATTCAAATGATGGAGATCAAGAGTCCTCCACCTTCAAAGGAAAAATAAGTAGAGATTGTAAGAACCAGGATTTAAAACAGACGTCACAGAATCTGAGTTGGAAGGGACCTCAAAAACTATTGAATCCAGTACATACCTGAACAGGAATCTCCTTTACAAATTCTTTCACAAGTGGTCAGCCTTCCCTTGGAGACTTTTAGTGATAAGGAACTCGCTTCTTTCTAAGGTAACCCATTCCACGTTGAGACAGCTCTATTATGCAAATTTTCCTCATGTGGAAACTAAATCTGCTTCTTTGTACTGTCTATCCATTGCTCTTTGTTCTGTTCTCTGAAGCCAGATGAAACAAATTTCATATCTTTTTCACATAACAGCCCTTTGGATGAATGGATGGCTGGATAGGGGAATGGACAGATGGACGAACTGATGGATGAAAGGATGTGTGGATGGAAACACATTTATTAAGCACTTACTACACTATACTAAGTGTTGAGGATGTAAATATAAAAGCAAAGACAGTTTTCCCTCGAGTAGTTTACATTCTAACCAGAGGAGATGAATAGCCAAGAAGAAGCACTAGGGCCAGAAAATTTACAGAAATGGTAGGGAAGGCTATGGGGGAAGTGGATTGAGAAGAAATTATAAAATAGCCTTCCTAAGATGTCTTCAGTCTAAAATAACACCAATTGCTTCGACCCACCATGGTATAGCCTAAACTATCACAACAGCTTCCTAACTGGTCTCCCCACATTAAATCTCACTCTTCTCTAATCCATTCTCTACTCTGCTGCCAAAATCATAGTTCTAAAACAGAGATCTGATCATGTTACTCCCTCCATTCAACAAACTCTAGTGGTTCCCTATAACTTCTAGGACCAAATACAATCTCCTTTGTTTGGCATCTAGAGACCTTCACAATCTGGCTCCAAGCAACCTAACTTGGACCCACCTTATCAGTCATTTTATTCTCTCTTATTTCATCTTAGGTCTAGTCAAACTGACTTTCTTGCTGTCCCTTCCAGCATTTCATCTTCTTTCTCATGCCTCTGCTGCTCCCTGGAATGTACCCTCTCTCCTCCCCTCTTCCTCTTTAAGACTTGCTTTAAAACCCAGCTCAGTCATCATCTTCTACGTGAGGCCTTTCCAGATCACCCCAGCTGCCAGTGTCGCACCCCACCCCCCACCGCCCAACACACACATGAAGTTCCCTTCTGTTGGTTTTGTATCTATTGTTAGGCATACATATTCTCTCTCCTTTCTCTTTCTTCCTCTCTCTCTCTCCCTCTCTCTCTCTTCCTCTCTCTCTCTCTCCCCTCTTCTATTCTCCCTCTCTTTCTCTCTCTCTCCCTCTCTCTCTCTCCACTCTCTTTCTCTCTCCTCTCTGTCTCTGTCTCTGTCTCTCCTCTTTCTGTCTCTGTCTCTCTTCTCTTTTCTCTCTCTCTCTTCTCTCTCTCTTCTCTTCTCTTCTCTCTCTCTCTCTCTCTCTCTCTCTCTCTCTGTCTCTCTTTCTCTCCCCTCTCTCTCTCCCCCTCCCTCTCTTTCTCTACCTCATAAGCTCCTTAAGGTCAGGGACTCTCATTTACACATGTGCATCCCCAGAACCTGGTCCATATAGGCACTCAGTAAATGCTAATCAATTGATTAATTGATTGGTGACCTCCACTCTGCTCACTTTGTTGCCCTTCTCTGAATGCCTTACAGTTTGTCAGTGTTCTTTCTAAAAGATGAGGCCCAGGATTGCACACAAGATGCCAGGTGCATTCTGCCCAGGGCAAAGGACCTCAAACTCCATCCTTCCCTTCAGTCTGGCCACTACATCCCCCAATGTGGCATCCCCAAAACAAATATCTAGAAGGGGAAGCTGAGACATTTCAGACAGCTTGCAGAGGAGGGCCAAAGGATGTCCTTGCTGGTTTAGATCCCCCAACCCCAGCCAGAGAGAGTTGGGAAGCCAACACAACCTGCAGGAGAGGGGGGAGGGGGAGACAGGGGAATGGACCAGATGATGTCAGGAGCTCCCTTGCAGCCACAGATCTTCTGATGTTTTAAAGCAAGAACATCAAAACAGCTTCTCGGCAGCCCCGGTGGAGCAGCAGGCTCCATCTGACATCATTTCCAAAGATAATCAGGCCTCATTCTGTTCTTCTCCCAGGCCCCATAACAGTTCAGCTACATCCTCCAGCCTCAGATGTGATTCCCTCCACCAGTCTTTTGAAGTGTGATTGAGGATGGGAGCAGCAACTTTCTAATCAGAACAAGGCAAACACTTCCCTTCTCCTCCCTCCCCCTTCTCTAGTCCCAAGGGATGAGACTACCAAGAATCCTTAAATACAATATTTTCTTTTCCAGACAGCAATACTGGAGGAAAACTGAGATCCTGGGGGGTGGAGGTGGGGGGAAGGGGTGGGGGAGGGGCTATCCTGATCCCCACCCATGCCTTCTTCTTATAGGTGGAAATTAGGTTGCACATATCCAGGGGAGCTTTGAGCAGAAACTACATACTAAGGGGAGATGGGAACCAAGCTGACTGGCCATCCATGAGCCTCAGGTCTTTTGGCACCAGCTGAGAACCTCCTTTCATGTGTCACCCACTTGGGGATCCCACCTCACCAAAACTCAGAGCCTGGGACCCATTGATCTTATTGCTCTCCCCACCCTAAGGGACCCACACCCACTTTCACTACAGGTGTATCAGGACTGTGGGCATCCTTGAAACCTCACCCGAAGGTGACACCTAGTGTCTGGCTTGGGTCTTTCTGTTCACCTCGTGGCTCTTACCCCCAGGAATGTACATAAGCGCATTCCTGCCACCCCTCTACCCTCCAAAATTGTTCAAAAAGTCCCCAACCTAGGCTTGTATCCCCTGATATTTTTAGGATGGGAGAGGGGGATTTTTCCCCCTTTTTTTATCAGAGTTGGAGGCTGTCATGTGAATGGCTTCATCTATACTAAGCTGGTTATGTCATTCCCACCAGGCAGAGTGGAGAAGAGCTCCAGATGTCTTCCTATGAACCAGTGCTCTCCCATTGGCTCTGCCTGTGTGGAGGAGGAGAAAGGCCAGAGAGCAAATCAGGCCCAGAAAGACACAGGGGATTTCAATAGAAAGCCACTGTGTGGTCCACAAGCCCAATTCCTGGCTAAGGGCTGACAATCTCTAGCAGAGATTCTTAACCTTGTCTGTGTCGTGGATTCTTCTGGTGATCTGCTGAAGCCTAGGGTTCCCTTCTCAGAAGAATTTTTTAAATTCATAATTGAAAGAAATGCTGACTTTCAGTTGAAGGTTAATAAAAATAAAGATGGAACTTTTTTTTCCCATCAAGTTCATGGACCTCCTGAAGTCTATCAATGAGGGGAGGATAGACCCCAAATTAAGAACACTGGCTTTAAGCTGGCATGTCTCTGGGAAATCTAAGCACTGAGGAAGGAGATGTCTTAGCAAGCCAGCTTACTCTTCCTCCCTGGTGCACTCTTTTCCCTGAATCTGTTCTCTTACATTCACTCCACTTAACCTCCACTCTCTAGTCATGACTCCAGAACTCCCAACTCCCTGAACTATGCTCTTCAGGGGCCCTGGAATAAGGAGTTTGACCACCAACAAGGAACTAGATTGGAAACACAAAGTCGTGAGTTCTCACCTTTGAGAGTTGCCAATGGTTCTGAGGAGTTAAGTGACTTACCCACAGTCACATAGCCAGTACGTATCAGATGTGGGATTTCAGTCCAATATTCCCTCACTCCAACATCAGTACTCTATCCACTGTGACACCTGTCTGTCAAATTTTATGATGATTAAAGATACATATGTGTATGTAAATATATACTGTAGATATATATGTTAAGAGTTATAGAATACTAGGCTAATTGTTGACTAATTAAAGGTGAGAATCACCCAAAGGACAATGGAGAAACGTATGATAGATATAAGCAAGTTGCGAAACATCACTAATGAAGAACCACACAGGAAAAATGGATCAAATTTCATCCAAGAGAGGAACAGACATAAAAGAAGGTGGGCTAGCCATGTCCCTCGACCGAGGACTCTTAACCTTTGTTGTGACATGGATCCCTTTGGCAGACTGGTGACACCTATGGACTCCTTAGAAGAATATTTTTAAATATATAAAATAAAACACATAGGACTCCAAAGGTTAGAAGAAGAAGATGTAATTTTTTCCATCCAAATTCATGGAACCCCCAAATTGGGGATCTCTAGTTTAAAGTAAAGGACATATAGCATACTCCAATAACCTCAAGAATGCTAGGGGATTGTCCCTGATGTGTTGGGAGGATCCTCTGTGGAAGATTTGGGGGTAGGGGCGGAGACACAGCAAAAAATTGTGTAGGATGAGAAGGTATGGCATCATCAAAGGGAATATGCACATTGATGAGATCACAGATGGAGAGAGAGAGGAATTTTATTATATTATATTATATTATATTATAATATTGTATTATATTGTATTGTATTATATTATTTTATATTACATTATATGATAAATAATTCTATATGCAATTTATCATAGCAGTCAGAGAGTCAAGTCTTAATAATAATAATATTTACATAGAGATTACTATATGCCAGGCCCTAAGCTAAATGCTTTATAATTCTCATTGCCTTTGATCCTCATGACGACTCTGGGAGATAGGTGTTATTAACATCCTCTTTTTACAGATGAGGAACCTATGGCAGGCAGAGGTTAAGTGACTTGCCCAGGGTCACACAGCTAGGAAGTTTCTCAGTTCAAATTTGAACTCAGGTTTCCCTGACTCCACGTCTGCCTGTGTATCTACTGCGCCACCTAGTGGTCTTTGCATCAAAAAGACAAACGTTCAAGTCCCAGACCTGATGTATACTAACTCTGGACAAGCCATTTTAACCTCTAAATGTCCTATACAACTCGTTAAAACTAAAAAGTTGTTGATCTTCATTGATAGAGGGAGTTTTCTCACTCTGTTCCCTAAATTAGTGAAATCACAGGCTCTGCGCTATATATACATGAGCATATACATATATCTGCATATGTGTGTATGTATGCTATGTGTAATATGTATACCATATATACAATACGTGTGAGCATATATATTTATACATCTGTGTGTATGTATGTATTAGACATACACACACACTGATTTTCCATGGCTAAAGCATTCCAAAGTGTCCAAACTGATGGTGATGAGCTTTTCCGTACTTAGCTGGGCTAACCCTCAAAAAATAGACATGATGGGTCAGTCATACAGAAAGACAGGGAAAACCGGGCAGAGAGGTAGCACAGTGGGTTGAGTGCTGGATGTGAATTCAGATCCTGCCTCAAGCACTTCTAAGCTGTGTGATCATTTAAACTCATTTCGCCTCAGTCTCCCCATCTGCAAAAATGGGCATAATAATGTCACCTACCTTCCAGGGTTGTGGTGAGGATGAAATAAGATAATATTTATAAAGTATGTTATGAACCTTAAAGTGTTACATAAATTCCAGCTATTACTATTGTAACTGATGGATCACCAGCATTCTTATAATGTCAAGAGGTTCAGAGAAAATCTCCCCATCCTTCTCTCTGCTGCACAGCTTGGCTGGGTCCCCTGTGGGAGATTTTATAGGAAAACATAGGCAAGAGTCTTCCCGGAGGAGAAGGCACAACACGGATCTGGTTGAAGGGAGCACCCATGTGCATTGAAATATTCCAGGATGCATACAGTGATTCTAGGTTCCGGGATTTTGTTATTGTGAACCTTCCCTCCTACAAAGATCACAACTGCGGAATTATGCCCAAAGGGTTATTAAAATGCCTACACCCTTTGACTCAACAATAGCACTATTAGGTCTTGACTTGGACGGAGGATATGTTATGGATCTAAGCCTAGAACGGGTCTCAGAGGCCGTCTAGTCCAGCCTCCTCATAGTAAAACTGAGACCCAGGGTGGTTAATGGACTTGCCAAGATATTGTGTGTGTACATGCATACACAAATATATGTACATATGCTCGTGTTCATACATATGTGTTTGTATATATGTGCTGTGAACATGTCTATATAAAGCCATGCAATGCGTATGCCTTATCAGATATGCATTGTGCTATACATATGCACATATGTACATGTTTGTATATGTATGTGAATTTCTCAGTGGCTATACCAACAGAATGCATAACCGTGGCATAGTAAGCGCTTAATAAAGGCTAATTGACTGATTGATTGGTACTCTTTTTTTATTGAATAATATATATAATTATTTATTTACTTTTACTTTACGACATCCAGTTCCACAACCCCTTGAGTTCCTAATTTTCTCCCCTCTCCCTCCTCCTCCCTGCCCCCCATGGTGGCATGGGAGCCGATATAGGTTCTACAAATACCTTTGCATTAGACATTAGTCAAGCTGTAAAGAAGGATTATAACCAATGGAGTGACCAGTGAGAAAGAGGAAACAAAACAAAACACAAGAGAGAGAGCAGGTAGTTTGCTTCAGTCTGTATTCAGACTCTGTAGTTCTTTTCTCTGGGTGTGGATCTCTTTCCATCACGAGTCCTTTGGAGTTGTCTTAGAATCTTGCATTGCTGAGAGGAGCCCAGTCTATCAAAGTCAGTTATCATAGATACGTTGTGTCTGTAATTGTGTACAAATTTCTCCTGGTTCTGCTCTTCTTGCTCAGCATCAGTTTATGTAAGTCTCTCCAGGTTATTATGAAGTCTGTCTGCTCCTCATTTCTTATAGCACAATAGTATTCCATAACATTCATATGCTACTACTTGTTTAGCCATTCCCCAATTGATGGGCATCCCTTTGATTTCTAATTCTTTGCCACCACAAAAAGAGCTGCTATAAATATTTCTGTACCTATGGGTCCTTTTCTCACCTGTATGATCTCTTCGGGATACAACCCAAAGTGGTATTGCTGGGTCAAAAGGTATGCACTTTTTTATAGCCCTTTGGGCATAGTTTCGTATTCTATGACAGCCTGGAGTACAGGCCTGGCCAAAAACAAATGCATTCATGTCTTCTGAAAATAAGAGTAGGTAAACTCAAAGAGATTCATTTCTAAGTTCAATTCAATTTGATTCAACAAACATTTATTAAAGCACCTACTATACCAGGCACTGGAGATACAAAGACCAAAAAAAATTTCCCAAAAAAGTCCTTGCCTTCAAGGAACTTATCATCTACTCAGGAGATATAGTATTCACAAATAAGACTATTACAGCATGATTTGAGGATAGAAAGAACATGGGAAAGATCAGGAAAGACTTCTCATAAATAGTGAACTCTGAGCTCAGTCTCAAACAAAGATCAAGGAAGGGAATAGACGTTTACATGTGGTCCACCATGTGGAGCCAGGCACTGTGCTCAGTGCTTCCAACAAACATTATCTCATTTTAATCCTCACAACAACCCTACAAGGTCGGTGTTTTTATCATTCCCATTTTACAGATGAGGACACTGAGGCAACAGAGGCTAAGTGCCTTGCCTAGGGTCAGACAGCTCATAAGTGTTTGAGGCCACATTTGAACGTGGGTCTTCCTGACTCCCGGCCCAGGACTTTATTCACTGCATCACCAGCTAAGGAGACTGAGAAAGTAACGATCAAGCAGGAATGCCTTCCAAGCACAGAAGGCAGTCTGTGCCAGGGTGAGGAACCTGAATCTCACACAGGTAGCCGGGAGGCCACAGGCTCCCCACTCCTGATTTATGCAAAGAAATGCATGAAGGTGGAAGATGTGTTACTGAATGGGGAGAATAAGTAACAGTCCAGTTTGGCTGAAATGCAGAAGGTATGAAGGGGAGTCGTGTGAAATAAGGCTGGAAAGATCCATAGAAGCCAGATGGAAGAAGGCCTTGAGTGACAGATTTGTGTTTTATCCTCAGGCAACAGAGAACTCACTTGAAAAATCTCATAATCATTAACTAAAGACACATTGAAATCCACAAACCTTACAAGGAAATAATTTATGTGCAATAAAGGATGTGGCATTTCTGCAAGACACTCTACCCAAACATCCTGCAGGAATAATAAGCATCTCTGAGACTCCCCTGGTGTTCCCACATCAGACCAGAAGGTGGGATGAGACCTCATCATCCTCGCGTGCCTGAATAAAAAGGCCATCCCTGGCTGAATCGTCCAGACCCCTTCCTCGGGCTGCCACCTCCAGATCATTTTACCTGCTGTGTTGTGCGCCCTCCAGTGGCCCATAATCCAGATGTGTCCTCGACCCCTCTTCCCTTGTCCTCTTCTTGTCCCTGGGTGACTCAAATTAAGCCACAATCCATCCTTTATGTGAATTAAACCATCACAAATAAATCTACATTTCTTTTGGCATTTACCAGCTAGTCTGCTTCTTCCAGGAAGCCTCCAAGAACCAAAAAAGGAATTGTAATTGAATGAAAGTCTGTGAAGAACAAAATTCATAAAATAGTTTTTTAAGTAATGTTGGAAAATTACAAAGAACATACATGGCTCCAAAGAAGAGACGTCCTCTTTTTCCTCTTGCACAGAGTTGGCAGGGACATGAATATGGAACATTGCATACATATTCTGATTTTGGGGGATGTACTGATCAGTTTTGATTTTTTTTTCCCTCTTCTTTCTTTTTTATTTCAAGAACTCTTGTTTTATAGGATTTTGCTCTTTACACGTTCATTGTTGAAGTCGTTATAGTCTCCTTTGCTCCTCTTACTTGATTATGCATCAGTTCATGTAAGTCTTTCCATACTTCTCTATGTTAATCATAGCCATTGTTTATTAAAGCACAGTAATATCTCATTATGTTCATGGGCCACAAATTTTGTTTAGTCATTTCCCAAAGGATGGGCATCTGCTTTGTTTCTAATTCTTTGCTATTGCAAAAAGTGCTGCTACAAATACATTCGTGTATATGGGGACTTACTTTTTTATCAATCACCTTGTAGGGATTTAAGACTAAGAGTGGACTCTCTTGGTCTAAAAGGACATGTATATTTTAGTTACTTTACTAGCACAATTCCAAATTGCTTTCCAAAAGAGCTACATTAATTCACATACGTTAATTTGCCCTTCTTTCCATAACCTCTCCAACATTGGCCAATACCATCTTTTGTCATCATGGTCAATTTGCTGAGTGTGGGATAAAACCTCCATTCAATTTTCAAGTTCCTCAGGGCCAAGACCAGAGGTAACCTAAATTATATATGCTCTTTTACCTATAATATGAGAGTAAGTCATTCATCTTGAGGGCACTTGATAAGATCATAGGAACTAGAAGGAAAAGAGATCATTTGTCCAATACTTTCTCCTTTTACAAATGAGGAAACATGTTTAGCATGAGGGGAGATGGGGGAGGGAGTCACAGCCTAACAGTTAGTAAACAGCATACTGAAGTGCCTAAGAATATCTGTTATCTAAATACTTAATTGATATGTGTAGGGTTCCTATGGGGAAAAGCCATAAAATACAGTAATGAGTGAAAAGTCATAAAAACATAAACTCTGTGAATGGTGAAAACCCAAACATGGTGACCTGTTAACAATCATAACTTAGCTACTGAATTATATTTTAGACACTAAATCATAACTTGAGATACTACGACCTCTAAAAGCCACAACAAGAATATTGTGACATGTATGTGACTGGTACATGATTGATACATATTTTGTTTGGGCATAATATTGGCTCATTACTAAGCAAAAGAAAAAATCCACCAATCAGTAGTGATGCACTCTCTAGTTTCTTCTCCCTTTGTCTGTTTTCTATAATTACCGCAGATATTTTTGGGGTTCTTAGCAGGGATTCACTGATTAGTCTGGCTGCCGCCCCAGACCAAGAAGGATTAATATCTTGGCAGGGATCCATCATACTACCCTAAATGTAAGTAACCCAAATTGATCAAACTACAATCTATATAATCAGTCTGAATCAGCCTCTTCCTTTGGTATCAAAAAAAGACCCCCAGTTATGGAGGAGGTACAAAGTTCCCCGGCCAGGGGAATTTTGGACCCTACGACATGGAAGTAAAGGGGACAGAAATGAAAGGTGTTATGAGGATAGTCTCCTGACCTTCAGCAGGATGATGAATGGTGCTGCTTGAATGATGGAGTTTGAAAGCCTGTCTATCCTTTCTCTACTTTCTCCTTTAAATATTATTTTGTTGTGTGTGTTGAGTACTTCTTTTTCCCAAACCCAGATAAAACCAGTCTCTCAGACTGATATAGGGTTAGCCTTCCAAAAATGCACATCTCAATTTTTCTGTACCAGAACAGAGAGATCTTCATGAGTTGTTGGGAACCAAAATAAATGCCATCCCACCTTCTCCTTGAATTTCTTAAGAGTCAAACTTTTAGTGATGAGCTACTTGATACTGAGCAAGGTTGGTCCTTAGATGGCAGACCCAGGCGTGGAACTCTTCTAGCTTGGTAGGTGCTTCCAGAGTTTGAGTGCCCCTAGATGAGTGTTTGAGGACTCAAGATCACCTCCAGACCTCAGTAAAGCAATCCAGGAGAATGTCAGTGGAGGACACTCACAGTACAGGTTAAGTCAGGTTACAACGAGCATCAAAGTCAGCCTTGAAGAAGGCAAAATAGAATGATAAAAAGAATTCAGAAGACCTGTTGCAAAATCCCAACTCTCTACTTAGAGAATCAGAGCTCTAAAGCCATAAAGGACATTAACAGGGGTATGCTATTAAGTGTTTAACGACTAGCCCTCCTGGGGGAAAAATGTAAGCAAGCTGCACTTGTAAATTTAGTCTGCATTATTAACATTCCCTCCATCACTTTTCTTAAAACCTAGACAATCAATAAAGCAATAAATGAAGCCCTGATTTGAAGCATTTGCTGGTTGCCAAGGTGTCAATGTCCACAATGGAAGTTTAACCGTTGGTTCTCAAGAGTCAGTCCAAGTCCATTTCACCACACCCTGAGACCTTAGAGACCATTTCATGCAATGCCTTCTTTGCAAAAACAAGGAAACTAAGGCCTGAACTGAAAAGTTTGAGTGACTTGCCCAAGGTCTGACATTGGGCAAGTTACTTCCTTCCTCTAGACCTCAATTTCCTCCTCTGTCAGATCAGAGTATTGGACTGGTCAAGGTCTTAACCTGAGGTCCCTAAACTTTTAAAAAATTGCTAACTGCATTTAAATATAATTGGATTCCTTTGTTATTCAATTTGTCCTGTCAACCTGTCAAATCAATCTGTAATAGTATTTTGCTTTATGCATTTAAAAACATGATTCTGAGAAGGTGTCCCTAGACTTCACCAGACACTGCCCAAGGGGTCCAATGCCCAAACAAGGTGAAGAAACCCCTGTACTAGGTGATCTATAAGGTTTCTGCCATCTCCGGAGCCTAAGATACTTGAAATCACCAAAAGGCAGCTTGGGGGGAGGGAGCACAGGTATCACCTCTGCAGTGGAGAGAAGCCTTGCCTTGATGACAAAGGGAAGTGGAGAGGGAGGTCAGGGGAGAGCAGGAATTATGTTAATACTTTAATGGAAGCTTTCTTATCAATGTGGATATTCCCTCCACAAGCACAGACTGAAACCCACCCAGGCCTTCTCATCTAAAGATAAGAGCTTATTGCTTAAAGGACCAGGCCTGTGTTTTTATCCTTTTTTTGATTCTTGTTTTTATTTATTTTTGTCCACAGGCTTCCACAGAGGACACCCTTCACCCTCCCCAATATCCTAGAGGTCTTCTCTAGAGCTTTTGCCATTTTGAAGGTACCAGTGGGTCATTCACTCATAACAAGGGGCCACACCTTCCGACAATAGTGGCTTTTTTTAGGTTCCTTTAACCATTTCTTTTATTATTATACACAGATAACAAGCACTGTACAAAAGAGTGGTTAGCCAAAAGGAGAGAGGAGCCAAATGGTTAGCCAAAAGGAGAGCGCTATTTAAATTAAATTGTTGCAAAGAATTAACTCCCCTCACCCAACCTCCTCTACTTTGAGCCTTGGTTCTCCTCAGCCAGGAATGCTAATAATTGCATTATATTATTTTTAACATTTAACAATAATAAATATTATAAGGTTTCAAAGCAAGTACATATAATGGGGAATAATGGAGATCACTGATTTCCCTGCTCCATAGCTGCAATGAGAGACAGGCAATCATGCCTTGGGGAAGAGGATTTATAACCTGACCAAGACAAATGGCTCCCAAGATGGTCAGGTGATCTTCATTAACCTAGTTGTTTCCGGAATACTTGCATTTAGGACCGCAGGTTTCCTAAATTGGATGGTGGGCATTTAAAAACATGACAAGTGAGAGGTGTGATTAGAGTGGAGGAGGCAGTAGAAAATGAGCGTTCCCTCTGAATTTTGTGTTAATATTTATTTGTACTGATCTTGTGGGAAAAGAAGGTTAATGGGTACAGCAATATGCCCATGTACTATGCAAAGAGGTACAGAATTATGGGCCTCTCATATCTTTACCCAGTGGTCTCCCTGATGCCATTCTGGAGCTGAGGTCACTAATGGAAATAGGTTGCACTTTGCCATTGTATTCACCATTCACCTTTCCATTTTCCTTTGTTTCAATGGCACCCTTAGTGATTAAATGAAATGATCTATGAGATCCCCACCTTCTATAAATCTATAATCCTGTGATTTAATTGTTCCAAGACTCTCCCAGCTAGAGCATCATTGGGCACACAAATGTTGAAAAAAATTTTTGCTCCATGAAACAGCTTTGAGTTTTCATTGTCTGTCTCTATTTGTATCTGAGACACTAACTCATTGGACTAGTCTTCCAGTTACATGTCATAATATGGACAATAGACATTTTTCATCCACTTTGTTTTTACTGTATGAGTTGTTAGGCTAACCTTTTGAAAAATCATGGCTCTTTCTGAGGAATCTCTAATGCGCTCTTGGACTTGATACAATTAGCAAATCTGTTTCACAAAGTTGGGGGGAGCTGGTTATTTATAAGGAATATTTTTCTGTTTAGGATCTCAGAGAGCAGTCTCCATGGTAGGGGAGGGGAAATACCTTTGCCAAGCAAACATCATCATGTTTTAGCCTTTCCTAGTCATGAATAACCAAAGTTTCCTATACATAAATTCTCTTTCATGTATATTTTCTGCTCATACAGGTTCCCTCTCCCACTGCTGGTATGGAAATCTGAGGTAAAAGAATATCCTTTTTTCCTTTTAAAAAATATTTATTTATTTTAAACATTCTTTTCTTTTTAGATTTTAAGTTCCAAACTCTCCCTCCCTCCCACTCTCCCACCAACTGAGAAGGCAAGCAATATGATATCAATTATATGTGTGAAACCATGCAAAATATTAGCCATACCCCACCCCCAAGAAATAAAAATAAAGAGAACGAGAAAATTTTGTTTTAATTTGCACTCAGAATTCATCAGTTCTCTCTCTGGAGACGGATAGCTCTTTTTCAACACAAGCCCTTTGGAATCATCTTGGATCATTGTATTGAGGAGAATGACCAAGTCTTTCACAATTTATCTTCATTATAACATTGCTGCTACTGTGTTTGATGATCCCCTGGTTCTTCTCACTTCACTTTGCATCAGTTTATATAACTCTTGCCATGTTTTTCTGAAACTACCCTCTTGTCATTTTCCACCACACAACAGTTCTCTATCACGATCATATGCCATAATTTGTTCAGTCATTCCCCAATTGATGAGCATCCCCTCATTTTCCAATTCTTTGCAACCACAAAAGAGTTGCTATTTATAACAACTAAGCATGTATATATGTGGGCGTGTGTATATATGTATATATATACATATATGTATGTGTATGTATATATACATACATATATGTGTATGTGTGTGTATATATATACATATACATATACATACATATACATATACATATACATATACATATACATATACATATACATATACATATACATACACAATTCTTCCTCCTTCTTGGTACAAATTCCAGTGAGAGTGAAGTTCAAGCATTGCCTGCCACCACCACCATTTTCCCCTCTACAATAAAAGCTCTTCCTTGCATACCTATTTTACGTTAGAGAAATTTCCCCACTTATACTTCCCTTCCCCCTTCTCCCAATGCCTCCCTCTTTCTCACCTCTTCATTTTTTTTTGGAGGTCATTCCAACATTATCACCCTACATCCATGCCCTCTGTCCATGCAAACTCCTTTTAACTGCCCTAATAAAGATAAAGTTCTTTTTTTTTCTTTGAATGACTTGTTTAGTTACTTTTAGTTTACAAGATTCAGTTCCACAATCCCTTGAGTTTCAGGTTTTCTCCCCTCCCTTGCCCCCACCATGGTGGCGTGCCATCATGTATAGGATCTGCCAATATAAAGATAAAGTTCTTAGGAGTTCTATGTAGCATCTTTTCATATAAGAATATAAACAGTTTAATTTTATTGAGATCCTTATGCTTACTCTTTCATGCTTACCTGTTTATGCTTCTCTTGAGTCTTGTGTTTGAATGCAAAATTCTCTATTCGTCTCTGGCCTTTCTTCCCAGTGTCACAAACTTTTTCTGCCAACCTCCTACATTTTCTCAGGCTGGAAAAATGTTTCAACCCAACCTTTTGTTGGCTCTGCTGGTCCAAAATTTGATTTGATGTGTTCTGTTTGGAGGAGAATGTTGAGAGAATTCACCTGGGTTGCCTCTAATCTACTATCTTGGCCCTTCCCCCTCTCAGCATATCATTTGTTTCTTATCATTTATTTTGCTAATTTTTTTTTGCTATTTATTTATTTTGCTATATTATTTGCTTAAATCAATTTGAACCAACATATCTCTTGATTGATCAGATTAAAAAGAAATTGATAAGAACCTATGCACGGTTTTTGTGTGGGATACTAGCTCAAAGCTTGCACTGAACCTAGGCTAACTTTCAAGGGGCCCATTACTGAGGAAACGTGGCCAGCACAGATAGGCATATGGCTTAGTAATTACTAGCGTGTTCTTGATAACCATTTAGGGGTGATCTCTGATTTCTCTGTTCTTTTACTAGCTCACTCTTCCCTAAGACACTTTTAAAGAGATACCTAACATTCTCAAGATGAGATCACCCCCATTACGGATACGATATTATATAGTTAGTTCAGTTTTTTTTCCATAAGTAACATTTCTATTTCTTAGTATAACATTTTGGGGATGGAAGTGATAGTGTTCAAATATAGCGATTCCTCTGTGATTAAAATAGGTCATTACACAAAGTGACACATGCATTCCATTTTACCAGCCAGAGAAAGGAATTAGACCTGCAATTTCTCTATTAAAGTAAAGAAATGCCCTGCCTCCATTCAAGTCCCCCAGAGCCCAGAGATTAAGGAAATTCCCTGGAGTCCATAGAGGCAGTATGTGCCAGAGGCAAGATTTGAACCCAGGTCTTTCTGTCTTCAAGGCTAGCTCTCTAGTCACTATGCCACATTATTCTTGCAGTTTATCTCTGTCGTCCTCTTACCAGTTTCAACTATCAATGTGCTCGATTTGATGGCTCCCTTGATCTGGCTAATAATCCTCCACCACCCCATTCTGTATTGATTTATGATTGAGGTTGTAGTTTAAATTTGTTTTGCCCTTACCTGCCATCTCTTGCCCCCTGGCAAGGAGAATGAAATATTTGCTAGAGAAAGTGATTTCTTCTGGAGTCTAATTCATGTCTTTGGAATGTTTGAAGGAAATGGTGATAAATGAAGTCAATGATCTTTGTCTTCTTCCGCTTCTCGTGTCGAGGGCTTGATTAAAGAGGTCCAATGGAAGCTTTTGCAATTGTTTTTAGTGTCTTCTCCTCTTGGGCCTTTCTTCTAAGGCTTTGGACGTAATGTTGACTTTGACCTTGCTCTAACATGGTGGTACCGCACGTGTATCTTCCTATTTGTAAAGATAGTTCGATGTTTCGTGATATTGTTTAATTCTCTCCATGTTTTACACTTTCCAACACTCTTCTATTTATTTATTTTTGAAGACTGGGTTTCCATAGTTGGAAGGGAGGGAGCTACTTACTCTGACTGGCACCAGAGCTTTGACCTCTGGTTTTCTTGTTTGGTTGGGTTTGGGAGTGAAGTAATTGGGGTTAAGTGACTTGCCCAGGGTCACACAGCTAGTAAGTGTCTGAGGTCTGATTTGAACTCAAGTCCTCCTGACTCCAGGACTGATGTTCTATCCACTATGCCACTTAGCTGCCCCTTACATCCGGGTTGATTTACCCCGAGGTAGGCAACCTTGTACCCCACTTCCTTTCCAGAGGTTCACCATATTAATGCCAAGCTTAGGCAGATATTCTATGCCCTTGACCTACTATAGCTCAAAACTTCTGAGCTCAAGAGTTCCACCAGCCTCAACTTTGCTGGTAGTAGGGATTACAAATGCCTATCAACATGCACACTTTCCCAACTCACTTCTAATAATAATAATACTAAATAATATTTATACAGAGCTTTATGTATTACATATCATTCGATCCTCACAACAACCTTGTGAGGTAGGTTTGTGTTACCTAAACGCCTTTCTAGAAGAAAGTGCTCATTATACACACATGTGAGGCCTCTAAATTGTCTACAATTTTCTGATCTCTTTCAATTCTCAATCCTAAATCATGTTTTCCAATACATTTCCAACATATATCACTTGCCTCCCCAGTGCCCACCTTTGCATTGAAGTTAAGTATATGTCAGCTCATGGAAAAGATTTCATCACACTCTTCAAATAATTCCTCCTTTGCAATGGAGGCTCTGAAGCTGCTATTATCTTTACACAGGTCTTTTTACTTATCCTTCTTAGGAATATAGCAAGGAGAGATAACTAGGAGTCTCATGAAATGACATACCTTTGGGATAACACCTTTGCTTGCATCACCAAGGAGGGCCATCCTGCCAGTTAGTCATGACTTCCTTTTGTCTTCTAGTTTCATTTATTACAAAAATAGGGATGTTGACAGACAACTAGGTGGGGCAGTGGATAGAGTGGCAGATCTGGAGTCAGGAAGACTCCTCTTTGTGAGTTCAAATCTGGCCTCAAATACTTATTGCTGTGTGACCCTGGGCAAGTCACTTCACCCTGTTTGCTTCTGCTTTTCTCTTCTGTAGAATGGGCTAGAGAAAGAAATGGCAAACCATTTCAGTATTTTTGATGAGAAAACCCCAAACAGGATACAAGGAGTCAAGTACAACTGAAACAACAATAAATGGATGTTGATCTGGTTGTGCTCTTCCAACTGTATGTCAAGTTAGAAAAAGATGAATGTATAAGTGATAGAGGGGCTAGAAAGGGGGACTTGGAGTCAGGAAGACCCAGACTCAACTGCAGCCTCAGAGAGGTTGTGTGACTCTGGCCAAGTCATTTAACCTTTCTGCCCTTCAGTTTCCTCATCTGTGCCTATATCACAGGGTTGTTGTGAAGCTCAAATGGGATAATAGATGTAAGACTCTTGGCAAACTTTAAATTGCTAATAAATGTTAGCTATTATTATGGTGATTTGGAGTACTTCCAATGATAGAATCATCAAAATCACAGAATCCCAGAGCTGGAAGGGCTCTCAAATACCCTCCAACTCATCCCATGCCTGAATCCCTCTACAACAAACCTAACAAGTACTCAGGTAATAAATTGTTGTTGAGTCATTTTTCAGTTGTGTTCAACTCTTTGTGAACCCATTTGGGGTTTTCTTGGCAAAAATACTGGAGAGATTTGCCGTTTCCTTCTCCAGCTAATTTGACAGATGAGGAAACTGAGGCAAACAGGATTAAGTGACTTGCCCAGGGTCACACAGCTAATAAGTGTCTGAGCCTAGATTTGAACTCAGGAAGATGAATCATCCTATTTCCAGGCCTGGTGCTCCATCCACTATGGCGCCACCGAGGGACACCTACTAAGCACAATATTCCAGATGTGGCTCCCTATCAACACTAGAATCAAATATAAAGACCTGTCTTTGGTTTGTAAAGCTCTTTTTGACCTGATTCTTTCCTACCTTTCCAGTTTTCTTACACTTTTCTCCCCTCTATGCATTCTACAATCCAGCCATACTGGTCTAATTGCTTTTCCTTACACACAATGCATCTCTTATCTCTAGTTTTCACCCTGGCTTTCCCCCCAGGCCTCCTAACCTCCACCTCTTAATGTCCCTGGCTTCCTTCAACACTCAGCTGAAATCCTACCTTCTACAGCAGACCTTTCCTGTCCTGTCTCCTACCAACCAACTGCTAGCACCTACCCAGAATAACCTTCCATCTTCTCTAGCTGAATCTCTTTCTCGTTCTCTTTGTCTCCCTGTCTCTGTTTCTGTCTCTGTCCCCATGTTTCTCTCTTACTCTATTCCTTTCTCCCTCCCTCTGTCTCTCTCTCTTCTCCTTTCTCTTTTTCTCTCTCCATCTCTCATTCTATCTCTGTCTCTGTCTCACTCTGTTTCTCCGTCTCTGTCTCTCTCTCTCTCTATACATATATATGTATGTATGTATTTATGTATATAAAATTATCCCCATTTTACAGAGGAAAAATTATTACTAGAGATATAGACAACATATAAATATTATAAGTACCTAGTTCTTTACACATTGTCTCTCCCATTCAAATGTAATCCTCTTTGTGGTTTCAGAAAAATCTGGGAAGATTTATACGAAACGATGCCATACAAAGTGAGCAGAACCATAAAAACATTGTACACAGTAACAGCAGTATTATACAATCATCACCTGAGAAACACTTAGCCACTCTGATCAAAACAGTAATCCATGACAGTTCCAAAGGACTCATGATGAAAAAAGCTATTCTCCTCCAGAGACAGAAAGAATGAACTCCAAGGGCAGATTGAAGTGTATTTTTTTCCACTTTCTTCATTTTTCTTGCTTCTTTTTTTTTCTTTGCAACATGGCTAATATGGATATGATGAGGGTTAGAAAGGGTGGATTTCTATGGAAATCCTTTGAGGGTTCTTTATCAGTCTGAAAGAATTACCAGGCATGAGCAGTCTTGGCAGTTTTAAGAGACTTTATTACGCTTGTCAAGCGCACAGGAGAAAACTAAGAAGAATCCTCCTGGGAAGTGTGGGGATTGGGGGTACTGATTATATAGTAACAAAAGTCATACAGAGGTGGAGTTAGGGAGGAGCACCCAGCCTGTCTGCCCTGAAAGGTCCCCCTTTGATAAGGTGAAGTTCTTTTGTTAGGAGTTATCCTGCAGCTGGCCACTAGAACAAAATGGGTAATCCTTTCTCTAAGGAATCCTTTTAAGAATTCTTAGGTGTGGCCGGTTATGGTTAACGATCTTCAGGGAAGATACTTACAGGCTGGGGATGGGGGAAGGGACAGAGTTAATGACTTACAGCTGGGGGGAAAGATGACCTTTCCACAGCCTGATGTGACATACCCAGGTGTCCAAACAGATGAGATTCAAGACAAAGTCACCCCAAAACATTACAAGACCTCAGCGCCCCCTTCATTTATATGTTGCTTGCTTTCTCAAAGGGTGGGGGAGGGGCTGGAGGGAGGAAGAAAATGTGTAATTCAAAATTAAGAGATGAATGTAAAAAAAAAAGCTTGAAAAGAAAAAAAGAAAGTGGAAAAATAAACTATGAAAAAAACTAAAATAAAGAGAAGGAGGGGGAGGAGGACGGGAGGTCAGAAACTGCTTCATTTTTGTCTCGCCTTTGTATTTCTGGTACACAATGTGCTTGGCACATGCTACATGCTTAAGGAATTACTTCACTGGCTTCAGCAACCAGCCCCCTCATCTGTGCTCCCTCTGTCCCAGACTTCCACCTTAAAGATCCTCCACGAAGGGCGGGTGACTGATTTACCTCTGAGGCTTTGTCTCTTTTCTTTTGGGGGAGGAGACTGGCCTCTGTTACTTATATATGACAAAGCTCCCTGGGGACCCTATTCCCCAATTTGGAGTGTGTAGAGATATTCTGGGGCTGGTTCCAGTATTCTAAGCAGTGGTGAGGAGACAGGTTGCCGTTTGACTGCTTAGCCGGAACTGGCACATGACCTGCTCACCTGCTTGGCTGCTTTTGAGTGAGAGAAACATACTGTAAGTCTCTGGAAGGGAGAGGCACTTTGGGCAGCCCTGTGGCCTGTGAATAAGGACCTCTATTCTTTGTCTCTTTGTTCTTTCTTTCATGGAAGTAAAGGAATGTTGGAGACAGCTATGAATTTATGAGTTTCAAAAGGGCAGAAGGGAGAACCACCAAAGGCTGGGAGCTGGAGTCTATGCCTAATTTTTTAGCCAGACAAAACAGTGAGGAGTGAAACCCCAAGCAATTTGTTTGACACAGCATAGGTTTAATGCAGCCAAGAGGAAGCTGTGGAGATTCATCTATCAGTTCTGGCAAATTTGGAAGTAAACCTGGTGGAATGAATGCTATTTAGAAACTGCTTTAAGTTTGAGCCCACACTCCCTAGGGATTATGGGAGTTCAGGAAAGAGCATGCCTCCCGGATATTGGAAGGAAAAGTTTATTCTCCTGTTTTGCTATTATCTTCTCAGTAAATATCCCTTTGTTAAAGCCATTTGACCTTAACTGTCAAATGATAACGAGGTGCTAATCACTGGCAATTGATATGAGGGAGAATACACTGCAAAGGGGGTTTGAGCTGATAGCTCAGAGAAATAAACCCCCAAGGATACCCCTAGAATCCTGAGATGAGAACTTTGCTCAGGGAACTTGACTTACTAGTATAAATACAGGTTGGGAGAGAAAGTTCAGAGTCTCATAATGAAGGGGGACACTGAGGTCTTGTGATGTTTTGGGGTGACTTTGTCTTGAATCTCATCTGTTTGGGCACCTGGGTATGTCATATCAGGCTGTGGAAAGGTCACCTTTCCCCCTAGCTGTAAGTCACTAACTCTGTCCCTTCCCCCGCCCCAGCCTGTAAGTATCTTCCCTGAAGATCGTTAACTATAACAGGCCACACCTAAGAATTCTTAAAAGGATTCCTTAGAGAAAGGATTACCCCTTTTGTTCTAGTGGCCAGCTGTAAGATAACTCCTAACAAAAGAACTTCACCTTATCAAAGGGGGACCTTTCAGGGCAGACAGGCTGGGTGCTCCTCCCTAACTCCACCTCTGTATGACTTTTGTTACTATATAATC
>CM053582.1:104424398-104455701 GCA_028627135.1 Pseudochirops cupreus
CCATGGTGGTAAAGACTCCAGTGGACTCTACAACATACTCGGCTCCAGCATCTCCCCATTTAATATTGGTGGGATCCCGTTCTTGGAACATGGTCATGGCTTTGCCATTGATCACTAGCTTCCCATTCTCAGCCTTGACAGTGCCCTTGAATTTGCCATGAGTGGAATCATATTGAAACATATAAACCATGTAGTTGAGGTCAATGAAGGGGTCATTGATGGCCACAACGTCTACTCCACCTGAGGTGAATGCAGCCCTGGTTACCAGGCGCCCAATATGGCCAAATCTGTTGACTCCGACCTTCACCATCTTGTTTCAGGGATGCGACTGAAGCAGCAGAACCTGGCACACAGCTTGGGAGAAAAGACGAACGATTGCCGAGACTTTCAATGGCAGATATGTTGTGCTTATGGGAATAGGGAGTCATTGAAGGTTTCTGAGCAGAAGAGTGACCTGGTCAGATCTGGGTCTTAGAAATATCTCTTTGGCAGCTGTATGGAGGTTGGACCAGAATGAGGAGAGACTTGAGGCAGCAAAACTACATAGGAGGCCACAGTAAGAGTCCAGGTGAGAGATAATGAGGCCTGCATCAGAGTAGCGGCAATGTTGAGGATTTCTTTCTTTGGGGAGAAGGCAGGAAGAGGGATAGTGTGGGAGGTTGGATAGACTACTTTCTGCTCTCCCTGTTCAGAATTCCCCATTAGTTTTTCTGCTTAGGTTTCCCCATCATTATTCCATATGCTTGGGCCTATTCTGAGTGCTTTTCTAATTATAAACCTCATAGAACATCCTGTCTTGCAGGCACTGGGCTCAGGCACATTTCCACCAGTTTAGATTTCCATTTTGAGCTACTGGGAGAGCTGCAGCCATTAGTCTCTGTAGAAAGAATTGGGCACTTCAAAGGGGCTGGTTAACTCATCTTGCTTTCTGGGTTGTTAGGTCTGTCGGACTCTTGGTCCACATTAAGAGCTAAACCTTAAGGCTTTCTTGCTTGGACCCACCTTGTTCCCTATCCTTGAAATGAAGGCTGTTGTGTGGTTGCTTACCTGTGACCTAGGAGCAATCTTATGCTCACAGATGAGAGAGAATTCCTGGGACCCACTCCTCTGTAGGAGGTAAGCTCCTTGAGGGCAGGGTTGGTCTAGACCACTCCTTTATTTCCCCATTCCTGAACATTGTGCAGCATAGAGAAGGCACTTCAATGCTTGAAGATTGATTTGCCACTGGCCTTAAGTACAATTCCCATCAATGTAGTACAGTGGGGAGGGGGGGGGGGAAGCAAATGGATTGGGAGTCAGAAGACCTGGGTTTGAATCCTCATTCTTTCCATTTACTGGCTCTGTGGTCTCAGCCAAGTCAAATCTCCCCCCTCAGTCTCAGTTCCTTTCCTTGCAAAATGAAGTGTACTATATGGCACAGTGCATGGAATGCTGGGCCTTGGAGCTAGATTTGGCCCAAATTCAAATCCAAACCTGAGATATTTGTTAGCTGTGTGAACCTGGGCAAGTTACTTAACCTCTATTTGCCTCAGTTTTCTTAATTGCAAGATAAGGCTCTTAATAGAACCTACCTCCCAAGATTGTCATGAAGATCAAATGAGATAATAATAGTAAAGAGCTTAGCTCAGTGCCTAGCATATAGTAGGTGCTTAATTCCACTATGATCTCTGTGATCCTAATCTGTAGCGCTTTGCTCCCAGGGACCACACGAGGAAAAAAGTCTCTCTCCTATTCTCCCTCCCTTTTTTTTTTTTGGTCTAGATCTGTGATTTCATTAATGTGAAAACTTCTAGCGTGGAAATTGCCTCCACAAATGTAGAACAGTAATTTATCTATAAATTCAGTTCTTGAAGAGTTACCTAGAGGTACTGACTTGCCTAGTGTCACACTAGTAACACACAGCTAGTGTATATTAAAGGCAGGACCCAGGTCTTCCTGACTCCAGGGTTGGCCATTCAGCCATATGCTGTCATTCATTTGTATTTTGTGGATGATGAAACTGAATTTCAGAGAGGGGGAAGCAACTTGCCCATTCTCACACAATTAGTAAGTGTCAGAGCTGGGACTTGAACCCTGGTCTCATGACCAAGGTTAGGTAGATGTTAAAGGTATCTATTCTTGCCTTCCCATGAGCCACACACATCAAGATAGCAACATAATGTAGTTACAAAGCACTGCGTGATTCCAACATGAGAGGCAATAATAAAAAGAGGCATTTATTTTGCACTTCAAAGTTCAAGAGCCTTCTCCACAGTGTCTTCTTTGAATCTCACAATAGCCTTGGAGGTAGATGAGGTACAATTATGCCCGTTTTATAGATAAGGAAACAGAAGACCATAAAAATTGAATGACCAAAAAGGTAGAAGCTACAAAGAGGCAAAGTTAAGTTTGATGTCAAGAAAATCTTCCTAACAATGAGAACTACTGAAAGGTAGAATGGTTTACCAGGTGGGTTCCCCCCCACAGGAAATCATCAACTCTAAATGACCACTTGTTGGTTGTGTTATAATGGGTGCTCCTTTCAGGTATGGGTTGGATTAAATGGCCACTGAGGTCCCTGTCAACTTTAAAGTTCTGTGACTTGCCCACTGTCACACAGATAAGAACTGTTAGAGACATTGGCATAGACATAGACATAAGCATAGGCATAAGTCTAGCCACAAACATAGACATAGACACAGTCATAGATACAGACATAGATATAGAACCTGACAAAGATGTAGACCCAGTCATAGATATAGACATAGACCCAGACATAGACATAGACACAGTCCTAGATATAGACATAGATAGACACAAACATAGACCTAGACACAGTCATAGATATAGACACAAACATAGATGTAGACACAGTCATAGATATAGACATAAACCCAGACATAGACATAGACACAGTCCTAGATAATAGACATAGATGTAGACCTAGACATAGACATAGACAGAGTCATAGCTATAGACATGTACACAAACATAGACATAGGCACAGTCATAGACATAAACATAGACGCAAATATGGACACAGTCATAGATGTAGACATAGACATACAAACATAGATATAGTCATAGATATAGACCTAGACAAAATTATATAGATTGGAGTTGGTAAACTAGGACCCATGGGTCAAATCCAACCAGCCACTTATTTTTGTATGACCTGAGAGGTTTTTACATTTTGCAGTGAACTTTTATTGTTAAATGGGAATGATAATTGTACCTATCTCACAGGGTTGTTGTGAGGTTCAAATGAGGTAATGTATGTAACTATGCTAGAATCAAGTTACAGCATGTCTGTCTGTGGCTGATCAGACCAATACAAGCTCAGAAGGCTCTGCCACAGGTTGGACACAAATAGGCTGGGTGAACATTTGGGGTGGATTCTCTAAATGTGTGCATCTCATATTTCTTTTGATCTACTTCAATTCTTCTTTGCTCATAGAGCACAGCATCTTCCTTGATGTAGGGATACCATGTTGGGTTGTCCTGTGCCGGTGTTTCCCATGTCACACAATCAATTCCATAGTTCTTCAGAGACACCTTGAGAGTATCCTTGTATCACTTCTTCTGACTACCATGTGAGTGCTTGCTCTGTGTGAGTTCTCCATAAAATAGTCTTTTAGGCAAATGTACATTTGGCCTTCAAACAACATGGCCAGCCCACTGGAGTTGTGCTCTCTGCAGTAGAATTTGAATGCTTGGAAGTTCAGCTCAAGGAAGGACTTCTGTGTTTGGTACCTTATCCTGACAGGTGACTTTCAGAATCTTCCTCAGACAATCCAAATGGAAGCAATTCAGTTTCCTGGCATGGTGCTGGTAGACTGTCCAGGTTTCACAGGCATACAATAGTCAGTATGACAGCTCTGTAGACCTTTGGTTTGATAGTCAATCTAATACCTCTTCTCTCCCACACTTTCCTTTGGAGCTTTCCAAACACTGAGCTAGTCAACCTCATGATCAATGTGTCCATCTCTGGAAAGTACACTACCGAGGTTAAGTGAACTTATCCACAGCATTCAAAATATTCATAGTTGGAATGACTGTACAGATGCTGGGGAGAGGTAAGGTCTGGCAGAGGGGAAAATTTTCTTGCCTGTGTACTATCTATGCCTATGAAAGTCCTTTCTGCATCCTTGGTTTTCTGTAATAAGCTTGTTATAAGTTCCATGGTGCTTGCAAAGAAATGAAGATACTTAGAGCTTGAAATGAATCAGATTCAGATGTTCCCAGGGCCTGAGCCCTAAGTGGCAGCAATATGGATCATTTCTGAGTGAAGGGCATTTAGTATTTAAAGCCCTTTGCTGCCTGGTCTCAACCTACCTTTCCAGCCTTATTGTACTTTCTATCCCTTTATGTACTTTTCATTCTATCTAAACTGCCCTTCCTGCTGTTCTTTATACAGGACATTTTATCTCCCACCACCATGCATTTGTGCAAGCTGTTTCCCATGCCTGGAATGCCCTCTCTGCTCATCATTGGTTCTTAGAATCCCTAGATTCCTTCAAGGTCCAGCTCAAAAGTTATTTCTTACACATGGCTGTTTCTGATGCCCTTAACTACCAATACCTTCCTCCCAAAATGGCCTTGCATTTATTTTGTATATATTTTGAATATGGCAGTTAGGTGGCACAGTAGATAGAGCACTGAGCCTGGAGCCAGGAAGACTTGAGTTCAAATGTGACCTCACACATTTGCTAGCTGTGTGACCCTGAGCAAGTCACTTAACCCTGTTTGCCTCAATTTCTTCATCTGCAAAATGAGCTGGAGAAGGAAAAGCATCTTTGCCAAGAAAAATCTCAAATGAGGTCACAAAAAATCTGAAATGAGTGAACAACAATTTGAATATGCTTATGTGTAGATATTGTCTCCCCCTTTAGAACATAGGCTCCTTGAGGACAAGGACTGTTTCATTTTTGTCTTTGTGACCCCAGGGCATAGCCCAGTGCTTGGTATATAAAAGGTGCTTAATAAATGTTTGTTGCTTAATTGATTCAAAGTTGGATCCAGCATGTGTAGTCCCAGAGTTTTAGTTCTGGGGCACAGGTTACATACATAGTCTGGAACCCAGATCTTCAGACTCTCCTTATATTGTACAGCCTCTGGTATCTCAGCAAATTAGTCTGTCCCTAACAAGCTGTATGACCTTGGGCCAGCTGCTTCCCCTCTCTGGAACTCTCAAGTCAGGGGGTTGAACCAGCTGGCATTCAGCCTACCATCACTCTCCCATCTTTGCATATCCATCCATCTACATGGGCATACAATCAAAAATTATTAGTCCTAAAGAAGGCTCCTTGGCTCACACTGCAGGAAAGAGAATGCTGACAGCCCAGGGACAGCATTCTGCATCGGAAGGAGTGTTTAAAGCAGATATGGCTCAGGGGTTTGGCAGATATGAGAAGAGCCCTTTGTGCATCTCCAAAGCTACACTCATTTCAAGGAGAGAAAGTAAATGAATCTGCAGGTAATAATATGTAAATCATGGGTCTCAAAGGTATTTCTGGAGTCTGCCGCATAATGAGGATGGTTTTTTTTTAAATAAAAAGCATGCCAAAACTTTTATACCCCACTGAGCACTGTTCCTTAAAAGAAGTCACCTTGGGAAGTTCCAAACTTATCCCAGGGCCATAGCCACTCCTCAGAATGCTAAAAGAGCTTCTCTTCAGTCAGGAACTTCAGAGATTATGGCAGGCCAATAATCTATAATCATGGTCCAGCCCCCCACACTCAGGGTGTGAATGGATCAGGTTCAATCTCGGGAACTTCACATGGATCACTTTTTGGCTTGAATCCTCATCTGGTGTTTGCCCTAGGAACCTAGAATTTGGCTCATTTCGTTCCTGGGAATAGCACAATAAAGGTGGTATCTAGATCTCTATAGATTTGTCTGGTTCTCAGCTCCCATGCAAGCATTGATGCTAACAATACATATTGGTCAAAGATAGCCTTTATTTCACTATACAGAAAGAACTCAAAAACAAACAAACAAAACCAAAGTACCCATATACTGTTCAAGAATTCTCACTATTTTACTACTGCCCCTGAATATTACTATCTCTCAGTGCGTGGTGCCATATGGTTTCCTACCTCCAGAAACTTCTTAGCTGCTCTGCCACTGCCTCTTCACAGCTATTATTTCTGGGGCTTCTAATTCCCTTAGAGGATTGCTCAGAGGCCCAGGCTTCATGGCACCCTCCCTTTCCCCACCCTAACCAAGGACAAGAGTACATTTGAGATATGTACCCAGCTTAGTTTAGCTCCCTCCAAATTTGATTGTTCCTTTGTATATGTTACTATAAAAATATAATATAGGTTACCTACCATATAGGGTGCTATCCCTGGGTAGGGTTCAGAACCCCAATAGCCCTAATCTAATCATATCGCCAAATATCTGTAACCCAATTATCTCTCTACATTAATGGGGACATCCATACCTTTCAAAGGCAGAATAAAGGCCTTTTTTTCTTAACCACTCCATCTCAATACGGAGAAGCACTTCTTCTAAATAAGATTGCATAGGATTTAGAGCTAAAAAGGGACTTTAGAGGAGATTGATCTCCTTAAAAATTGAAGTATTTTACTGTAAGTTCACATTTCTGTAGCAACATGAGGGTTAAAAATCACTTCCATTATAATGATACTGGGAAGCAGAGAGTATGAGTGAGATGATACCACTCTGGTGGAGAAAGTGAAGAATTAAGAGGCCTCTTGATGAGGGTGAAGGAGGAGAGCACAAAAGCTGGCTTGAAGCTGAACATCAAAAAGCTAAGATCATAGCAACTGGTCCCATCACTTCCTGGCAAACAGAAGGAGGAGAAATGGAAGCAGTGTCAGACTTTATATTGTTGGGCCCAAAGATCACTGCAGACACTGGCTGCAGCCATGAAATTAAAAGGCATTTGTTCATCAGAAGGAGAGCTCTGGAAAATCTGGTCAGCATACTAAAAAGTAGTGACATCACCTTTCTGACTAAGGTCTGTATAGTCAAAGCCATAGTTTTTCCAGTAGCAATGTACAGCTGTGAGAGTTGGGCTACAAGGAGAGCCGAGCGCTGCAAAATCAGTGCTTTTGAATTGTTATGCTAAGAGAAGACTTTGGAGAGTCCCTTGGGCAGCAAGGAGATCCAATCAGGCAATACTTAAATGAACTCAGGCTGTTCCCTGCAAGGTCAGATACTGAAGCTGAAGCTTAAATACTTGGGCCACATAATGAGAGAATGAGACTCACTGGAAAAGACCCTGATGCTGGGAAAGATTGAAGACAAAAGGAAAAGGGGATGGCAGAGGACGAGATGAATGGATAGCGTCATGGAACCAAGGAATCTGAGCTTGGACAGACTTCAGGAGATAGCAGAGGACAGAAGAGCCTAGAGTGCTATGGTCCACAGGGTCATGAAGAGTCGGAAACGAGGGAACAACAACGACAGTAAATATTATGCCCACTTTACAGATGAGGCTTACACTGAGACTTAGAAAGGGGCAGTGACTTGCTCATTGTCACAATACTACATACTCTGTGTGACTTCATGTACAGTGTGCCCTAGGTAACATCCAAGCTCCCTTCTAACTCAAAGACTCGGTGCTTCTGCGAAGCGACTGAGCTGGCATTCTTTCCACTGCCCCCTACCACATTTTCTTTGTCGGTGCTGTTGTCATTCAGTCATTTCAGTCGTGTCCAACCCTTCGGGACCCCATTTGGGGTTTTCTTGGCAGAGATACTGGGGTGGTTCTTCATTTCCTTCTCCAGCTCATTTTAACAGATGAGGAAACTGAGGTAAATAAGGTTTAGTGACTCACCCAGGGTCACACAGATAGTAAGCGTCTGAGGCAGGATTTGAACTCAGGAAGATGAGTCTTCCTAACTTCAAGCCTGGCACTCTATCCACTGTACCACCTGTCTGCCCCACCATATTCTTTGGGGTAGACTCAAATCTTTATCCTGTGAGGTCAGTCTGATATTTGGAAAGAGCAACAGCCCTTTAGAGCACCACCCTGGTGGAAAATAAGGTGGAAAAGCAAACTAAAGGATCTCTTTCAGGGCCAAAAAAAAGGTTCATCTCATGAATTTTCTTGAGTAGCTGATAAGTTAGTTCCAAAGGTCACCCCCCACACACACACACACACAAATGTTTGGAAATACAGGAAAGCCCTTCTAGGATGAGAATCCCTGGCTTCCTTGAGAAGAGTGCTCCAATCCAATCTGATCCAACCCAACAAGTATTTATATGTAGATATTTTCACCTATTAAAACAAGATCTTCACCTCATAGCTGCATTGCCTAGATGTATAAACTGCAAGCTGTTTTCAGAGTAGCACATGATGTGATTCCAACATTATTAAAAAAAAAAAATTTAAGCATCCTAGATTCCATAGAAATAAATAGAATTGTGCATATTTCTGGACTTCTTAGCAATTCCTCCTCCATCACTCACGTAAGTGTCACAATTGTTTTCCTCTAGGATTCCATTCTTGGAAATTGTTTTCAGAGATGTAACTAGGGCAGGGCAAATTGGGCCTTCGCACTAGAGTTCCAAAATTTGGGGAAAGCCGACAGCGCTCCTAAGGTAGGAACAACTCAGCTCAGCACCTCATTAGGAAGAATAATGAATTCCCAGTTCCACCCTGCTCCTTCCCAAGTGGAAGTCTCCCCAGTACCCATCTTGCAGTATCCTGCCTGTCTCTACCAAAGGTATTTCTCTTCCCAAATGAGTTTGTAAAGGTTTCTTTCCCCCTGTTTGTCCCAGGGAGGCCACTGGCGTTGTTTGTCCTAGGAACCAAAACTGGTAGTTATGGCTCTGTAGATAGCAGAGCCACCCTGAGTGCTTGATTCACAGGGGTTGTAGGTCAAAGACCATCAGGAACCTTGGCGGTCCGAGACTTAACTTGACAGAAAACAATGAAAATTAGATAGAGGAAGTGACCCTCCCAAGAACACACCACAAACTAGTGGCACAGCCTCAACTAAATCCTGATTGCTAGCCCAATAAACCATACCAGTTTTCATAACTTGGAAATATATATATATATATATTTACACACACACACACACACACACACACACACACACACACACACACACATTTCCTTATCTCAAGCCTAAAGCTGTTTCTTTGTCATTTCCATTCACTATTCCTTGTTTTGGCCTCTAAGGCCAAATAGTACAAATCTAATCCCTCTGCCAACCAGACACCCTATAGCATCTCTGAACACAGCTGTCCTCTCCCTTCCGGAGGCTTCTCTTTCTGATGAACACCCTTAGTTTCTTGAGTTGACCATTATATGGCAAAGACCCCTCCACATCCAGGTTGTCCTCTAGACCATTTCTACCTTATCGATGTCATAAAACAGGACTGCCAGAATTGAACCAGTCTCTGAAGTCTCTTTCAGCTCTAGATTTCTGGTCTTTGACCCTATGTGGTCTAACCAGAGAAGAGTACAAAGTATAGGCTATCACTATTGCACATACATACACACACACACACACACACATACACACACACATATACACATATACACACACACATACACACACACACACATACACACCTCTCTTAATGTAATCTGAAATCCCATTAACTTTTTTAGTTGTCATATTTTTCACAGTCTTATCAGTCATTCTTATCCCCAGGATCAGGCATCATGGCATCATAAATTTAGAGGTGAAAGGAACTTTAACTCCCTCTTTTTACAAACAAGAAAACTGAGGCTCAGAGAAATTTCTTCTTGCTTTTTTCTCTTTTCTGTTGTTAATCACCAACAATATTCAATGTGCTATGGGAAATATAAGGCACATCTCCTGTCCTCATGGAATTTACAATCTCGTAGACTTCTTGTAGAATATAAAAACTGGAATGGACCTTCAGGGTCATCTAGTTGGAGTAGATGTAAACTCTGATGGTGCTTATCCTAATTCATACTCACATTGGCAAGTCAGGACTCCATGGATAGGTTGCCACATCTCCCCTCAGGGTTTTAGGGGTAGCCCAGAGTTGTCGAGAGCATCTTGCTAAAGCAAAAACAGCTCATGAGTCCCCGTAGGTGTGCTTCCCACCATCATTGTCAGTTGACTATCAAGTCTATGACACACTCTCACACAATGATATAAAGATTTCTGGGAAAATGAGGTCAAGCTTAGAAAACATATGTGGCAAAAGGGGTCCCTTGAAGCACCTGGAAAGTCCTTCTCCCCTCGTTGTGGACTGCTCCAGAAGTTCCCATTAAACATGATGTGGCTTCTTTGTTGGACTTCTTGGAGAGACAAGAATCTTCCTTCCTTCATTGTATCCAGTCTGCTCTTGACTTCCAGTGCTGACATTGGCTCCGATCTCTGCTCCACCAAATGCTTGAGTAACCTGGGCTCTGGATTAATCTTCATAAATGACCCATGGAGTATGACCAAGTTTCCTCAGCCAGTCTGAAAACAACTCCTGTCAATGTCGCTTCAGATCAACAAAGGATTTTTTCTAAAGCACTTAATCTAAAGTCTTTGATTGATTGACTGGGACATCATTTCACCTCATTAGAGTAGCATTTACTTTAGATGGGATGATTTATTCAATCTTATATAGTACTTATACAGTACATTTCATATAATTATAATGTATTTATATAGTACATTTCATATATCCTTAATGTTTAACACAGTGCCTGGCACGCAGTAGGGATTTAAATGCTTATTGATTGACTAACTACAAAGGCCAAGAAAATGGAAATGATTTGACCAAGATCACATAGCTGAAAAGTAATAGAGTCAAGATTTTAACCTACATCTTCCAAATCCAAATCTTAGGTTCTTGCCACTTTGTCCTGCCCCTTTGCGTTTTCATTCATAATGATGCCTAGAATAAGAATGAAATTAATTATTTCATTAAGTGAGGCAAATTAAGAGGCTCACCCAGAGTCACATAGTAAAGTCAGTGGCAGAACAAAGTTTAATCTAAGTATTTGTGCCAGTCCTGGAGTCAGGAGGAGGTGAATTCAAATGACCCTGGGTAAGTCATTTAACCCTGTTTGCCTCAGTTTTCTCATCTGTAAAATGAGCTGGAGAAGGAAATGGCAAAGCACTCCCATACCTTTGCCAAGAAAACCAAAAAGAGGTCACAAAGAGTTGGACACAACTAATCAATTAAACAGCAACATCTGAACTCCTACGTAACCTTCCTATTTAATTCAATATGTGTTTTGTGGCATAATGGAAAGAGTGTTGGGGGAACAGGAATGCTAGTGCTCAGACATTACCCAAAGTCCTTTAAATTTCCAAGGCTTTGGCCTCTGATTTGACCTTGACTATGATGCATATTGGTTCCCCCATGCTTCTGCTTCCAAGACACTGATGATGTGGGGGACTGAGCTCTGCCTCTCTGACAGAAAAAATGTGGAAAGTAAGCAGAGCCAAGATAAGTTGGTGTAGTGTCCATGAAGGCAGGGAGGGACACAGGAGTAGACTGGAGTAGGAAGCTGAACAGGAACCAGGAGCTGTGGCAGCTGATGAATTTCTCAAGTCCAGTTCACAGTCCATAGGTCTTCTCTCCCTCTCACTGAGTGTCACTCTGGGAAAACCCCAGAGTCACTGCATTTATCTGACCACTTCCATTCCTTTCCCTGCTAAAACCAGTGGGAGAAGAGAGTAAGACCCATTCTTATCCCCCCTACCCAGCTATAGCCATCATGGCCTTCAAGTAGAAGACTGTTCCTTTAGGTACATGCCTGTATAGCAAGTAGAAGATATGCTATTTGAAATTTATATAAAGCATATGGCTATTAACTGTGATTTAAGCTATCGTGTTAGGAATTAAGGTAAACTGAGAAACAAAATTCTTTCTGTGCACAACTGATATAGATACAGCAAATGGTATCCTAAGGGCTTTTCCTGTACTTTGTAAGGCCCCTCCTGAAGGAAGGGAGGTCATTTTGTAGCTTATCTTGTAACTTGAGTGTCCCAAAGTCCTTTTCCTCTTATCTTGAAATACCAAAGAACTTCTTCATAACTTGTACGAAAAGAATGACTTTTTTTTCCTTATCATGTGTCCCCCTTGTCCTTAATCTTTAACCCATGTTCCTCCTGTCCTGTCCTTAATCTTTAGGCAGCCATAAAACCCTAAAAATCTTATCTTGGACCACAAAGAATTCCTTTTGTCTCCTTCATCCTATGTCATAAAATCCTTTCTTATCCAGTCATTAATCTTTAATCATCAGAAGACCCTAAAAATCTATAGGCTGTATAGCTCCCTGTCAGGATTTTGTTAATAAGCCTGGTTCCCCCAAATATCAGGGCCTCAATTGGTTTTTTTGCTAAAAGGTCTGTGAGCTTTCATGTAAATGAATGGTCATGTAAAAAATGGTTAAAGAGAACATTGTCTAAGTGAATTCTTTCACACTCAGATTTCTCTCTTGAATCTGACCTCAACATGATCAATCTATTACTTAGGCTGGCAGTAACCAATAAATAGGGTCAATGGTCTCTCTCAAAGACCAAATACCCAAGTAAGGCCTGACAGGGTCTTTCGTAATAATTAGCAAGATGACAGAGCAAAATCTTGAGAAATATCTGTTGTGTCTTCTTCTGATTGGCTATCCATGACATGGTCAGAATTGAAATTTCATCATTTGGACCATTTGAAAGCCTCTTAACCACACCAAGGTAAGACAAAGTTTTCCTGCAATAGGAGTAGTCTACAAAGCTTTGATTGAATCAACTTGAATTTGAGTTAAGTGGGTGATGGGTGTGGTTACAAAGGAAGACCATAAAACCCGGAGATTCAATTCACAAGAGAATTAAATCCTGAAATGGAAGTAATTATAAAAAGCTTGACTTTTAGGCAAGTGTCTCTGGAATATAGATGAAGGGTGAAGTTACAAAGGTAAGGCATTTGGATTTATACTGTGTGAGGCAATATTAAGCCCATGCCAGCTTGATTAAGTCTTAAAAATAGAATTAAAATCAATTTTAAATTTTACAATACCAAGGTTGTAAGTGCATGGTTTGGGGGTTGAGAGAAGAAGATAAGTTCAAAAGGGGACAGAGATTTTCCTCGGTTCAAGCTGAGGTAGGGACAAATCAATTAAGAGAGAGAATTATTGAAATCTTGCCATTTCTTCAGTATTCATAACTAAACTGCATTTGAACCTGGAAAAAGATTTAATAAGGAAATGAGCCAGTAGCAGTGAGAGGTGGCAATTGGTATACTTGTTCTGAGTAGGCAGCACTAAGCCTATGGCTCATCTGGCTACATAAAAGACTGCATAGGAAGAATACATGGAAGGGACAATGGAAACCATCTAAAGTCCAGCCCCTTCATATAACAGGCTAGGAAACTGAGGCACAAGAACATTAAGGGATGTTTCCAAGGTCACACAGGAAAGGAGCATCAGAAGCAGAATTGGAATCTAGATCCTCTCCTTCCAAAACCAGTGATCTTTCCCCCTTCCAAAGGTAACACTCTTATTAAGCATTTCTCATAGGTGAGGTTTATGGTAGGGACTGAGAATATAGCTTCCTTCAAGGAGCTTTGTTGTTATTGTTCAGTCTTGCCCCATTCTTCATGACCTCCTGGACTTGTCCATGGGGATTTCTTGGCAAAGATAGAGGAGTGGTTGGCCATTCCCTTCTCATCTTACAGATGAGGAACTGAGGCAAATTGGGGTTAAGTAACTTGGCTAGGGTCACACAGCTAGTCTGAGGACAGATTTGAACCAAGATCTTCTTGACTCCAGGCATGCCATTGCAGCCATTTCAGGCTAGGGGATGAGGACATGGGATCAGAAAAGGCTTCTGTTGAAGAAAGGGCATCTAAAATCAGCCTGAAAGGGAATTTAGAATTTTTAAAGCTTCAAAGGTGAAGAAGGAAGAACATTCCAGGTCTGGGGGATGGCCTGTGTAAAGGCAGAAGCTGTGGGCAAGAGGTCCATCTGGCTGGAAAGTAGAATGTATTGGGGGAGCAATGTGAAATAAGTACAGAAAGGTTAATTAGAGACGGCTTTCGGAGAATTGTAAATGTCAGGACGAGGCATTTGTGTTTTATCTTAATGGCAGCAGAGAGATTGTTAAGTAGGGTGGTGATCTGGTCAAAGTCAATGTCAGAGCTGGGAGGCCCTTAGAACACAGGATGTCAGAGCTGGGAGGGCCCTTAGAACACAGGATGTCAGAGCTGGGGGGGCCCTTAGAACACAGGAGGTCAGAGCTGGGAGGGCCCTTAGAACACAGGAGGTGAGAGCTGGGAGGGCCCTTAGAATACAGAACGTCAGAGCTGGGAGGGCCCTTAGAACACAGGATGTCAGAGCTGGGGGGGCCCTTAGGACATAGGATGTCAGAGCTGGGAGGGCCCTTAGAACATAGGATGTCAGAGCTGGGAGGGCCCTTAGGACACAGGATGTCAGAGCTGGGAGGGCCCTTAGAACACAGGATGTCAGAGCTGGGAGGGCCCTTAGAACACAGAATGTCAGAGCTGGGAGGGCCTTAGGGCAGGAAAATGCCACAGATGGAAGGGATCTTAGAGCACAGACTGTGAGAGCCAGAAAGGACATTAAAACACAGAGGATCATAGAACAGTAAAGACTGAGTAGTTGGATGTCATGGGGCCAGGGAAAGGCTGAAGACAATTCCAATAAGTGCAACCTGGATGACCATTAGCATGAAACAGGTTGGACTTAGGGAGAAAGGCAAGGAGTCAGTGACTGAGCTGTCTTCCAATGTCTGATAGGCATGGGAGAGGTCTTCAGCTTGATCTGCATGGCCCCCCTAGGGAGGAAGTAGGAGCAAAGGGTGGGAGCTGTAGAGGGAGATTTAGGCTGGATGCAAAGAAAAATTTACACTGTGCTGCATGGCACAGTGGATAGAGTGCTGGGCCTGAAGTCAGGAAGACTCATCTTCCTGAGTTCAAATCTGGCCTCAGACACTCACTAGCCGTGTGACCCTTGGCAAGTCACTTCACCCTGGTTGCCTCAGTTTCCTCCTCTGTAAATAAGCTGGAGAAGGAAATGACAAACCACTCCAGTGTCTCTGCCAAGAAAACCCCAAATGGAGTCACAGAGAGTGGGAAAGGACTGAAACGACTACGAAGTGTTCTAGGCCGACTGGATAAGCAATGCGCTCGCCATCTCTGGGTGTGTTCGAGGCGCTGCACGAGCTCCTGCTCGCTGCAGGAGGCTGAGCCCAGTGAAGCTGGGATGCTGACAGGTGTCAGGGTCCAGGCGCCGGGCCTGCGCACCAACACCTGGCTGCGCCCCACCCCCTCGCGGGGCAGAGTCTGTAAACAATCTCCTCGTGGGCAGAACGGTCCCTCCCCCCCGGCCTGTGCGCCTGCGTGGGAGCTGACGCGTGCGCAAGCCAGCTCGGGCCCCGCGGCCGGTGGGGTCGTTACTGTTTGGGGTCGTTGGGGCCTCAGTCAAGGCCGAGGCCATGGCTCTGCGACAGGCCCTGGGCCGGGGCTTGCAGCTCGGCCGGGCACTGCTGCTGCGCTTCTCTGCCAAGCCGGGCCCGCCGGGAGGCCTAGGGCGGGCCGAGCGGCCGGGGCCGGGCTGGGGCCTCGGGGTCCGAAGGGCGGCAGTGCCGGCTCCGGGGCCGGGGCTGGGGCTGGGCCTTCCCAGCCGCTACCGCTTCTTCCGGGAGTCGGTGGCCGGGCTGGCGGCCCGCCTGCAGCGCCAGCTAGTGCTGCGGGCCCGGGGCGCCGGCCCCCTCTGCGGCCGCGCCGTCTTCTTGGCCTTTGGCCTCGGGCTGGGGCTCGTGGAGGAGAAGCAGGCGGAGGGGCAGCGGGCGGCCTCGGCCTGCCGCGACATCCAGGTGAGAGCCGCCCCCGCCCCGGGCAGCTCGGACCGGCCCCCGCCGACCTTGAGAAGAGGGAGGGGGGGTAAGGTCACAGCTGGCCGTGGGGGGCGGGACTACGGGAGGAGGGGAGGAGCCTCCGCTGTCCTCTCTGAGAGAAACGTCCTAGTGTCCAGTGTACGAGGTCAGCGCTGTCCGGAGCTGGAACCACTTCAGAGCCAAGGACCTTAGGACGTCCCGGGTCACTCTGTGGACTGTCACAGTTGTAAGGAACCTGGGTACACAGGATGTCACACCTAGAATCACCTTAAGACAAAAGAAGGGTCAGAGCTGGGAGGGCCCTTAGAACACAGGATGTCAGAGCTGGGAGAGCTTAGAACATGGGATGTCAGAGCTGGGAAGGCCCTTAGAACACAGAATGCCAGAGCTGGGAAGGCCTTAGAATGCAGAATGTCAGAGCTGGAAGGGTTCTTAGAACACAGAAGGTCAGAGCTGGGAGAACCCTTAGAACCCAGAATGTCAGAGTTGGGAGGGCCCTTGAAACATAGTAGTCACAATTGGAAAGGACCTTAGGAGATAAAAATCTCAGTGCTGAGATAGTCCTTGGACACAAAGTCAAGACTACAAGAAACCTTAGAATGTAGAATGTTAGAACTAGAAGAATTCTTAGAACAGAGAACTTCATAGCTGAGAGATTATGTGTTTCAGTAGAAAGAGTACTGAATTTAGTCTTCAAACTTCCTTTGAATTTCATCATGCCATTTTTACCTATCTGACCTTGAGCAAGTAATAGAGTGGATAGAGCACTGGGACTTGAATCAGGAAGACCTGAACTCCAATCCAACCTCTGACACTTAGGGAGAACTGTGTGACCCTAGTCAAATCACTTAATTTGCCTTCCTCAGTTTCCTCAAATGTAAAATGAAGATAGTAATAGCACATACCACCTAGCAGTGGGAGGTGGTACAGTAGATGGAACTCAGGCCTAGAGTCAGGAAGACTCATCTTCAAGAGTTCAAATCTAGCCTTAGTATCTGTGTAACCCTGGACAAGTAGTCATCCAGCCCTGTTTGCCTCAGGTTCCTCATCTGTCAATTGAGCTGCAGAAGGAAATGGCAAACCATTCTAGTATCTCAGCCAAGAAAACCTAAATGGGGTCAATGAGAGTTCAACAGGACTGAAAAGACTGAACGACAGTTAGTTTAGCAGAGTGCCTGGCATAAATGCTGATTCCCCTCCATCTAATCTGTCAAAGGAGGGGGTTGGATGAGAGAGTCTTCCATTTCCAAATCCTTTAAAGCAATACAATATGGCACAAAGAGTTCTAGATTTCAATTTCAGTTACCTGGATCCTTGGTCAAGCCTTATACCTCACTTTACAACCTGACAGTATCCAGCTTTTTAAGGGATCATAGATGCCTTCTCTAGAGCCAGAAAGGACCTTATAGGTCATCTAGCGCAACCCTCTTATTTTTTAAAAGATGGGGAAGCTAAGGCCAAGTTAAATCAAGTTAACCTGCTCAGTTGCACAATTGTAGGGGCAGAGCCTAGATTGGGGCAGGCTCCTGCTAAGCCTGTTGTGTCAGGGTTTGGAGGGAAGGGAAAACTGGCACACAGAGTATCCCCAGTAAGTTCCTTGAAGGCTGAGACTGGTTTTTTTTGGTCTCTATCCCCATCTTTGGGACTTTAACTCACAGAATGTCAGAGATAGGAGAGGATTTGGAGGCTCCATGACCCTTTAACATTCAGGGTGCAGCCAATGTGAGATTTTAAGCAAAAAACTTGTTTTAACTACTTAGCTAGCACACAGGATCTCCATAGGGTCTAACTAATTGGCTTTCCCTACTGGTATGGAATTTACTGTTGCTGCCTATTGTGCTAGTGAGCTTAAAAGGAAATGGTCATTGACACCAAATGTAATTAAAGCTATAATTAAGCTCATGTAGTACACTCACACATAGGAACCTCTAACCCCATGGCCCTCCCCTCCCCCGATCTGGCCCAACATCCTTGTTTTAGAGAAGACTGAAGCCCAAAAAAGTGATTTTCCCAGGGTCATAAAACAGGTTATTTCAGCAGCTCCAGACCTGGAACCCAGACCTCTTGACTCTAGTTCCAGGACTCTTTCCACTGTTGCACAGTGCTTCTGATTATTTTACAATAGGAAGAATGAGACTCAAGGAAGGGAATAGGTTTGCCTACGATCAAAGGATCAGTCAATATTTATTAAGGTCCTGCTATGTGCCAGGCACTGTGCTAAGCTCTCAGAATACAAAAAGAGGCAAAGACAGTCCTTGCTCTCAAGCAAGGTATATACAGGATAAACAAGAAATAATTGAGGAAAGGTACGGGAATTAAGAGGGGTTGGGAAAGTCTTCCGGTAGATGGTGGGATTTTAGCCGGCACTTAAAGGAAGCTAGAGAAGCCAGTAGGCAGAGATGAGAAAGGAAAACAATCCAGGAAAGCAGGACAGCCAGAGAGAATGGTCAGAGCTGAGAGATGGAGGGTCTCCTTTGTGGAACAGCTTGTACAGAGGCTGGTGTCACTGGATCCAAGAGTATGTGTCAGGGTGGAAGGTGGAAGAAGACTGAAAAGGTAGGAGGCAGCAGGTTAAGAAGGTGGAAGGTGGAAGAAGACTGAAAAGGTAGGAGGCAGCAGGTTAAGAAGGTCACTGAATGCCAGTGTTTTGTATTTGTTCCTGGAGGCAGCAGAGAACCACTGGAGTTTACTGAGTAGAGGTGTGACAAATGCAGACCTGAACTTTAGGAAAATGACTTTGTGGCTCAGTGGAGGATGGAATGGAGTGTGGAGAGACCTGAGACAGGCAGGACACCCCAGCCCCCAGCAGGTTCCTACAACAGCCTCGACATGACATGATGAGGATCTGTACCAGACTAGGGGTCAGGTCCGAGGAGGGAAGGGGTTGTACAGGAGAGATGGTGCAAAGGTGAGATTGCCAGACCATAATAACAGCTTGGATATGGAAGGTGAGAGAGTGAGGAGTACAGGAGGACATTGAGGTTGGGAGCCTGAGGGACTGGCAGGATGGTGGTGCCCTCTCCAGTATAGGGAAGGGAGGAGGAGTGGGGAGGGTTTGGGGGGACAGAGAAAGAATTCTGTTTTGGATGTGTGGAGATTAAGGTGACTACTGGACATCCAGTTTGTTAGGGACCAACCAAGGAACTCTGTCCTCCAACTCTTGACCCAGCGTTCCTCCCACTACTCAGTACCACCTCACAGCTGAGCTGGGGCCAGCCCTTGATGACCCCAGACTCTCTGGTTTGGTTCTTCCTGCCCTTCTGATGAGCAGAGGCCAAGAACAGGAGGCCTGGGAGTTCCTCTGCCAGGTATGTGTCAGTGAAGGAGACAGAACTACTGCCGGCTCCCAGTCCTTTCCACCACATACTCCTGCTTCCTCATTCCTTCACCCATAGGTCCTTAGTTACTTTGTTTATGTAGAGTATGTGATCACGAGAAGCTGAGGGGCATGCTGGGGCTGCCAACCTTCATGACTGGAAGTGGGGTGCTGAGGTATGGAGACCAGAAGGCTAGTCTCCCAGTTCATTTTTAGAGTCTGTCGGGGGTGGCTGGGTGGCACAGTGAATAGAGCTCCAGCCCTGGAGTCAGGAGGACCTGAGTTCAAATTCGACCTCAGACACTTACCACAAAAAACTAGCCGTGTGATCTTGGGCAAGTCACCTAACCCCAGTTGCCCTACCTTCCACCCTCCAAAAAGCAAAAAAATTAATAAATAAAAATAGAGTTTTATCAGCGCAATATATTGGTGCTTTCCTAGACACAAGTTACTCTGCTGAATTCTGTGACAGATACAAAGTTTGTGATAAAATCTCCCATTTGCCTATGGCTTTGATGCTTGCCCAGCGTTATCCTCTTGACAAATAGCCCCATTTTACAGATGAGTGAACAGGAACAGGAGGTCAAATGACTTGTTCAGGGCCACTTAACTAATAGGTGGTACAACCAACAGTCCAACTCAGCTCTTAGGATTTCAGGGCCAAAAATCCTGGCCGCTGACCTAAAGAACCTACAGTTTGCTAGCAAGATGAGACACAAATAAAGCGACAGATATCACACATAGGACAAAAATGGCACAGTGCAGAGGGGTGGATTTGGAGTCAGGAAGGCCTCAGTTCAGATTTTGCTTCAGCTGTTTGGCTGTGAGCCCCTGGACAAGTCTCTTAGCTCCTATGCCTTACTTTCCACATGTGTAAAAGGGGGATAATAATAGGATCTGTCTCACAAGATTATTCTAAGAGCCAGATTAGAGAGCTTATGTATAAAGTGCTCCACAAACCTTAAAAGCAGTAATTAGTCATTAACAATAATTAGCTATTCTTTTTATTTAGTTTCATAAGGTTATGAAGCACTTATCTCATGACACCCTATGAGGTGGGTAATGCTGGTATTATTCAAGTTTTACAGATGAGGACACTGAGGCTCAGAGCAGTGGCTTGTCTTTGTTCACACAGCTTTGTGATGTCAGGGTTGGGGTGTAAGCCCGGATCCCTGACTCTTGCCACTGCCACGCTGATAAGATACAGAGTTAAGGTGAAGCACCAAGCAAGTGGTATTGAGGAGGTGAGAATTTCACAGCTGCTGCCATCTTGCAGGATGATAAATGTATCGAAATCAAGAAGTCTGGGAGAAGAGCAAGCAGTGATTTAGGAGAATTCCCTTGGTGGCTTAGTGTAGGACAGATTGGAGCCTTGAGGAAGGGAAACCAAGGAGCTGTGAGAAGGCCTGTCTATGCCAGGGCGGTGACTTTGTGTGTGCAGGAGGGAGGTGAAGTGACAGGATGGGGCAGCTGATGTCAGTGGGAGGTGAGTGAGAGGGAAGAGCAGCACATGGCCCCGAGGCTGCTGGCCTGGGTGACCAGAAGGGTGCTGGGGCCCTCAAGAACACTATTTAGGAAGAGGGGGTGTTGGGGTAGGGAGGTGATGAGTCCTCCTTTGGGCATGTTGAATTTGTGGTGCCTACAGGCAACCTAGCTCAAAATGCTTGATAGGCAGCTTGCGGTATGTGGGGCTGGAGCTCAGGAGAGGGGAACATTTCAGTCATATTTGACTCTCTCTGACCCCATATAGGGTTTTCTTGGTAAAGATACTGGAGTGGTTTGCCCTTCACTTTTCCAGCTTATTTTACAGAGGAGGAATCTGAGTCAAACAAGGTTAAGTAACTTGCCCAGAGTCACACAGCTAGTAAGTATCTGAGGCTGAATTTGAACTCAAGTCTTCCTGACTTCTGGGCCTAGTGTTCTATCCACTCTGCCAGCTAGCTGGAATATAGATCTGGAATCGTCAGCACAGGAATGGTCATTGAACCCACGAGAATTGATAAGGTCACCCAGAGAGAAAGCAATGTGAATGTGAGAAGAAGGTGGAGACAGGATTGTGCAATGTGTGTTTGACAGACATTGGATAGCCTTGTGTGGAGGCGAGTATCCATGGAGGCGAGAGGTGCTTTAAGAAAGCATTTCCTAACAATCAGAACTACCCAGAAGTGACGCAAATATTTTACAAGGCCATGGTTTTCCCCACTCTGCAGGCCTTCACTTGGGCCCAGATTCCACAGGGCCCTGACTGTTGTGCTCCATCTTTAATTGTGTTGGTCATAGAGGCCCTTTGAAAGCTTTTCAGGAAAGGAGCAACATGATTAAGGCAGTATTTCTGGAAGACTCATTTGACAACCTTTACAGGATGAATTGGGAAAAGATGGAGACTGGAAGCAAGGGGAAGCAGTGTGGTGCGGGCAGAAGAGTCCTGCTTCTTGAGCCAGAGGACCCAGGTTCTAATCCTGCCCCTGATTCTTATTTGAGTGAACTTGGACAAGGCCCTTACCTTCTTTGGGTCTTAATTGCCTCATCTGTAAAATGAGGGCATTGGGCTAGAGGGCCTGTGAGGTCTCTTCCAGGTCTAGATTTTGGATTCTGTGAATTAGTTTCAAAGTCATTGCCCTATCCTCTAACTGAAATTTAGCATTTCCTTCAATGATGAGTTTTAAAGAATGTAACATGAAGAGTCCCAAAGGTTCACCAAATTGCCGGAGGGGGCTGTGACACCCAAAGAGCTAAAAACTCCTGCAGCTGGCCCCCAAAAAGGGTCATTAAGGCTTAGACCAAAGGAGTAGGAGAAGGAATGGAAAGAAGGGATTGAAGACATACAAAAATCTTAGATCCTTAGGACTTAAGGATCCTCTGGGTGGGGACTCATTGGATGTGGAGGAGAAGGGAGAGAAGGAGGAGCTGGTCCTACTGGGATTAGCAGAAAGAGGAAAGCCAGCTTTGGGGTAGATGACGCATTATCAGGCCCTTCCTTTTTCCAACAACTGCTGATAAGGATTTCACTCATTATCAAGACCTTCTGCTCCATACTGAGAGGGAGAATCGGCTTCCCTAGAAGACTGGTGTAAAGACTTCGCGCTGTCCTCAGATTTCGGGAGGCCTTGGTTGTGTGTAGTAGTGACCTCAAGGCATTAACAAGTCATTAGCCTGACTGCCATTGGGGCACACTGCCCAGTCACCCTCACCGCTGTGCCCAGCACCCATCTAATACTTGTCATCTAAAAAGAGAGAGATCTCTGTAGCACAGAGAGCTCTGAGTTGGTGCCAAAAGACAGATGGGCAGCCCGTCAGTAGTTGTGCCAGCTGCAGAGTCCAGAAATTCTGACCCCTAATCAGTTATTCTTTTTGCTGTGCAGGAAAAAAAATGAGTGTTTGCAGCAAAGTTGCTTTGAACAACAGAAGAAAGAGGCCAGACAGCTTATGGCCTGAGCTCAGGCCCAGCAACAAAGGACAGTTGTTTTCTGTTTCTGTTTGTCTCCTAATCTGACCTTGCTTCAGTGACCTCTCTACCTCAGCACTGCTCTCTCCACAAATCTATACAGGCCTCAACTAGCTCCTTGCTTCACCAGGGCCTTATTTTCTCCCCTCATAGGAAATTTTTACCCAGAAAAATAAGCTTCTTCCTGACCCTCTGGCAAGTAGGCGTTGGCAGGGCTTCCGGCTGGAAGAATACCTCATCGGACAGTCCATTGGCAAGGGGTGCAGTGCTGCAGTGTATGAAGCCACCATGCCCAGCTGGCCCCAGAAGCAGGAAGGCCCCAAGGATGGGCTTCTCTTGGGACAGGATCCAGCCATTGGCCCACAGGCAGAAAGCAAGCAGAGCACTCAGCACACAGTCACGACTTTTCCCTTAGCCATCAAGATGATGTGGAATATCTCAGTAAGTATAGCACCCCCTGCTACCCCTTGCCCTTTGGGCAAAGCAGCTCTCCTGTGAGAATACCAGTCTTGAGGGACAAAATAAACTTCTTCAGTCGATAAACAGACATCAGAAAGGAAGTTTGCAGTGGTCAGTCCTCTTCACCTTCCCTTGTGAGAGATTCCAAGTCAGGGGTCTCTAAGCAGTCAGTCATAGTAAATAATCTGATCCCAGAACCTTGACTAGTTGATCTGGGAGCTTCAAACCCTCAGAGTATGTAACCTGGAGTACCTGGCCCTTTGTCAGGCTGCCTTCCTTCCCCATGGCCTGCTAGCATTCCGTCAGCAAGATACATCTTAGAAGATGTGAGGTAGTCTGGCTTTTGTTAGAAAAGTGGCCAGCCTGAGCACTTCTGTTGATTAGGTTTGGAGTCAGAAATGAGAAATGTGGAATAACTTGTGAGTGACAGCTACTTCACTTACAAAAATCAGTGAGATGGATCTGGATGGGACATGAACTCTTTCCATGAGTCTCTTGGTTAATGTGATGCTCTAAGGAGAGCATGAGTTACCTCATCCTTAACCAGGCCTCAGCAGTAGGTGACATGTGCATGTCTCAAGGAAGACCAAGCAGGCTGATTCAGGACCAGCTATCAGAGTCAAGTGAGGAGAGCTTGTTTGCCTCACCCCGAGTATTACAGGTGCTTGGATTGTTAGAAGTCCGAAGCTTGGGGTAGTTCCAGCAGCACCTGTCCTGCCCATTCTCCCTCACTCTCTAGGTGCCCCTTATCCCATTACCTACCCCCTGTTCCCATGATAGAGAGTGAAGACTTCTTGGCCTGTCAGTGAAAGGTGCTCAGCGCTAGGAAGACTGTGTCTGATTTTGAAATGGGGGGTGGGGGTCTGGGGGTGGGGTGCACTCAGCCTAGGTCATTGGGAATGCTAGCACCTTGCCATGATGGTCCTCTCTCCTGACACTTTGTCTCATCTCATGTCTGATGCCTCTTGTGTTTGTATAATGTTCTGTTTGTTGGGAATTCACCATAGGCAGGTTCTTCCAGTGAAGCCATACTCAGCACCATGAGCCAGGAACTGGTTCCAGCCAGCCGCATGGCCCTGTCTGGGGAGTATGGGACCGCCATTTTCAGGTAAGAGTCAGTAGTCCTTGGTGGAGATTGGGGGTGGGGGTGGGGCATGAGGGAACAGGGGGTCATAGTAGAAGGACTGCATTGGAATACAACAGAGGACAGACTCATGCCCCTGGGCCCCTGAGGCCAAAACTAGGGACCACAAATAGAAGTGCCCAAGAGGTCATTTTAGGCCTAGTGATGAAGAGAGCTGTCCAAAGTGCAAAGGAGGTAGGAGCCTGCCCTTCCCACCCACCTCGCCCCCATCTCTCGAGTTAAGGCAGGCAATGACCCCTCAGAGGGGACTCCTGAACATGCTGGCCTAGACAGACGCTGAGATCCCTGCCCATGCTGAGCCTGGCACCACCCACAGCCTGGTATCGCCCTCCCAAATGAAGGAGCTGCCTGAAGATTCCCAAGGCCCGAGGTTGTGTGTCCTAAAAGCTCTTTCAGTTTTTAAATGGTCTTCTTTCTGAATTAGCGGGCTGTTTGCTTGGTAAAGAGGTAAGAGACTGAGGGTCAGGCCATTCCTGTACTCCCAGTTTTCAGATTGCTGATGCCCATCCCAGATTCCTGTCTGGAAGGTTGGTGGCTGCTGACAAAATGCAGGTGGAGGGCGCCCTCTAGTGGCGCCCACAAGCACATGGCTATGTAGATGGAGCTGGTTAGCACTGATCTCCCAGTCTGTGGTGGGAGGCCTGTGATTGGTACAGTAGGAGACACTAAGGTAAATATGGTGTGACTTCCCCAGGGTAGCAGAGGAATGAGGTGTGCACAGGTGTGTGATAGCTACATTAAATCCATTAAGAGCAAAGGAGAGTGCAGCAAGTATTGCCGTGACCTAGGGTCTGGGGCGTCAGCAAGGAGGTGGATCGGCAGAATACGGAGGCAGAAAGTTCACATATTGACTGGGATGTCACATGTGGAGAACGACACAAAGGGAGACAGCAAGAGAGGATGAGGCAGCTTCCCCAGCCAGGCCAGGCCCACAAACACTGATTAACTGTACACTCCGTGCGAGGCTTTGAGAATACAAAGTCAGCAACCCAAAATAGCCCCTACCTTTAAGGAGCTTACATTCCCTGGGCTTGAATCCAGGCCTGTATGACAGAGGATCACATCTGGCGCCAGAAAGGACCTCCTGGGGCATCTAGCCCAACCTCCTCATTATCCTCCAGGGAGGGTAAGGCTGAAGTCTCAGTGTCAGAGTCAGCATTCAAACTTAGCTCCTTTCACACCAAAGAGAGAGTCCTTTCTGTTGTACCAAGCTGCCTTGGTGACCTCGAGCAAGTCACTCAGTGTCTTTCACCCTTAGTTTTGTGGTCAGTAAAATGAGAAAACTGGGCTACACGGTGTCCAGGGTCCCTTCCAGCTCTGAATCCCCCATCCCCCTAAGGTGTCAGTGAGCTCAGGGGCTGTGCCAAGAACTCTGGCCATTATTCTGTAGGCAGTGGGGAACCATTGCAGACTTTTGAGCAGGTGGGTTGTGTTTGTAGTACGAGAGGGCTAAGATATGAATATTAATAGGGATATTAAGGGAGACCCCTAATTGACTTAAGATAGGTCTGTTTGGCCCTTATATGTCACAGATACGTAATCTGTTGATTAGATGAATGAATAAGTAATCGGCATTTTCTCGAAGACCTTAATGTAAGCTGCTTGTAAGGTAGAAGTAAATGCTTTTCCAATCCAGTATGTGTGATCTTAGATCTGGCAGCCTGCTTGCCATGGCCCCATGCTTTGGAAGAAGGGTCCTATATAAATACCTGGTCTCTGCCATGTTAGCATTCCTTATAAAGTTGGAGCAGTTGAATTCTACTTTGCATGTCCAAGGCCTGGCCTGATGTGTGTCCTCACTCTGACTAAAACAGGAAACAGGAGAGAGTTTCCAAGCAGCTGGCCCCACACCCCAACATTATCCAGGTGCTCCGGGCCTTCACCTCGTCTGTGCCCCTCCTGCCAGGTGCCCTCGTGGACTACCCTGATGTCCTGCCTCCAAAGCTCTGCCCCTCAGGCCTGGGTCACGGACGAACACTGTTCCTTGTTATGAAGAAGTAAGTGCCAGTGAGATCTGTGGGAGCCTGGGGAGGCACCTCATTTTTGGAGTGTGAGAGCTGGCCATGTACAACTGCATGGTTACTGTGCAGCTTGAGATCGCAGGGGTTTGTTTGGGAGAAAAAGCCTCCAAGTGGAATGTGTCAAAGCTTAACTAAGAAGAGCCTCCCTTCAGGAACAGGGTGTAGTATAAAGAGTACTGGATTTGGACAGGAAACCTGGCCTTGCATCTCCTGTCTGGTATGTAGAGAGTAATTGCTAATACAGTCATGAAGTGGGGGTGATAGTCAACACACCAGCTGCCCCCTGAAGTGTTCTCAAGAAAGCATTTTGTAAACCTTTAAGTGTTATAAAAATGAGTTATGTTATTTAAGTCAACCTAACTCAGCAAACATTAGGCACCTACCACGGGCAGGACACCGTGCTGGGTGCCCTTGACAAGCTTACATTCCACTGGGGGAACACACTGTGTGCCCTGCTAACTAAATGCAGAGTCCAAATGGAGTAAAACAAAGTCATTCCAAGAGGGTTTGATTGGATGGGATGGCTGCTGAGTCCCTTCCAGCCCCAGGGATTCTGAGATACTGGATATGAACATTTAATAGTTAAGACATGCGTGTTACGCCCTTCCCTGTGCCCCACAAGCCCTGCTGGCTGTCCTGGTGAGTTGGTGCTGGGGTTGGTGCCACAGTGGGTCATCCTTTGACTTTCAGAATGAGTAGGAGAGAGTATAGAATGCAGAGTGGAAATAACACAACAGGCAGGTCCCAAATAGAAGCAAAGGGGAAGTCCTTTTTGGTCGCTAGCCCAGTGTATAGGAGATGAGAAATCAGCCTGTCCAGTGAGCCTCTGCCTCTGCCTCTGTGCCCAGCTACCCCTGGACCCTGCGCCAGTACCTGCAGGCGTGCCCTCCAAGCCCCCGCCTTGCCACCATGATGACCCTGCAGCTGTTGGAAGGGGTGGCTCACCTGGTTCAGCAGGGCATCGCACACAGGGACTTAAAGTCAGACAACATCCTGGTGGAGTTTGACTCGGGTAGGTGGCCTGGCACTTGTATTCACTGTGAAGTCAGCTCTTGTCCCTGTTCTGCTTTGCCCTTTACTTACTGCCCCTTCCAGGTGTGGGGCAGAGAGGAGCTCATCCCCTTCTGCAGATATATCACTTTTTATTGGGGGAGGGGAGATGGAACCCCTGGAAAACTTGTGGATCACACCAGCTTCCTTCCTGTTATCCCTGATGGGCCCGTTTTAGGTCTGGAACATGGGCAGCAGTACAGTTAGTTGGAGCCCTGGATTTGGAAGTCAGAGAACATTTGCATCTAAATCCTGATTCTGCTTTAATTCCCTGTGAGGCCTTGGAGAAGTCAGTTCCCTTGAGCCTCAGTTTACTCATCTCTGAAATGAGGAAATGTGTCAGGTGTATAAATCAGTGTCAGAGATTCACAGCTGAAAGGACTCTTAGAAACCACCTGGTCTCACTACTTCATTTTACAGATGAGGGCATTGAGGCACAGAGAGGCCAGGTGGCTTGCCTGGGGTCATGAAGCTGATCTTAAGTATTAGAAGTGGGATCTGAACCCAGGCCCTTGTTCCAGTCTAGCATTCTACAAGCCCAGCATCTCATGGGTAGTAGTAAGATGGCCTTTTGGAGCCTTACAACTCTAAATCCATAAGTACTCCTTTGGCCTTTTTTTAAAACAGTAAATGGCCACTGTTTTTGTCTGTACCTTAATTTTGGGTTTTCTTAAATCAGTGTATGCCCTTCGCTATACCTGGTCCTCCAGCCTTCTGATATGCTAGTGAAAAAAATGATTAGTAATAACCAGTGATTTGGGGAAATCCAGATTTGGGGAAATCCAGTCTCCTGAAGGACACTACTGATAATGAGTTTGGACTAACTTTCTTAACAGTCTTGATCAGATCCTACCCAGATGGAGAAACCATTGTGTTCCACTCAGGTCCTGGGGGGATAAATTCTTTGATTAGATAGCCCAAGGCAGGGAGTGGTCTCTCTTTGACATGATACCACTCTCAGCCCCTCATTGTAATATTCATCCTATCATTAATTGTTTAACAGAGTTGGTTGGTACCCTCAGAACACCCATCTTCAATAGGCTTATAAGCTGTAAGCTCACTGTCATGGTGTTCTTTGGCCTAAGAGAGAGATGGCTAAATGACCATTCTTTTATTAAAATGCTGGCATTATTAATTAAATTATTAAATTGCCCAGAAATTATGTCTCTCAAACTTTTTAAGCACCACACCAGCCATTTTCCCAAACAGGCCCTGTCCCCAATCTCCAGATTCCTGGCCCCTTTCACCTGTCTTCTGCTGCTAAGGAAGAGTGAGAAGCAGCAGATTTCAGAAAGTGCCCTGGACTGGCATTTGGGTTCTGATCTGGAAGGGGCCTCAGCTTCCTCATCTGTAAAATAGGAGGGATTGGACTAGGTGACCCCCTAGGCTCCTAGCCAGTCAGAGCCCTGTGGCTTTAGTCCTGAAGCCAGTGGGGATGGGAGAAGGGAGGGAGAAGGGTCTTCTCCATTGATTGTTCATTGGCACCTCCCTGTTGCTTTACCAGCCAGCTGCCCCTGGCTGGTAATAACAGATTTCGGTTGCTGTCTGGCTGATGAGAACATTGGCCTGCAGTTGCCTTTCACCAGCTGGTACGTGGACCGGGGAGGAAATAGCTGTTTGATGGCTCCTGAGGTAATTCTTGCTGTATTTCCCTGTATTTGATGATTGGGTTTTCCCCCCATTACACAGTGGATCCAAGACCTGACACTCCATCATTCTCTCAGACCTCTTGGTCTTTGCATGTGTGGTGGGCGTGAAGAGCCCTGGGTTTGGAGAGGGAGCTAGCTTCAGACACCAGTGGTGAGGCTGGAGGCAAAGGCACTTTACCTCAGAGCCTCCACTTTGGCTTTAAGATGGAGATAATGCTTGTGAGGAGAATGCTTTGTAAACCTTCATGTGCTGCATGAATATAGATTGTTGTCTGGCCCATATCACCCAGTGAAGATGTTTTTTAACCCTTATTATGAGGACATTTAACCTTTTGTAAATCCTATCTGAACTTGAATAGGACATAGGAGGTTCTCTAGGTAAGGAGCAAGTCTAGTCATGCCAGGGCCAGCAACTGCCCATTCATAGTGACTTTGATTTATGTTAGTGGACTGCATGACCTAGACAGTCTTTATCGAAACACCAATAGCACAAAGGGGGTAGGTGTTCCACTTCTTTCTTGTTTCCCATGCAGGTGTCAACAGCCTGTCCTGGTCCTGGGGTAGTGATTGACTACAGCAAAGCTGATGCCTGGGCAGTGGGAGCAATTGCCTATGAGATCTTTGGACTCCCCAATCCCTTCTATGGACATGGCAAGACCCAGCTGGAAAGCCGCAGTTACCATGAGTCTCAGCTTCCTGCACTCCCAGAGAGTGTGCCCTTGGATGTGAGGCAACTGGTTAAGGCCCTGCTGCAGCGAGATGCCAGCAAGGTGAGAACTGAGGCCAGCCCCACTTCTGTCACCTAGAGTTTGTTACCTGGGACACTATCTTAAGGCCTGAAAACTCAGCTCACCTGCAGAGGCTACCAGGTTGTGATGAACATTCACTAAGAAACTGGTTGGTACCACAGTGAGAGAGTCACTCATAATCTGTTTCTTAAAGCTTAAGGCTAATCCTCAGAAGCTCAAAATGTATTTAGTTTTTCTGCCAAGTGGGGGCCAGGCCGCCAAGGCAGATGATTATTAGTCAGAATCCTAGAAACTGAAGTTCATTTTCCTCTTTGGGGGAGTATATAAATTGTTAGAAATCATTTAGAAGAGAGAGCACAGCCAAGGTGATAGAGTAGAGGTAGCAGTCCAGCCAGGTCTCTCAACATTCTCCTCCAGCTTTATAATAATGCTGGGGTGGGGGACAACCAGGAGGAGCATACACAGTGGCAGCCCTAGCTTTGGGAGCCTACTGCCCAGAGATGGAAAGGGGATCATTAGACAGCTGCTCAGAAAGAGATTACACTGCATGCAGGACCAGGTGCTATTGGGCAGCTCTGTTGCCCATACCCAGTTCTGGGTCTTTTTTCCAGGGCAGAGAGGAGTGCCAGCACTTGTAGCTGCAGGGAAGTTGGGGCTGTTCCTGTTTATAAAGACCAGAGCACAGACCAGGAGAGCAATAGCCCACACCTCTCCCCAAATCATACCTCCTTGGGAAGCACTGAAAATTCGCAGACCTCCATGTGCCCCTCCCCTTCCCCCAGCTTGGAACAGTACCTGCCCCCAAGGTGAGCAGAGCCCAACTTTAACATAAAATTCAAAGTCAGGAAATAGACTAGAAAAATGAGAAAAATGACAAAAAAAAAAAGAACTCTACCTTTTTTTTTGCTACTGTGGTGACAGGGAAGACCAAGAAACAAACTCAGAAGACAAGAGTGAGAAAACAGCTACAAGCAAAAGCCATAAAGGCTGGGGCGTTTGGGGATAAAAATTGTATACAAGCCCAACAAGAATTCCTGGAAGAGTTAAAGACAGATAAAACTGGTAGAGGAAAAATTGGGGAATAAAAGTGATGCAAGAAAATTATGAAAAGAGAATTAACAGTGTAGTAAAAGAAGCATAAGACCAGTCGAAAATAACAGCCAAGATGGCAGGGACTCTCAAATTCCCCTCCAAACAACTTTAAAATAATACCTCAAGATGAATTCTGGAATGGCAGAACTAATAAAAGAACAGGATGAAACAATTTTTTAGCCCAAGACAGCTTAGATTGTTGGCAGAAAAGTTCTCCTTCACTGGGGTGAGAGTGGAGCACAGTTGAGCACAGGCTTTACCATGCAAACCAGCAGCAGACCTTGGGGATCAGTGAATTGGTTAAGGCAGCTTCTAGAACCCACAGATGATAAGGACCTCATACAACTGGTCAGAAGGAGATAACATGGAATCTTTTGCTGGCACTAGGTGCAGGACTGTTCCATTGACCATATGTAGTTCCAGGTCACAGTCCCAAGGTGAGGAAGAGCACTAGCATGTAGCCACAGGGGAGCAGGGGACCCTGGTCACAGGTCCAGGGTGGAAAAAAGTGTTTGTAGCCATTCATAGGCCAGGAGAGCAGTGACCACACCTCCCCTTAGATCATAACAACTTGGAAGAACTGAAAACT
>CM053582.1:104456201-104472851 GCA_028627135.1 Pseudochirops cupreus
ACTGGGGGAGGGGGGATACACTGGGATGGCTGTTTTGGGGCGGTGGGCGGGGGAAAGACGGGGAGAAAATATGTGGCTCAAAATCTTGTGGAAATGAATGATGCAAACTAAAATAAAATTAAAAAAAAATAAAAAATAAAAGTCAAGAAATAGGCTAGAAAAGTGAGCAAACAACAAAAAGAACAGGACCATAGAAAGTTACTGTGGTGACGGAAGGTCAAAATATAACCTTTTTTTGTCTACGTTTTCTCTTATAGCATGACTATTATGTGGTATGTTTTGCATGACTATATATGTGTAACCTATATCAATTGCTTGCCTTCTCAATGTGGGGGAGGGGAGGGAGGAAGGGAGAGAATTTAGAACTCAAAGTTTTAAAAACAAATGTTAAAAATTGTTTTTACATTTAACTGGGGAAAAATTAAATACTAAATTAAGAAAGAAAATTTTTTTTAAATTAAAATGAAAGTGTGAGCTCCTTGAGAGCAAAAATGAAATAAAATATTGGCTTAAAAAAACACAAACTCAGAATATGGCAAAGTCAAAAACAGCTACATCCAAAGCCTCAAAGAAAAATGTGATTTGGTTTCAGGCCAAAAAAAAAATTCCTAGAAGAGCTCAAAAAAGATTTTAAAAATCAAGTAAGAGAGATAGAGGGAAAAACTGGGAAAAGAAATGAGTGATACAAGAAAATCATGAAAAAAAGTCAGCAACTTGGCAAAAGAGGCACAAAAAGATACTGAGGAAAATAACACCCTAAAAAACCAGAATAGGCCAAAGGGCAAAAGAGGCACAAAAATTCACTGAAGAGAATTCCTTAAAAAGCAGACTTGATCAAATGGAAACTGAGGTACAAAAACTCACTGAAGAAAATAATCCTTAAAAATTGGAATTGGATAAGTGGAAACTAAAGACTCCATGAGACACTAAGAAGCAATAAAACAAAGTCAAAATATGAAAAAGTAGAAGAAAATGTAAAATATCTTACTGGAAAAACAAATAACTTGGGAAATAGACCAGGGAAGGATGATTTAAGAATTACTGAGTTATCTGAAAATCAACATCAAAAAAAGAGCCTAGACATCGTATTTCAAGAAATTATCAAAGAAAACTGCCCTGATAGCTTAGAACCATAAAATAAAATAGGAAATCAAAAGAATCTGCCAGTCACCTCCTGAAAAAGATCCGAAAACGAAAACTCCCAGGAATATTATAACCAAATTCTAGAGCTCCCAGATCGAAGAGAAAATATTACAAGCAGCCAGAAGGAAACAATTCAAATATTGTGGAGCTGCAGTAAGGATCACACAAGATTTAGCAACTTCCAAGTTAAAGGAATGGAGAGCTTGGAACATGATATTCTGGAAGGCAGAGGAGCTAGATTTACAACCAAGAATAACCTACCTAGCAAAACTGGGTGTAATCCTTCAGGGGAAAGAAATATTTAATGAAGTAAAGGACTTTCAAGCCTTCCTAATGAAAAGACCAGAGCTGAATAGAAAACTTGACTTTCAAACATAAGACTCAAAAGAAGCATAAAAAGGCAAATATGAAAACCATAAAGGATTTAATAAGGTTAAACTGTTTCTATTCCTACATGGGAAAATGATGCTTGTAATTCCTAAAAATGTTATCATTATTATGGTAGCTAGGAGTCTACATAGTCTGAAGGCACAAGTGTGAGCTGATTGTGTTGCCATGATCTTGGGGGGTGGGGGGCAGAGATGAAGGGGTGAGAAAGAGGGATGCCGTGGGAGAAGGAGGAAGAGAGAAGTAGAATGGGAATAATCACCTCATATAAGAGGCATGCAAGAAAAAGCTTTTACAGAGGAAGGGGAAATTGTCAGGGAATGGGGGTGGCTCACAACATTTGAACCTCACTCCTATCAGAATTGGTTCAAAGATGGAAAACTATACATCCAAACTCAGTTGGGTATAGTCATCTTACCCAGTGGGGAAGGGGTAAGAGAAAGGGGGAGAAGTGGTAAAAGAGAGGGTGAATTAAAAGAGGCAGCAGTGGTCAGAAGCAAAACAGACTTGAGGAACAGGATAAAAAGAGAAGACAAACAATAAAACGGGATGTAGGGAAATACACAGTAATCATACCTGTGAATGGGACGAATTCACCCATAAAATAGAAGTGGATAGCAGAATGAATTAAAAACTAGAATCCAGCAATATGTTGTTTACTTGAAACAAACACACACAGTTGGAATAAGGCTGGAGCAGAATCTGTTATGCTTTATGTGAAGTAAAAAAAAGGCAGGGGTAGCAGTCATGATCTCAGACAAAGCAAAAGCAAAAATAGATCAATTAAAAGAGAGAATCAGGGAAAGTGCATTTTGCTAAAAGGCACCATAGACAATAAAGTAATATCAAAATTTTTACAGCAAGTTTCTTTGATAAATACTTTATTTCTCAAATATGTAGGGAACTGAGCCAAGTTTATAAAAATAAGAGCCATTCCCTAGTTGATAATGGTCATAGGATATAAACAGGCAATTTTCAGAATAAAGGCTATCAATAGTCTTTATCAAAAAAATTATGTAAATCACTAATAGGGAAATGCAAATTAAAACAGCTCTGAGGTTCCACTTTACATCCATCAGATTGACTAACATGACAAAAGGATAATGAAAACTACTAGAGAACACGGAAAAATAGGGACACTAATGTACTACTAGTAGAATTGTGAACTGGTCCAACAAGGCCAAAAGGGCAACCATACTGTGCATATCCTTTGACCCAGCAATACCACTACTAAGTTTGTTATCGAGTGATCAAAGAAAAAGGAAAAAAGACCCATTTGTACAAAAAAATATTTATAGCAACTTTTTGTGGTGGCAGAGAATTGGAAATTGAGGGGATGCTCATCAGCTGGGGAATGGCTTAACAAGTTGTGGTTTATGGTTGTGACAGAATATTATTGTGTTATAAGAAATGAGGGGGATGGTCTCAGTAAAACCTGGACTTACGTGAACTGAGGCAGAGTGAAGTGAGCAGAACCCCATCATTGTACACAGTAACAGCAATATTGTAATGATGATCATTGTGGAAGATTCAGCTACTCTGACCAATACAGTGATCTAAGACAATTCCAAAGGATTCATGATGAATGCCATCCGCCTCCAGATAATTGATGAACTCTTGCATGCAAATTAAAATGTAATTTTTTTTTCACTATTTTTTGGCAACATGGCTAATATGGACATGTTTTATATGATTGCTTATATATAATTAATATATTGCTTGCCTCCTCAATGGGTATAGGGAAGGAATTTGGAGCTCAAAAAAATTTCAATATTAAAGGAAAAAAATAGAAGTCATTCAGAGGAGAAAGCTGAGTTTTGAGAAGAAAATTTTCAGTGTATAAGGTAGAGTAGAAGAGAGATTTCAGCAGGTATGGACTGGTCAAGAAGCTTCCCAGGAAGAGAGGTAGACATTTTGAATTTGTGCTAAAGGCAAAAGAACTAATTATTGTTCAACTAATACTATAGGGAAATTGTATATGAGAGAACTCTTGGCTTCTGAAATGTTTCCTCCTCTTTACAAGAAACAGCAGCCAGACCACCTACCTCACGGGATTGTTGAGGGTAACATGCTTACTATTCCCAAGTGATTAATTAGGTGGTCTTCAGGATTGTAATTAGTATAATAAGGTGAGTTGTAGTCTAATTGTATTGTGGCTCATTAGGTCTTTCTTCTTTCAGAGACCATCAGCCCGAATAGCAGCAAATGTACTTCATTTAAGCCTCTGGGGTGAAAGCATCTTAGCCATGAAGAGTCTGAAATCAGACAAGATGATTGGCTGGCTCCTTCACCAATCAGCTGCCGCTCTGCTGACTGATCGGCTGATAGAGGGGAGCAGTGTAGAAACCAAAATGAAGATGTGTTTCCTGGCTAACCTGGAGTACGAAGCCCTCTGTCAGGCTGCATTCCTTCTCTGTTCCTGGAGGGCAGCCCCTTGATAGTCCATGTCATCCCAGGTTTACTAAAAGCACTTAGCAGCATTCTTTGTGTCCTAACAGTATCTCAAGGGAACTCAGTGGCTTTGCAGGTGCAGATGTGTATGCGTGGGGTAGAAAATAAGAGATGGAGTAGAGACCCATGGGCTCCCAGTCTGACAGCCCTGAGCCAGAGCAGTGGGATGCAAAAGCCTCAGATTGAGTAACTGTTGGAAGGATTGTGAAAGGAGTCACTTCATGATTGGGTTGTAGCTATTAACTCTAGTTATGCAGCAGTGTCACTTCACCTCCAGGCTTCAGCTCCTGGTCAATAAAAGAAGGATCAGACTAAGAAGAAGAGGTCATGAAAAAATCGAATTCCTTGTCTGCCCAGTCACTTAGAGGAAGCAGGCAAACAAAAGAATCTGATTCTCATTTCCAAAAAATGAAATTACTTTATTTCACAAGAAACTTAAGGCATAAACAAACAATCTTTTTGCACTGGGAGAAGAGGCTGGCTGAGTCAATGGAGATGGTCCAAGTTAGAGCCGTGTGGTTCCAGGATTAGAGTATCTCATGCTCAAAGAGGTGGAGGGTCCTACTACCTGTTAAGCATGCAGGGTGGTCCTGGTGCATTTCTGGGAGGAAAACCCAGAAACCTGGCTCTTATAGCAGCTTCCCCAAAACCTTCATCTCAAGAAACAGAAATGAGTGTGCTGTGGAGCTTCCATCTGACCAAGGTCTCTTGTAGGAGCTACTTTCAAAAATTAAATGCATGTTTACAAAGGTACAATATGCCTTGAAGTGAATGACAGGGACTTTGTGTTGTTTTATGTTTGGAGACAAAAATAACACCTTTTCATAAACAGCTTATTTAAAAAAAAAAAAGCACAGGCCCAGTTACCCTAAACTACTGGCTATAAGGAGACTTAGTTCTAACAGTTACAAGCTACAAAGACCCTGGAGTCTCATTCTAATCTAGAAAATGGGGGAAAGAACAGTTGCAGTATCCAAAAGTGAGAGCCAACTTTTAGATAGGTATATGTACATACACACATCAGCATATACATATATGTATCTCAGTTATTAAATACATGGCAGTTATCACAGATACTATTTGATATTGTTCAAATGCAAAATAGTTCATAAAAACACACCAGCAATGGCTTAAGGAGTCATTGCCCTAATAAGGTTTTTAGTGACCTGGTACATAGAACCAACCAGACAAAAGATGTCCTGAGTACAGGTAGAATGTGACTCTATGAGCCTTGTGATTTACATGGATCAGGAAGCTGTTAGGGTAACACCCATTTTTATTTCACAAGTGGGAGCCACTGAAGACCCCAGAGCAGAGATGCTGGAAGAGAAATGATGCCCCAGCCCAGGTAACCCAAATTGTCTCTCACAGAGGTCAGTGTGGTCCAGATCATACACACGTGCCAAACCAACAGCCCATCCAAGGGCTCTGCCCCTTCAATCAGATTTTTCTTTCTCTTTCATGTGCAAAAAGACAGCACTGAAGAGGAAGAGCCCCACCATCATAGAGAAAGCACTTGCATAGTAAGGGAAGGCTGAGGGGATGAAACGCTCGTACTGTGTGTGCTGGAGGGGCCGGACAGACACCTGCAGGAAAGAGAAGAGAGGCAGCAGACAGGTCTAGCCTGGTGGCTGGGCCCAATGCTGGTGCTGGCCAGAGCGGATGGCTCAGCCCATCCTGAGCCCCCAGCTGCTTACCTGAGTAGAAGAGTACAAGTGAGTGTAGCCCAACCGATTGTAATCCACTTTGAACTGGAAGACGCCATAGACATCTGGTAACTTGAACTGGACACTGTACTTGCCACCTAGGAAAGCCCCAACTGCATCAAGAATAGCATTCAAAGGATGTCCTAACCCCAAAGGCAAGGTAGCCCAGCCAGGCAGGCAGCGTCAGAGTCAGAATTTGAACTCTAGCCCCCACCACTCCTAAATTTAACCCACTTTTCCAGGACGCTGCAATTACCCACTGGAGGCAGGTGCTTGCCCTGCTGCCTGCATGTTCCTCCCCATCCTATCTGATCATGTTGGGATCCAGACAAGGAGTCAAAGGGACTGTGGCTAAATACCAAGAAGAGAGAAAAGTAGAACCAGCCTAGGACCCATCCTGCCTGGTGGGGAAGAGGGAGGTTGCCTTGTCTCCACCAGTGACACTCACCCTTCCTCTTCAAGAAAGTCCTCACAAAAGGATCGATCCGGACAAACTCTAGCTGAATGTCATCTCCATCAAAGGGGACCCATTTGCCTTCTGAGAGCTTCTCAATCACAATGCTATACTCCTAAGGCACAAGGTGGGGTTAAACAGGGTATGACAAAGGCCATGGCCTTTTAGCAGGTCACTAATCTGACCCACCTCCCCACAAGACTACTAAAAAAGCCTAGAAAGAGTCACAACCAAATAAAAGTCAGCTACTGCCCCACTACACACAAATGCTATCTCTCTGCGGGTACACAGATATACCTCCTTTTAATTCCTTATCACCAAATTTTGCGTTTAACCTTTCTCAAGCAAAGCACACATTTCCCATAATCTTGCCCCCGTAGGCCCTTACCACAAGGTCTGTGACAGTGTAAGCATTGGGTGGGGCTTTCTCTCCTACTCGATGGTGAGACACAGCCCCTACCCGAAGCACACCCTCCTCCTTGAACACCCATCGGGACAAGGCAACTGCCAACTCATAGTTGCCTGTTTGGGAGTACCTGTACAAGAAAGACAAAATGAGAGATGGGAACCATGATGGTCAGGCAGCCCAGAGACCCCACTTCACCTTTTCCATTACACTGGAATCAGAGCATGTTAAAGCTCCGAGTCTAGAAAGAAAGGGGAAGTGACACACTGCAAGTGAAAGCAACAACCTTGTGTTGGCCTGAAGGGAAAGGTACTTTGGGCCATGTTGGGATCAAAGGACTCCAAGCTGGAAGGGATCAGAGACAGTCTACATAACCCTCTCTTTACAAAGGAGGAAGCTGAGATTCAAAAGGTGGAAGATTTAGTCACGAGGGTTATGTGGCATCCTGGAATTACTTAGAAGAACCCCAAAGGTTTCACTGAAGAGCTGAAGTAGCAACATTGGGAAGAGGAAAGAGCCCACAGGGAGGCTACCATCTACTTCACAGACATTTCTGGCTCTATATCACACATAGGAAAATGCTTTAAATGATTCCAGGGAACAATCTGCTGTGCACATCCAAGAATAACTAAGCTACCCCTACCTGTGGCCACTGCTCCATCTCTTACCATACCTCTGTGAGCCAGGGCTGGCTTTCTGCACGGCCGAGTTAAAGAAGGCATCACTGAAGAAGTCCAAGGAGCCGCTGAAGATGACTCGGGCATTATTCCGGGCCTGGAGCCCTGCAATCAGGAGGGTGTTCTTTCCCACTGCATGGGGATACTAACAACAAAACAGGATCAAGTCAGTTTCTCATCAGCTCAAGCTCTGGCCCAAACACTGGGCTGCTGCTGCTGCCACTCAGTCTCAGTACGCAGACCCTAAATTCCTATGCTTGGGCACACACACAGCATGGCCTGCCCTGAAATCCTAGCTGGCCTGAGCTTTCTTAAATGTCCTTCCACTTCCTACCCAGCACCCCAGCTTTCAAAGTCTACCATCCCCTGAGGTCTGATTTGCTCATCCAAATTCCACCCTTGGAGTCAGTACAGGAAAGCTCTGTGCCACCTGACACCAGATGCCCAAGATGGGTTACCTGAAGCCTCCTAAGGGCAAGTCTGGAATCAGAGGTGCTCCAATGGTCACTCACCTGTGTGATGGGTTTATCTGGGAAAAAGGAATATGAAGTAGAGGAGCCTGTCAGAATATCCAGTACCAGAGGGTTATCAGGATCAGCTACCATCCTACAGGAGAAAGAAAGGAGGCCAGTGCATACATGGGGCTTGGCATACAGATGTGCCCCAATGCTCATCCAAGCAGATGGCACCTGGAGTGCCCTGGTGGCTCTTTCTCACCAGGGCTGAATCCCATTTTAAAATAACCAAACAAATTGACACTTTCTGTCCTGAAAAAATGAAGTTTGACCCCCAATGACCAAGAACAGGATAACATTCTTATGCTCATAGTGCAAATTAATGACCCAAAAAAAAAGAAAAAATTTTGTTTTGTACCCCAGGAAAATTCCTGCTATCTCTCAATTCACGGAGGTCTCTGCCAGCTTTTGCTGGATCACTTACCCAACACCCCGAAACAGGATGGGATTGAGGGATGTCCTTCCTACAATGGTCGGGGCCTTGAGGAGATTTTCAGTGTCTGCCACAATAAGTGTGTGCTACAAGGAACAGAGGCCAAAGGCAGAGAGAGTAAAGAGAAGGTGCCTCCCAGACAGTGCTGCTCATCACTTTCTCCCTTCCCTTCTCTGCCCTCTGCCTGTGCATCATGGAGACTGGATCCTTACCTCTCCAGGGTCAGAGACATCATAGTTGTGATGGTCAATGACAGCTGTTTTCTCCTCATCAAATTCAATCCCACATTCACTGCCCAGCTCCCTCAGGGGGTCACCTATGGACAGACCAGGAAATTCACAACTTAGCCTTTACCACAGGTTAAGGATAGGGATTTAGGGACCAAAAGGAAACAAGTTCTGTGTGGCATTTTCCACTGCCTGCTTGTCAATCCAGGCCATCACACTTAGGGACCAAACAAATTTAAAAGTCAAGGCCAGCCATATCATGTTCCCTCTTCTCTCCAATTCTTTAGCTCCAATCCCTTCCACCTCACTCCCTTTTGCTCTAAGCTCAATGAGGTGCCCCCTAGCTTCTTGATGAGGCTCCCTTTACTCCCACCCTCCATCTATCTCTTCCCTAGGAGCTGACCCCTTTGATCATTCCCATTCTCTTCCTAATTTTCAACCTCTTTCTATCCACTGGTTCCTTCCCTACTGCTGTTAGACAGGCTCCCATCTCCCCAATCCTTGACAGGGAACCTGCAGCCTCAAGGTGACAAGTGGCCCTCTAGGTCCTTGGGTACAGCCTTTTGACTGAGTCCAAGTTTTACAATACAAATCCTTTAAAGGGATTTGTTCTGTGCAGTTTGGATTCGGTCCAAGGGCCACATCTGAGGATCTAGAGGGCCACTTATGGCCTCAAGGCCACAGGTTCCCCATCCCTGCCTCAAGCTATTGAACTACATCGCTCCTTCAAACAGGCAAATTCCTAGAAAAAGCTGTCTCTTTTCACTGTCTCTTTCTCCCGTGACACTCTGTCCCCACTGCTCCAATCAAAGTGCTCTCTCTGAGGTCACCAACAGCACTTTCAGTCCTCATCCTTCTGGACTGACGTGAGGCATCTCCAACAGTGAGCCAGACCCCACACCCACTTCTGGGTGCTCTTCCCTCCTCCCTGGATTTCATAAGACTATTCTGTCACGTGTTCTGCCCAGTCAGGATGCTCTCTCTCAGTCTCCTTTGTACAGTCACTCACGATCCACCCCCCTCTTTGTATGTGTGGACTCCAGGTCTCTGTGCTGAGCCTAGTTCTTAACCATTGTGTGCCAGACCCCTTTAGCAAACTGTATAATGCCTAGGAATACCCTCCTCAGAATGTTTTCATATGCACAAAATATACAAAGTTACAAAAACTAATTTTTTTAAGTTTTCAAATTAATGTTTTTTAAAAACCACATTCAAGAACTCCATGCTAATATTCCTACTGTACATTCTCTCTCATTACCTCCCATGGGATCAACTGTTATATCTATGAAGACAATCCCCACATCTATACAGCTACACCTCATCTCTCAAATTCCAGTTCCATAAAAACAATTGCCTGCCATACATCTCCACCTGAATGTCCCATAGACAACTCAAATTCAATTTGGTTGAAACAGAATTCATTACATTTCCCCTTAAACCCATTTCTTCTAGTCACCAAAGTTCACAACCCCAGAAACACCCGACTCATTCTCCTAATTTACCTTCATATGCAATCAGCTGTTAAATCTGCCCCCTTCTCTCTACACACCTCCTATCTTAGGTGAAACCCACCTCAGTGGACTCTCTTCATGCCCTCCCAGTTGGTTTCCCTAACTCCAGGTCCTCTCCCATCCATCTCCTAAAGCCCATGGCTAACCAAGACACTTGGCTGCTTAAGAAGCTCCAATGGCTTTCCCTTGCCTCCAGAATAAAATACAAACCCCTCTGTTCAGTATCTAGAGCATTTCACAATTAGGCTCCAACCCACCTTTCTAGACTGCAAGTGCACACGTACACATATATACATACATATACACATATACACACACACCCTCTCCGTCTTACACGCTACATTCTTGCCAAACTGTTGCTTTGATGGTTCCAATTCAAGACAGTCTATCTCCCACCTTGTGTACGTGCTTTTCCCCCGGCTTTAAACGATCTCCCTCCTCACCCTGTCTTGCCTCTCTTCTTTTGGATCCCAAGTTACACAATGAAAGGAGGAGAAGAATTCTCTCACCTCCTACCCCCTAACTTCCCCCCAAAAATCTTCTGAGACCCCCCACTAGGCTCACAGTTTCAATTTCCTTTACTCACAAAAACATCAACTTATAACCATATAGCACTTTTTGGTTTAAAATCTCTTTATCCCATGTACATTTCATAACAATCGAGTTACATAAAGAAAAAGAGAAACACAAGAATCATATCTCCATTTTATAAATAAGAAAACTAAGGCCCTAAGAGATCTGGCCAACCTCAAATCCCATTCTAAGTTACAGAGCTGGGCTCTGAACCTGCCTCCTGACTCCATACCAATTTTCTTTCCAATACGCCACAAAGCCATAGAGAAACAAGGTCAGGGTTTGATGGCATTGCCATACCCAGGCTGGACAAATACTAATTTGACAATCTGCACTTGTGATGGGGAAGTAAAGAAAAAATGAAAAGTAGCCCATATCTTGAATTCAAAGAAAGGTCATACTCACCAATGTCTGAGCTGGCAGCTACCAGGACACTGCCACCTCCATCAATAAAAGAACTGATGGTCTCTACATTAATATTGCCTCCAAAATCTGAAAGAAATCATTAAGGCACAATGAGTCACTACTATCTTAAGGGTTCTGCCCCACAGAGATCAGAGATGTAGAGGTCCCAGCCTGGGAACTACCTACAGAAGTCTTATCTAACCCAACTCTCTACCTCCAAACAAAAGTAAAACACCTCAAATTCCTTGCAGTTCTTTGCTGGGATTTCGTTCTTTGTACTTTCCTGAATCTCCCCTGTATACTATTTCCTTTCTTTTCCCACTTCACCCCACCCTCACGTAGTCAGTACACTTCTGTCCTGCATACTTATGCACAACGCACCACCCGTACAGCATGGACACAAAATAGATGTGATAGTGAATGAATGAGGCTGGGGGCTGCCCCAGCCATGGGAACAAACTGTATTGCTGATTCTCCTTCTGGTTCTAGGAAACCTTTTTAGCATCAATCCCAGACTCAACACAATCGCAGGTAGCCTGGGTCTGCTGCCTGGCTCATCTGGTAAGAGCTGGTGAAAGCTCTGTATGACCCACCCCTAATTTTAAGGGATTGAAAGTGAACCATCTGTAATAAAGAGGCTCCTTTGAGGAGAGCAGCAATCCAAAGGCAGGTGGAGGCAGGAGTGACCATCTCCACTACCTGGGCTTCTCTCTTCAAGGCCAGATTCCCTGCTCAGGACCATACCTACCTTCCACTGAAGGAGAGAAGATAATAAGATTGTCATACAGAAACTCCCCATACTTAATAAGGGACAGGCTGGGGTCATCAGCAGTCCTATAGGTGAGGTCAAAGCCACGGTCTGCAAGAAAATTAAGAAGGTAACGATACCATCCACACCAAGGCACAAAGACCACAGGTCCCACTACTCTCAGATTAGAGAGGAACAAGAAGGAAAGTGATGTGCCTACTGTTTTCTAGGTCTCCCCTAAATCTGTAACATCTTTCCCAAGTCTGTATCGGTTAAAATCCTACCCCCCTTGAAAAGTAGAGCTTAACATTTAAACGCCACTATCTCCACTGAGCTTTCCTGGCTCACCCCCAGCAGTGGGGTTTACAGTTCACAGATCACACATAAACATTCATGATAATTTAACCCTTTATGTGTAATGAACTGATGAAGGACATGTGGTGGGAGGAAGAAGGGAGTCCGATATTTTCTCTTCTTGATATAAGTAATGCCATTTTTAGAAAATGTCTCCATTTCAAGTATAAATGAGCAATTACATCTAACTCTAATGCCAATCAAAAGACAATCCACTGTCTGACCCCCAAAGTCAATGTCAGAGTGGCAGACAGAAAATATCCCTATCTCCTCCTCTAAAACATAACAAACAAAGTCAGGTGCTACACCTCCATGGCCAGAATGGCTGTTTTCTGTATACTCTGGGAAACACTATGCATTGAGAAGCCTGTTTGCCCCACGAAGACATACTTCTCTGAGTGTTAACTGAAGCTTCCCTCTGCCACGGCACATAAAAACGCAGGAATAAAGCCTTCTTCTAATGCGTTAACAATTTTTTTTTTAAATCTTGCCATGACAGTTCAATACTGAAAGAAGCGAGCCCCTGGTACTTCTGAGCTATGAAAGGATCCAGGGAGCGGCTGGGTGGATGCTATAAGACACAGACAAGGTTCCCCCAGGAAGGTGGGACAAGGGGTGAAGCGATCTTGAAGGCCTCCGACCTGCAGACCCAGGGCCTTTCCCAGCCAGGCCATTCGTTCCCCCATGCCTGTCCTGCCCCCCCTCTACGGGCCTGGCACAGCTTCAAACACAGCCAGCGCTCAGTGTAACAACTACGGGCTCTGCTCCCCCGGGCACAGAAGCAGAGGCACGGACCCAAGAAAGGGACTCTGTCCACATGACCTTGGGCCTTCTCCGGGCCTCAGCTTCCTCACCCTTAAAAGCTAAGGCCCTTTCCTCCGTACGGTCCACTCCGCTATTCCTCCCTCCCCCTCCCCCAGCGCAGGCCTCCGCCCCCTCCGCTATCCTTCCCCTCTCCCCACCCTCTCACCTGCCAGGCTCCGAAAGAAGAGGGAGTGGGTCTCGCGCAGGTTGACGTTCTCCAGCAGCACGAGAGTGCGGCGGGCCCCAGCGTTGGCGCTGGCGGTGTCGAGGCCCAGCAGCGGCAGCAGGACCAGGAGGAGCAGACTCGGGGCCCGCATGGAGGCGGGGGCGTCGCGGGACCGGCGAGTGGCAGACACAGGGCCGGGCTCCATCTTCCTCCTGCCGCCACAGTGCCCCGCGAATTCCGCTCCGGAAGTGCTCCGGAAGCAGCCGTCCAATCGCCACGAGCGGGCGCCGGAAGCAATTTGGCCTCCCGGAAGTCCGGGTGGAAGAATGTCGGCGGCGCTTCTGAAAACTCCCGAAGGGCGGGGGAGAAGATTCTTGAAGTTCATTGGGTAGAAAGAACGACATCCCGCCCCGACCTCCTAGGGAATGCGTCAACCCCGTTGAGCCAGCTCTGCAGAGGAGACCAATCAGTAACTCCCGCCTCTCTCTCGCCCCGCCCCAGAAGGGCAGCTGCTTTCCGGTTCGTGGGAGAGCTAGCTACCTGAAGAATTTCCCATCACCCCGTGCGTCCTAAGCCCACCACCCCCTGCAGCCCCTGCCCTGCCACCTGAGCATCTGACGACGCCACCCCGCGGCGGGGCTAGGGGGCGCTACTGGACCTCCGCACTGAAAGGAACCTTGGAGACCACCCGGCCTGCGCCCCATTTTGTACATAGGAAAACTGAGGCCCAGAGAGGGCTAACAGCAGGTCCAAGGTCACGCCGCACGTCAGCGTCCTTGGAGCCTGGTCTCGGTGGCTTTCGGGCCGTCGGTTTCTGCCTCCGAACAAGGCTTGGTCCCATCCCCTTGTTCTCCCACCCTGAGCCACATTCCTAGGCGCCCGGAAGTCTGCAACATCCTCTGTCCAGTTCCCCCTCCATTACGCTTCCAAATCAATCCAAGACCCATCTGACCAAGGCACTCCTCCTCTCAAGAACCTTCAATGACTCCCTACTGCCTCCTCCTGACTTAGAAAAGGGGGGAAAAACTCTCGGTGACTCAGTTTCCTCATCTGTAAAATGGGGATAATAGCACCTGCTTCCCAGGCTTGTAAGGATAAAAATGAGATAATCGCAAAAGGCTTTACAAACCTTAAAGCCACATATAAATGTTATTGCTTTAATCACAAGTAGGAAACTCCTGGTGTGAAAAAGCCCCTTATCAGATGCAGATAACCAGCTCTCTTTGGTAACTTAATTTAGAGAGTCACTGGGGACCCCCACCCCATAGGTGTCAGAGGAAGGTCTTCACCCCAGGTCTTCCTGATTCCAAAGCTAGCCCCTGGCCTCTCACCCAGTAGGTCCCTTGCACACGCACACAGTAGGCATTCAGTGTTCATGGAACCAAACTGCACTGGGGGGATGATGTGCAGATGCATTCGTATCACCAGTAATATCTCAGAACAACGGTCATAAATAAGTAGGATGGATAAGTAGGATAAGGGAACCAGAGTCAGAACACTCCAGGGGGCTATTAAATTGTGCTTGGGATCACAGGGTCCCGGCTTTAGAGGACTTAGAGTTCTGCTGTTCGTTTTGCATATGAGGAAGCTGAGAAGAGGTCAAGGGACTTGACCAAGGTCAGACAGCTAATACAGAGGCAGAAGCTATCTATGTCCAAATCCAGCCCACCTTCCCCCGTGCCATGTTGTTTCTCCTTCCCAGACCCCGCGTTTGGGGGGCATCTGCTCCGAATGGCCCCTGCTGGACGGCAGCCACGGGGAAAACAGAACCCAGCAGGGGGATCTCTAAACAACAGACAGGAGTCGCTTCTGGGGAGCTTGTCAGAATAAGGCAATTTAATGTGCCAGCTCCGTGGGAGGCTCCCTGTGTTCGTTGGGGAGGGCCGGCTCCCAGCTGGGGCAGGCGGCTCCCCAGTGAGGCCAGGGCTTGTCCCATCATCGATCTGTACGTGCCATTTATTTTTCTCATCAGGAATCCAAAGCTCAATCAACAAGAGAGGCCAAAGAAGGACCCTCTCCCTCCCTCTGGTCAAATGGGTTCTTTCCAGTCTCATTCATGCAAAAGGACAGGGTGCCCTCCGTCTGAAGGGTGCCCCCCCACAGAAAACCCTGGGCGGTGGTGCGTTTGGGGAGGGGTGGTCCGCTATGGTCCGTCAGGATCACCACTGGCTGGCAGGTGCTCAGGGGGCTCAGGCTGCAGGTGCAAACAAAATGGGGGAAGAGTGCGGGGCAGGAATATAGCTACTGCAGTGTCCTTTTTTAGGAGCGAGAACAGAGCTGTTGGAGTGGTTGGAGAGGTGTCCGCATCATGAAGCGAAAAGAGTCCTTCCTCGCCCCAGTCCTGCCAGCCGGGCAGGCGGAGGGCAGGCTGGAGGAGCTGTCCCTGGCCCAGGGCCAGCTGGCACCCTCCGCACCCCCTCCCCCCGGCCGGAGGGGAGGGGAGGCAGAGTCCAGCCCTGCCAGGACAGGGGTAGCCAGCTCGGGGCGGGGCGGGGAGGGGTGGGGCGGGGGGCGGTGCTCAGAGGGGCTCGTTGCCAAAGTTACTTTTGCTTTTCTTGCGCTTGGCCTTGGCAAAGGGGATGTCCAGGGACTCGAGACGGAAGGGCCGAGGCTGGGGCATGTCCGTGGCCTGGGTGGGCGAGATGGGTGTCAGGATGGAGGAAGCGTTGTTGAGGGAGGAGTTGAGCCCGGGCGGCGAGTTATGGTAAGCTGCAGAGACAGGGGAGACACAAGGAAAGCAGATGAGGGATCCTGAAGAAAGTAGATGCTTACAGAAGGAGTGGCTATCAGTCCGTCCATCCATCCGCCCACCCATCCATCCATCCATGCACCCATCTACCCATCCATCCATCCATCCCTCCATCTATCCATCCGCCCACCCATCATCCATCTATCCGTCTATCCATCCACTCCTTCACTCACCTGCCTACTTTGTGCAAAATATGATAAGAAGCATAAAACATGAGTCCTTGCATTTAAGGAACTTACTTAGTGATGGGGTATGTCTACAGACATGAAATAAAACACCATAAGAAAAATGGCTCCCATTTATAGTGCTTTCAGTGCTGCAGACCCCATTTTACAGATGAGGAAAAGTAGGCCTGGGGGCATGATAGGAAATCATTCAAAGTCACATAGCTAGTGAGGGGCAGAACCAGGTCTTGGAACCCAAAACTTTCATTACTCGAAAGGTAATGTTCTTTCCGTTGTCCAATGCTGTTGCCTAAATCATCTTAATTACTGTTACATTCACGTATCTTTACAATGTCAAGGGGAAGGAAGGAAGGAAGGAAGGAAGGAAGGAAGGAAGGAAGGAAGGAAGGAAGGAAGGAAGGAAGGAAGGAAGGAAGGAAGCCACTAGCCCTGCCCTTCAGCACACTGGATGGACCCTCAGTGATGAATTTAAAGATATGGGCAAGCGTCACAAAGGGCAGGCACATATGGGATCTGCACTGTTGGAGGGATTAATAAGACCCTAACCCTAGCATAAGAATTTTCTTGGATAGAGTGATTTACAGTTTATACAGAATTTTTTTTGGTCAATCAGCAAGCATTTATTAAGTATCTGTTATGTGCCAGCTTTGAGGATACACAGAAGGGCGAAAGGCAGTCTCTGCTCTCAAGGAACACATTGGTGGAGCATTTGAGGGAGATCAGGAAGGGCTTTTTTTTTTTTAATTTACTCACTTA
>CM053582.1:104473351-104517599 GCA_028627135.1 Pseudochirops cupreus
TATAGCACAATAGTATTCCATTACATTCATATACCACAGCTTATTCAGCCATTCCCCAATTGATGGGCATCCCCTATATTTCCAGTTTTTTGCAACCACAAAGAGAGCTGCAATAAATATTTTTGCACATATGGGACCTTTCAGGAAGGGCTTTTTGCAAAAGATGGGATTTTTGCTGGGGCTTGAAGGAGAAAGCCAGGGAAACCAAGAGGTGGAGATATTCCTCTAGGAAGTGTCTGTCTTCCAAGTTGAACCTCTCTGGTGCCTTCAATGGATCTTCATATGATATGGACTACAGCTGTCCATCCCATTGTCAATGGTCACAGTCCTCTGGAAGCACTTCAATTTGTCAATATCCCATCTAAAATGTGATACTCATTAAAGAGCATGATACTCCAGATTATAAAGAATTTTCCTCACTGCAGGGCTGTGAGTGAGGTGACTTAGTATTATCCCCATTTTATTTACGAGGAAATAGGCCCAAAGAGATTGGGTGACCTGCCTATAGTCACACTGCAAGGCCAGCACTCAAACCCAAGATTTCTGACTCTAAATCAGAAGTGCTCTCCCTCCTATATCTTGCTATGGACAAGTAGAATGTATATTGCTTGCTTTTAAAAATTGAATTAAGTTGTTTTGTATGCCAAAGAATTGTTACTGATGATCCCCCATAGGGCAATGGAGAGAAGCATAGTAGATGTGAGCAGGCTTCAATCCATTGGGACTGAGAAATTATACAAGAGAAATGGTTTAAAGCAGTGGGATCAAGCTCATATAGAAACACCTTCTCATAGACTGCATATTGACTTAGAAAACCACAAATCAATATTTATCCATTATGTTGTATTGTTGTTTACTTTGTTAAACATTTCCCAACTCCCTTTTAATCTGGTTCCTGACTGTACCAGACAGCTGGCTACAAATTTGACACCTCTGGCTTGAAGGGGGTCGCCTAAAAAAAAAGTATGACTGGAGAAAAAGATAAATATGGACTGAGTATGGAGAGAGAGAGCAAGGGATAACAGATAGACCACCAGTGCACTCCAGTGGTATCTATAAAATGTTATTCAACAAGAGGAAGCCCCTCAGCATGTTGAAAAGACCGCTAGGCATAACTTTATGGAAGGACCCTGACAAGAGTCACCCAAGATGAGTAGGCAGGTAGCTGTGATCTCCATCAGTGCAAGGAAAAGCCATGTTGATAAGGTCACAGATCCAATAGTTGTTTGGCCGCTTTTTGGTCATGTCTGACTCTTCATGACCCCATGTGGGGTTTTCTTGGCAGAGATACTGAAGTGGTTTGCCATTTCCTTCTCCAGAAAACTGAGACAAACAGGGTTAAATAACTTGCCCAAAGTTACACAGCTAGTGGATGTCTGAGGTCAGATATGAACTTAGGAATATGAGTCTTCCTGACTACAGACCAGGTGCTCCATCCACTGAGCCACTGAGCTGCCCACGGAGCCAAGAGACCCGTTTACCTATGTGTTCCATCCCTTTATCTATATTTTTTCTATCGATTACTGGCCCTTGATAGATAAGATAGATAAACTTTATAGTTTCTCTGTCCCTGGTGACTATAACTTAGTAATCATCATTATTTCCATTTCTATGGTACCTGAAGGTTTATGAAACACTTTCTTCATCATAGCACTATGAAATTAATAACTTCTGGTCATGGTGGACCCCTGGTTCTCCCCTACTGCACTAAGATTTGGGTTTGGATTCCAGCAATGCCATTTAGTGACCTGTGGCCATTGTGACCTTGGATGAGTCACCTGTCCTCTAAAGTGTACAACAAGGAGCTTGGGCTAGTTGGTCACTTCTAGCACTAGATTCTGTCTCAGGAAAGACATCAGTGATTCAATCTCCCATTTCCAAGACTTTACCCTGGCATTTCCTATGCCTGAAATGCACACTCCTCTCTTCTGCTTCATAGAATCCTTCACTTCTGCCAAGACTCAGCCCACGATCCTTCTTCTACATGAAGCCTTCCCTGCTGCCCCCAATCTGTTAGTGTTCTCCCTCCTAAATTAACTCGCAATTATTCTACAAGTACTAATATATATATTTGTTATTTCCCCAAGAGAATGTAAACTCCTTGAGGGCAGGGACTTTTTCATTTTTATTTGTTTCCCCAGAACCTTGGACAGTGCCTGGCCCCTAGTAGAATGCTTGCTGATTGACCAGTGGATGTATTTGTAAATATGTATATGTTATCCCCCTCCTCCAACAAAATGTAAGTTTCTCAAGGACAGGAAACATTTCATTTTAGTCTCTGTAACCTCAGTGCCTCTCTTATAGATGGATTAACTGACTGTTGGGCTCACCAACGTAAGCTAAGAATTCCAGTCTAGATAAGGGACCAAGGATTTCCTGGAGAACCATTTTTTCTTCCCTTTCCTTCTGCCCTCTCCAGGGGTATCAGGGTGGTCTGGTAAGTTCTAGTTATAGCAGGACTTTTTCGGCTGGACTGTGAGTTAAGGACAAGGAGGAGCAAGGAATGAGAGGCATCACCTACCCAGGCTCTTCATAGGATCTGTGCTGAGGATCTGGCTGGCCCGTTTGGATCGGAAATAGTTACTGGCAATATTTTCACTGTCACTTCTGTTCAGCATTAGCTTATAGCGATCTTCTTCCTGCTAGGGTAACCAAGGCCCATAAGCTGAAACCCTTCAGTGGCTCCAGTCCCACCCACACCACATCCCCATCGATGCCCACACACAAAGCTCCCCTCATTCTATCACTGTAGAGTGTACAAAACATTTTTCTTAAGTAGGTAGGGCAGGAATTATTAATCCCATTTTATTGATGATAAAACCGAGTCCCAGAAAGGTAAAGATTCATGAAGCTATGAAGGGCTACAGATAGATTTCAAACTCAAGCCTGGCCACTCCCAAGGCCTTCCCAGTCTTTACACCAACACTAGTTTCTCCCTCCCAAACCTCCTTCTGTTCCTACTGCGGTTTCCATCTCTAACCCTTGCCCCCATCTAGTAATAACAACAACTATGATGATTGCTAGCATATACAGCACCTACTATGTGCAAGGCACTGTGCTAAGTGCTTTACATATATCTCATTTGATCCTCATGACAACCCCTGGAGGTAGCTGTTTTACATTTGAGGAAATTGAAGTCGTCAGGGTAACTTGCCTAGGATCACACAGCCTGTTAAGCATCTGAGCCCAAATCTGAACTCAAGCCTTCCTGACTTCAGGCTCAGTGTTCTCTCCCCTGCTCTATCTTTACCCTGGCCTGTCCAGGTTGCCTACAGTCCTTCCTCCTCTCTCCAACTAAAGAGCAGATATTCCATTCACCTACTCCAGCCCTGGGAGCCTCTGGCCCACCCTCAACCCCTGAGATCTAATGCAAGAATGTCCTCAGTGCCTCCTTTGGCCTTCTCAATGGTTTTCAGGTTCTAAGCAGTCTTCACCTTCCCTGTGTGTGGGACCTACACTCTCTGTCTCTTCTCCCTCCTTCATCACAGTCTGGCAGGTCTGTTGGCTGTGATCCATGTACATTTGGCACATTCTTGTCTTTCCACATACACACACACCCCACCTCTCTAAATGTCTCCTTCTCTATATCAATCCAAGATTCAACGCATTCCCACCTCCTCTAATCCTCACCATTCCTGCCCATACAGCCATCTAACTCCCTTCCCCAAACTCCTATGGTGCTTGTCCATACCACCATTCAGTTTAGCCTTAGACGGCTTTATATTGCTGGTTTTCTCCCTATTTTTCTATAAAGTCCTATTACCTGAGCAAAGGAAACTCCTATGGTCTGGGAAGAGTGCAGAGTTCATGTCTTCTCTGCTATCCCATCTCTAGCCAAACCAACAATGCTGAGCTCCATTGCCCCCAGAGACAATGTGCTATACCCCATATGGTGATGCACATCTCCATCTAGCTGTGAGTGCAACACTGAACGGGAGAGCCAAGAATGCCATCCACATGCCATGTGCCCCCAGCCCAGGTCAATATGGGTCAGCAGTAGGACACAAGAGCCAAAAAGCCTAATGCAACCTTGGACTGCAATAAGAAAGGCATTGCTTGTAAGAGTAAGGAGGGGAGAGAGCCTCTGGTCTCTGCCCTCATCAGATCACATGTAGGGCATCGTGTTCAGTTCTGGGCTCCACCATTTGGGAAGGACACTCATAAGGCTGCAAGCATGCAAACGAGGGTGGCTCACTTGGAAAGGAGCCTTGAACCCCTGCCATATGAAGAAAGGTTGAAGGAACTGCAGATGTTTTGCCTGAAGTAGAGAAAACTCAGAAAGAATGTAATAGCTGAGATCAAGTATTGGCAGGGCTGTTATGTGGGCAGAAGTTTGGGCTTGCTCTGTTTGGCCCCAGAGGACAGCCCTGGGAACAGTGGGTAGAAGTTATTAAGAAGTCAATGTTTTCAAGTTTTCAGAAGTTTTCCCTGAAATTGATACCCAGTGACCAGAACTGTCCCAAAGTAGAATAGGTCGCCCAGCTCCTCCTCCGTGAAAGTCTTTAAGCAGTGATTGGATGGCCATATGCAGGGGATAATGCAGAAGGGATTTTTGGACAGGAATGGTAGACCTGATGATCTCCCCTCTATGGGTAAGACTCTGGGATTCTATGAGAGACTAACAACAACAATCACTGCTGACACTGATGAAACATTTTAAGGTTTTCAGCCCATTGATGAGTGACTTTATGTCTGTTGACTGAGAATTTAGCTAAAGGATAAGAGGCTCAAATGCCCAGTTTATTTCATTTCTTCAATTCACAAAACAGATTGTTGACCAAGTGACTGATTACTAAGGCACTGGAGGGTTTGTGAGCTGCAGCAACTAAAACATGTCTTAAAGATGGATATATACATGTTACCCATGGTGTTCCATGCTCAAGAAATTCTGTAATAGACAATCCAAAGGGCGAGTATGATTAGAAAAGAAGGTAGGCAGGTAATGGAGAATTAACAGCAATACAAAGTCAGCTTAAGTGTGGCCATGGTACCTGTTTTGTTTTGTTTTGTTCTTAAGACTACTTCTCTCCATGTCCACCAGGGAAGCTCAGGGATTGGGCCCAATTATCTCATTACTGATGGGCATGAAAACTTGACCTGCTCTGTTTATGACCAGGGCTGGTTCACCCCTCCTTAGACAAGCTGGTGGTCCCCCAGCACTGAGAGCTCACTGTAATAATGCCAAACTTGGTGATGGTGCTCAATCAATATAACTCACTGAGGCTCAGAACTTGTAGATGCCACCATGCCCAGCCCCATTGGTTTTACAAGCCAGAGGAAGGCTTCTGGCAAAATGGGAAGTTTACAATGTAAAAACGAGCATAAGAATCTTGTAGAAATGGACAGGTTGCCATCTATACTGAGGGAGGAAGTACCATTAAACATGCTAATTATCAGCAAATTATTGAGAATCATCATCCTTCAGTCATGGTTCAGAGGAGCTAACAGGAAGGGAATGATAAACTTTAGCTTTGTAAGCACCATATACTAGTCTAACTGTAAGTTAATTTGAAGGATAGGGACATAAAGTTCTAGGTCAGCTCAAATGCAGTTCTTCCTCATTCATGTAGGAGGTAGGAGCCAGGAGGACGGGGGCGTGAGGATGTCAATCTTCAAGCTCCTAGAGATGGAAATATTGAGTCTAAAGCCTTACTAGCCCTAAGTTCCCTTTCCAACTTAAATATTTTATATCTAACATTACTCTCAAGTTCTAATATTCTTTAAGTTCCCTCCCACCTCTGACATTCTGTGTTCTAGGGTCCCTCTCAGTTCTGACATTCTGTGTTCTAAGGCCTCTCCCAACTCTGACATTCTGTGTTCTAAGGGCCCTCCCAGCCCTAACATTCTGAGTTCTAAGAGCTCTCCCAGCTGACATTCTGTGTTCTAAGCTCCTCCAAGCCCTGACATTCTGTGTTCTAAGCTCCTCCAAGCCCTGATATTTTGTGTTCTAAGGGCTCTCCTAGCTCTGAAATTCTGGGTCCTGCGGACTACCTGTCTCTGACATTCTTCATTCCCTTGCCTTTATTCACCCCATGTTCTACCAAATTCAGTTCAAGCTGCATCATGAGATACTGGGACCTACCAATTGTTCTCCATTTTCAGCTGAACAGGCTTTTCTTGAAGGCTTATTCTGTGGTAATGTTGAAACTGCTATGAGAAAAGAGAAATTGGAGTCACTCCTTACACAAACAGGCCTCTGGGCAAGAATCTGGGGCTGTTCTGACATCAACCCCAGGGTTCTTTCTACTATGTTGAGCTGTGGTTTAGGATTAAGAGGGAAACCTTGGCTAAGGAGGAAGGAAAAGAAAATTTTTCTAAAGGGGCAGATGACAAAGTTCCTTAGGAAAACATGGACTCACAAAGAGGCCATTGAGGTCATTCCTTGGCCTCTGATGGCATAGTAGGAGCACATCATGTCAGATCTAGAAGGTCCCTTAGAACATGTACTGTTAGAGTCAGAAATAAACTACAGAGCATCTACTCTAAGCACTGGGCGTCCAATGAGGAAACTGAGTCCAGGAAAAGGTAAGTGGCCAACACAGAGACAAACAAAGGGCACATTTTAGGATTTGTCTGAAGGCTCAAAGTAGCCAGATAGAAAGCTGTGAGATGAAGGCGGAGGGGCGATGTTGGAGACAGAATTAAGCCATGGGAGGAAAGAAGCAGTGTTTCATATTAGAAAAATGACTGGACCAGGCACTAGAAGAACTGGGTTTGAATCGTGACTCGGCCACTAACTTAATGTTAATTTTACCTGTGTAAAATGAAATATTTGTCCTAGATGACAATAAGTGTCTCCCAGCTCTGACATCCTGTGTTCTAAGGGCCCTCCCAGCTCTGACATTTTGTGTTCTCAGGGCCCTCCCAGCTCTGACATCCTGTGTTCTAAGGCTCCTCCCAGCCCTGACATCCTGTGTTCTAAGGGCCCTCCCAGCTCTGACATTTTGTGTTCTCAAGGCCCTCCCAGCCCTGACATCCTGTGTTCTAAGGCCCCTCCCAGCTCTGACATCCTGTGTTCTAAGGGCACTCCCAGCTCTGATGTTCTCTCATTCTGTGAGGCTTGAAGAAAGAAGAGAAGAAGGCACCCATACAAGGTTGAGCATGAGAATTTCTAGGTGCTTTTCGGGTCAGACACAGCCAAACTCTTTACCTACAGGGAGACTGGTTTTCACAATGACAGGCTCTGGCACCTTCCAGAAGCCATTCTCTTCATCCCAGGATGATTCCCGCTTGATCTTATCGAGGTTGCTATAGTTACAGTCCCGTCGAATCAGTGGCTGCATCTGTTCAAGAAGCTGCTGGAAAAGCATGAAGTCTCGCTCTTGCCTGCGAATGGTGGCCAAGTAATCAATCTTCTCCAGCTCAAATTCTGACTGTAGATCTTTGATCTCCACCTCTGCAGCCCGAAGCTAAAAGACAAGGATGCAGACACATGAGATGAGAAAGGGTATTCCATAGTTTGTTTCATTCATTCATTCATTCATTCATTCAGTCAATCAATGACATTTCCCCTCCTCCTCCTCAGCCTGTAGCCTGAAATACAAGGGTATCAGTCAGTGAGTTAGTAAAGGCCATTTCTTGAGGAGCCATGAGTACAAAATTATTTATGGCAGCTCTTTTTGTAGTAGCAAAGACCAAGAACCTAAAGGGGGTTGGCCCTTTATTGGTGAATGACTGAACAAATTTATGGTATATGAATGAAATGGAATATTATTATTCTGCCATTGGAAATGGCCAAAGGTACTGTTTTATTTGGCAAGGCAATTCGGGTTAAGTGACTTGCCCAAGGTCACACAGCTAGTAAGTATCAAGTGTCTGAAGCCGGATTTGAACTCAGATCTTTTGACTCCAGGGCCAGTGCTCTACCCATTGTGCCACCTAGCTTGCTCCCAAAAGATACTGTTTTAGAGAAACCTGGGAAGACTTGTATGAACTGATGCAGAGGGACATGAGCAGAACCAGGAGGATAATTTATATAATGAGAACATTGAAAAAAATAAACAGCTCTGAAAAAATTAAGAACTCTGGTCAGCAAAATCATCAACGATGACTCCAGAAGACAGAGGATAAAGCATGCTACCCACTGCATGGCAGGGAGATAATGGACAAAATATGAAGAATGAGACACATAGTTTTGGGACATGACCAATGAAGAGAATGGCTTCTGGAAGGTGCCAGAGCCTGTCATTGTGAAAACCAGTCTCCCTGTAGGTAAAGAGTTTGGCTTTGTCTGACCCGAAAGGCACCAAGCAATTTTGCTTGATTATGCATAGTTATTATAAAGACTTTGTTTTTGTTTTGTTCCTTTTAAGTTGGGGGGAATAAGGAGGGAAAGAAAATTTAATTAATTCTCATCAGTCAGTTATGTTTTATAAAGTCATCATGTACACTGAATTAGTGAATATTGAACCATGACTCCTCAAGAAAATACAAGATTAAGTTCCTGTGAGCCTCTGGTCATATTTACTTTACCACATCACAGAGAAGCCTATAGACCGGAGAATTTTCTCTTCCTTTTTCTGGATGTATCATATTGTTGATTCATTAACATTAAACTCATGCCTGAAGGAAGCTTATTTAATACAGGTATTTTCTCTGCAAGATCCCACTTGTGTCTTTATCCAACTCATTTGATAAAAATATCAAACAGCATTCAGCAAGGCCTGAGATATTTCCCTGCAGACCTACTTCTGAGATTTTATCAAATCATCAAGCCTGGCTATTCAACCACTTATGAATTCATCTAATCAGACTATCTCTGCCCCACTGTTCTCTTTTTCACAAGAATAATGTGAGATATATTTCTGAACACTTGGGTAAAATCAAGGTAAACTCTATACTATTCTACAGTGTTGTCAGTGTAATAACCCTGTTAAAGAGAAAAGAAAGAACCAAGTCTAGTTTAACAAGACCTGTTTTTGTTAGAACCATGCAGGATCTTTGGGATCACTCCGGATAATTACAAGCTTCCTCTTTAATCATCCATTCTAGGAACTGACAGGAACTGGTCAAGTTCACTGGCCTATGGTTTCCAGACTCAATTCCCTTCCCTTTTTTGGAAATCAGGACAACATTTGCCCTTCTCCAATCCTGTGACCACTTTCCCCTTCTCCGTGACCTTTCAAATATCACTCAGAGGGATCCAGCCGGTTCTTTTGGTATCTAAGGATGCAATTCATGTGGGCCAGATGCCTTGAATTCATCAAGGTTGGCTAAATGCTCTTACCATCTGCTCACTTATCCAAAGCTACTGACTGGTCTAGGGGCTGTTATTGGTCATTCGGTGAAAGCCAGAGGGATTCGCAGAGAATCACTGCATTCCTTTCAAGTCGTTATTTAAAAGAAAAAATTAGCCATTTTTGTTTGCTCCTTTCTAGGACCCAAAGTCATTCTCTTTGGCAGAGAAAATGGAAGGAAGGTAAGTCATCGAATTAGCATTTACTACTATGTGCCAGCTTCTGTGTCAAGTAAGCTCTGCCTCCTCCCGTATTCAGTTACCAGCATCTCATCCATCCCATCTTTGACTCTCCTCTTTTCCTCTAGATAGCCTAAAAATTATTTTTGTCATTCTTCACTTTCTTCAAAAACCTCAGCTCATTCTGAGTGTTAGCATTCCTAACACTATTATGGGATTGTGCTAAGCTTTTGCATTCACCCTCTGTTACATGCCCTCACTTCCGTCTTCTCTGCATTCCTTGTTAACATCTAAGTTGGTTAATGAGTTCCCAGTGCACTCATATCAATCAGTCTCTGCAGATAATTCTCATTTTCCCTCCTCCTATAAACTGGTAACCTTTGTGGCAGATGGCTAAGAGGGAGTTGATAGGCAAGTTAAGGAAAGAGGTAATCAGAGATTGCTCACTTGCCTGAGATGAATTCAAGTCACTCTGTTCCAGTGAAGTGCTTCCTAAGGCACTGAAAATGGGCCTATGTGGAATACAGAGCCAATGTTCAGTGATCTCTTAAAGGTCATGAGGAAGGAAGAGGAGAGGTACCCCAGGAATGAAGAAGGACAAATGAAATTTTCCAAAAAAAATAAAAGGATTTAGAGAATGGAATTTATAAACTATAAGCCAGTGAACATGACTTCAATCCCTGGCAGAATTCTAGAAAATAGGTAGCCAGCATCTAGAAAGTAAGCTTCATTCACAAAGAACCAGCATAAATGGCTGCAACAGATTTCTTCTGGACAACAAATAATGGAACACCTTGCCACATGCCATTAAGATGGGCTGGTAGCATACACCATATCTATAGACGTGGTCACCATATTGGGTGATTTTGCTTTGTTACAAAGGAGTACTCCATCTGTAGTGAGTAACATGGGTTCACCACTCCCCCTGCTCCAAGAAATGTCTGTGATGAAAAAACAAAAGGCATCACTAAAATACATTAAAAAAGAGAGAGGAGAGAGAGACAGAGAGAGAGAGAGAGAGACAGAGTGAGAGAGACACACAGAGAGACACACAGAGAGACAAAGAGAGAGAGAGGTCATGCTGAATTAAACACTTCCTTTTTTTTGGCAGGTTACCAGATTCTTGGATCAGAGGAATGCTATAGATCCAAGGTTCAAACTTGGGGCCTGTGAACTTGATTTTTAAAAAAAATCTTGATAACTGTATTTCAGTATAATTGGTTTCCTTTATTTTCAGCTAAGTTCATTTTATCCTCACAACAACCCTGGGAGGTAGGTGCTGTTATACCCATTTTACAGATTAGGAAACCGAGGCTGTCTCTTGCTCAGAATCACACAGCATTTGAACTCAGGTCCTCCTGACACCACCTTACCCCCTCTGATTGGTAACTGGCAACCAATCAGATCTGAGAGGTAAGGGAGAGGGAAGTATCAGGCAGAGGAGACTAGATGAACAGATCAGATTTTATCAGCCATCTAACCTGTCTCATTTGAGAGATGAGGAGACAGGGGTCCAGAGAGATGGCCTTGCCCGAGGTCCCCTGGTACTAAGTGGCACAAGTGGGATCTGAAGCTGGGTCCTCTGTCTCCAAACCCATTGCCCTTTCCTCTGTTTCCAGGGCTCACTGACAGATTGAGAGACATGCTGCAGGGGAGTGGGGGCTCAGGTGTTCCTGGGGAGGAGGGAACATTCAGGTAGGGGGAGCTGGTTATGTTTTGTTGTGGTTTTCTTTTTCTCTTTAAACACTCCTTTGTTGTTATCCATGTAGAGAAAGCTTGGCCCCCCATGAAGACTGTCTGTAACCTGCAGGGTTTGGGCATTGAGGGGTTAAGTCACCTGCCCGTGGTCAGACAGCCGGCAGGTGCCAGACAGGGGCCTCGAACTCAGGCCTTTTTGACTCCAATGCTTACATATGCATTTTGATGTGCTTCTTATCTAAGGGAGAGATCGCTTGGATCAGTTCCCTGATTTTACAGATGGGGAGATTGTGTCGCAGAGTAGAAAAGTGATTAGCGCAAGGTCCTGGTCGAGCTACAAGTATTTGTGTGCCGGGCACCATGTTCAGTGCTAGGGACACAAAAAAGGCAAAAGACAGTCACTAGCCTTAAGATGCTTACAGTCTAAGGTAGACGTACAGAGGAAGCAGAAGGCACAAGTGTCCTCATGGACAGGGAAAAGGGAGAACAGGAAAGGCTGCCTACTGGAGGAAGGATTTCTCAAGGGAGCTGGAGAAGCCAAGAGGAAGAGAAGAGGGGGGAGGGCACGCCAGGCCTGAGAAACAGCCAGTGCAAAAGCCTGGAGAGGGTTGATGAACAGCAGAGCTAGGACTAGCACTGAAGTCGGCCCTCGGCGCCTGCTCCAGGCTAGTGCTCACCTTTCTCTGCATCTTCTCCAGGAGTTTGCTCTTGGCTCTCACTTCCTCCTGAATGGAATCATAGACGTTCAGGAGCACCCAGTCGCCACTGTCCTCGTCAGAGTTCTGCAGGGCCGCCACCAGCTGTTTCTTCCGCTCATCTGCGTATCTTTTGCGCCTCTTCAATTTCTCCTTCAGATCTTTGTTCTTGGCTTGCTCTCCTCCCACCACCTGCTGCTCCAGCATATGCAACCTGGGACACGCAGTGAGAGAGACAGCCAGCTGGGGGAGAGGCCAGGAAGGGCAGGAGCCTCCCAGCCAGGTCCCCACCACAACCGAGGCCAGGCCCTCAGAGGAGGAGGTGTTAAAAAGCTGGAGGCAGAACTGGCTGCAAAGGCGCAGGAGACTCAGACCTCATTCGCAGGAGACTCAGACCTCATTCGGGGCTCCGCCAGGAACTCACTTTGTGATCCGAGGGCAATTTATTTTATTTCTCTGGATCTATGTCCTCTTCCATAAAATGAAAGAATTGGACTACATAAGCTCTAAGATTGCTCCCAACCCTGACATTCTGGATTCTAAGGCCCCTCCCAGCCCTGACATCCTGTGTTCTAAGGGTCTTCCCAGCTCTGACATCCTGTGTTCTAAGGGTCCTCCCAGCCCTGACATTCTGTGTTCTAAGGGCCCTCCCAGCCCTGATTTCCTGTGTTCTAAGGACCCTCCCAGCCCTGACATCCTGTGTTCTAAGGGCCCTCCCAGTTCTGACATCCTGTGTTCTAAGGGCCCTCCCAGTTCTGACATTCTGTGTTCTAAGGGCCCTCCCAGTTCTGACCTCCTGTGTTCTAAAGGCCCTCCCAGCTCTAACATTCTGCGTTCTAAGGGCCCTCCTGGATCTGACATTCTGTGTTCTAAGAGCCATTGCAGATTAATTTACATAGATTTGTAACAAAATGGAAGGTTTTTTTTGGAAAAAGTGTTTGGGAGCAGACACACTCCTGTATTCTCTTTTCCTAGGGAAATAGCTATACAACCCAACCTCTTTCACTAAGGGGTACATTAAAAATTTCACATCTCTTGGACTTTCCCTTGAGTGTTACCTCCTGCAACTGATGAAAACTGCCTTCCCCCTTTCTCTTCAACTAACGAAAAGTGGAGCACATCAAGAACCTTAGATCATAGACTCAAAACTGAAATTTGACTGTGTTGTCTCATTTGGCCCACTAACAATGCTCTCAGGCAGATTGGGTCAATGCTATTAGGCCCATTTGGTAGATGAGAAAACAGAGGCTCAAAGAAATGGAGACTGGATCATCAGCAGATCACTAGGATGTACCAGTGAAATGTTCGCGATGCTCTTGGAATTTCTGCTATATGAATGTGAGGAATCCTCTATCAGGGAGAAAGGATGTCTGTGACCAGGAACAACAACAGAGTTTGGAGGGGGGAGAGAGGTGGAGTGACTGTGGCCAGGACTGAGGAAAGGTATCCCGTTTTGTGACTGTTCCTGCAAGATTTCTGGGACACAGGATGTTAGCTGGGAGGGCCCTTAGAACAGAGAATGTCAGAGCTGGGAGGGTTCTTAGAACAGGGAATGTCAGAACTGGGAGGGCCCTTAGAACACAGGATGTCAGAGCTGGGAGGATCTTTGCTCCCACTGAGAGATGCTTGCCCTTCCTTTCTGTCCTCTTCCTCCGACCTGCTTTCCCACACTGGTGTTTGATTTTAAACTGTCTAAATCAGCAGCCTTTGTTGGCTACCAAATGGAATCTTGCTCGGCTAAGCAGTCAGGAGCTCCCCCCACCCCCAGACATCCAGCACAACCCAAGCTCTTCTCTAGGCACTGATTGCCACGTGCCTGCGACATCAGACGGCCTCAGCCTGCTCCCAATCATCCTTGGAGAGCTCAGACCATCCTGTGAGTTTCCTTTCTCCCTTGTGTTAAAACTAATAATACTGCTGATGGCTGCTGCTCATTCTTCCCTAAGACTTCAAGGCTTGACCAATATTCTCCTCACAACAGCCCTATAAGGTCGGTAATGTGAGGCTCAGATTCTAGAGAAAGGATTTGCCCAAGGTCACAAAGGTGGTAGCAGAGCCAGAACTCAGATTCTGATCTCCTGACTCCCAGACTGAAGAACATGTCACCTCATATAAGTATGAACCTGAACTCTGTCAAATTTTAATGATCATGCCTGGCCCTGGGGAAGGAAGAAAAAAAATTGCCTCCCTCCTTTGTTTGAAAGGTGAGGAACTATGGGTGTGGAATGTTGTATACACTCTCAACCATCAATACATTGGATGGTTTGGCCAAACTGCGAGGGAGGTTATGCTTGGGAAGACTCCCCAAACCCAGGAGGCTGGAGGGAAATATTGAGAAACGAATGTGATGCCAAAACAGGCACCAATAAAACTTAAAAAAAAAAAAAAGTGGAAAACTCTCTCCAAGCACGGCTAAGCCAGGGCTCAGCAGGGCAGCTTGAGACCAGAGCAGGGCAACTGTCTTTTCAGGAAGAGTTTTGTCATAAAGCATTCATTCATGTTGTGTGGTTATGGTTGCTGTTTGTCCTTTGTTCCTGAAAAGGACCATGACATCAGGAAGGTGATGCCATGATTTGCAAGTGAATGGGATTTAAGGGAGGCAGGGCTGTGCAAAGTCACCAGCCTCACTCTTTCCTCCGAAGTCATCTGGGTCCAGTGCCAGATACAGATCAGAATGACTGGAGATGACCCAGAACCATCCATGCATGCATACTATTTACTAACATATGAGCACATAGAGCTAACAATGAGTACGCACACATGGGTGTGCACGTGTACACACACATGCGCGCGCGTGCACATGCTCGCGCACACACACACACACACACACACACACACACACTAGCAATCTTAGCCAACTTGATGCGGAGAGCTGAGCCATTCAGAGAGGTCTCTGACCTTGAGAGGGGAGGTACAAATGTACACTGAGCTTGGGGCAAAGGACACAAAAAGCATCCTAGAATCAGCTTTTTAAGACAAATGCAGTTTGTGGACATTCTAGGATGCTGCCCTGTGATGCGCACCCAAAGACACTGGGACATAGCAAGGTTGCAAGAGGAGAGTGAAAGTGTGAGAAATTCCCCTGGAGTCTAGCCCCAGGGACAAAAAGGAGGCCTGATCTGACAGCTTACCACGCTGAATAATTATCCTTGCTACCTAGGTGCTAGAATTGGAAAGTGCAGCAGAAAATATAATTGAAAGCCATTAAAGTTTGATGCTCTGGACAAGACTCCTGATGCACAGCCTTAGTTGCAGCTTTGGGCAGATGTGACTCTGTGTTGTCTTGCACCATGACTTTTCCTTTTCCGAGAGGACACAGCTATTTGTGTGTATCTGTGAGATATGGTGAGAAGACTGGAAAGGCATTGCCTAGGGCTGGGGAAGCAGAGTTACTTTTAAATGTGTCAAGCCAGCTAGGCAGTAGGAGTGACACAAATTTGGATTTGAGTGCTGGCCTTGGACACAGGAAGACCCGAGTTCAAATCCTTCTTCAGATACTTACTAGCTGTGTGACTCTGGGCAAGTCTGCAGAGGCCTATTGTCTATCCTTGTGGAACTCCATCCACCACAGAAACTCTCCTGAGGAAATACAAAGCACACCAGGGTGCAGGAACACACCTGGGCTTAGGCAGGGCACAACATTCAGGAAAGGAAAGGCGGATGCTTCCTGGACCAAGATGATTTTTCAGAATCTATTTCACAGTATAGAGCTGGGAGGGCCCTTAGAACAGAGAAACTCAGAAGTGGGAGGGCCTCTAGAACACAGGATGTTAGAGCTGGGAGGAAGTCCATCAATTTGGGAATGGCTGAACAAGTTGTGGCATATGAATGTAATGGAATACTATCATGCTATAAAAAATGATGAGCAGGCAGACTTCAGAAAAACCTGGAAAGACTTGCATGAATGGATGCTGAGTGAAGTGAGCAGAACGAGGAGAACATTGTACACAGTGTGTGATAACTGACTTTTATAGACTTAGTTCTTCTCAGCAATGCAAGGATCTAAGACAACTCCAAAAGACTCAGGATAGAAAATGATGTCCACATACAGAGAAAGAACTATGGCATCTGAATCCAGATCAAAGCATACTATTTGCTCTTTTGGGTCTGCATTCTTCTTTCTTGTGGTTCCTCCCATTGGTTCTAATTATTCTTAACAACATAACTAATGTGAAAATGTTTAATATGAATGTATATGTAGAGCCTATATCAGATTGCATGCTGTCTTGAGGAGGAGGTGGGGAGAGAGGAAGAAAATTTAGAACTCAAAATCTTATGGAAGTGAATGTTGCAAACTAAAAAAATAATTTTTTATAAAAGGGACTGAAAAAAAAGAACACAGAATGTCAGAGCTGGGAGGGGCCTTAGAACAGAATGTCAGAGCTGGGAGAGTATGCATATCTGTTTCCATTCCCCATCCCTCAGCCTAGTTCCCCTCTTCTGGATATATTCCAATTTATCAAGCTTGTCAATGTTATTCCTAAACTATGGTCCCAGATGTGGAAAGAACTCACCAGATGTGGTTTGCCAAGGGCAGAGCAGGGCACAGTACTCTCACCTCCCTTATTCTGAAGACTATCTCTCTACTATGGTGATCGAGGATCTGGTTAGCTTTCCGTTCTGTGATCAGCCAAGAGGCCCATGGACTTCAGCCACACTTGCAGCCACCCTCACCTCTCAGCAGGGCCCTAGAGCGGCCCTCTCCTCTGGCTCTCACCTGGCCAGCACTTTCTCCTGGTCCACAGCTGCAGGGACTTCATCCGTCACCACCGCCACTTCCACACCCATGCTCTCTTTTTTGGGAATCCCCACAGGCTGGGGTATCTGCGGCTGCTGCTCAGCCTCCTAGGAAGGAGCAGAAAGAAAACAGTGAGGGTTCTGCCGGTTAGAAAGGTAGGGCCAGAAGAGAGATGAAGGGGGCCAGCAGGTCAAGCACTGAAGGGAATGGGGAGAGGGGATGGTGGACTTATTTCTCTCACTCTTCAGCTCTGTGAGTCCAGAGGTCCCAGGCTCCAGCCAAACTGGACTCCTTTCTGTCCCCAGAAGTCAGCCTGCAACTCTCCCACCTCCACGCCTTTGCTTATTCTATGCCTTCCACCTAGAATTGCCTCCCTGTGGAATTCCTTTACCTGTTGAATTCCTGCCCATCCTCAACCAACACAAATGACACCTCCCCCACTAGGAAAGCTCCTCCCAGATCTCCCGGTATGTACTGGCACCACCCTTTACTCTAGGGCTGTACTGTTCTGACTGGTGAGGCCATCAGCGCAGGTGCACATGATTCACTCTATCTGGCTGGCCCCAGACTCTAGAAATCCCATCGATTCCCACAATCTCCTAGCCACCAACTTTTCCTCAGCTAAGCTCCTTTGACTTTGGCTTTGTACCCCACTACCTAGCACAAAAGGCATTTACTAAATGCTTGTTAATGGATTGGTTCATTGAGCAGGCTTAACTCAATTGCCTCCAGTCTGTTCAGCCCTAAATCTACAATCCTATGGCTACTCTGGGAACAGTAATCAAATCAATTGAGCCATTGATCATTCCCCCCTTCAACACTAAATCTGTGATGCTATGAACCTAGAGTCTAGTGTGAAATAGAGGAAAGCGCTAGACTTGGGAGTCAGGAAGATTCCCTCAAACCCTCCCTCAGACACTAGCTGTGTGACCCTGGGTGAATCACATCTCTCTGTGCCTCCATTTCCACATCTGTAAAATGTGAGTGTGGGGGGGGGTGTTTGAGTCACTGAAGTCCTATGACTCTACTCCCCATCCCTATGACTTCTCAGAGCAAGATATCCTTTTCTGGTCACTGCTTCCCTCTTTATACTGTCTACTTCGGTGGAATGGAAGCTCCTTTAGGGCAGAGATTGCCTTCTTTCACTCATTCATTCAGGCACAGAATATCAGGGCTACTTGCTACAGTGATATCAGATACTGTCCTTACTTCTGACTCATCTTCCTGCCAAACTCTAAGCTCCATGAGGTCTGAGATGAGCCCGAACCCAGGCTTGTATTTCCCTCAAATACACCGAGTGAAAACTAATAAACTGAATTCCTCAAACCCCAGTTAGTCTAAAGCAAATACTTAGACAAAGAAAAATAGCTTCTTGCTTTATTACAATGCCTAGGGGCCTGGATTCAAATCCTGCTTCTGATACTACCTGAGGGATGCTATGCTTTCTTTCCTCATCTATAAAATAACAGGGTTGGGTTCCATGGCCTCTAAGGACCCTCCCAGCTCTAAATCAATGATTCGAGAAGAGCTACATCTCGTTTCAAAGGAATAGAGGAAACTTGGTGTGCCCACCAGGAGGCAATGCTGGCCAGTCATCCAAGCACAGGGCAGATGGGGCCTCTTCCAATGGGCCTCACCCCACAGCCCTAGGTAGCAGCCCTCTCTCCCTCTGGAAACCACCCTGTATTTATGTGGGACATAGCCTATATCTCCTTCTCCATATATATGGTGTATTTCCCCCAGCAGAATATATGCTCCCTGAGGGCACTGACCCATTCTTGTCCCTGTATCCCTAGTGTTCTAGTGCACAGTAGGGCCTTAATGAACAGGATGAATCCAATTCCTCGATAACACAGTTCTAGTCCAGTTCCATAACTAGAGGGTGGCAGTTCTGTAGCAGGGCATTCAGGGAATGGAGAAATACTGGAGGACCCTTCAATGGGGGCACCAGGGAAAGAAAGGAATCTCTCACATAGTTAACAAGCAAGGCTCCCCCTTCTCTGAATTTGTGCCACAACAACCCCGGGGAGGGAAGGGCTGTATGCAGGACTGAAGACCTTTAAAAGCTTTGTTTTGGTGAGCTCCTCATTCAGTGTGCTATGTGGGGAAAGCAGACATGAGTGGCTACTCACACTTCGGGACACCATTTCAAAGCCAGGATCAACTTCGGGCTTCATGTCACTTGGTGGCAGCAGGTTGGTCATAGAATACTTGAAAGCGGAGGGATGAAAAAGGGAATGGGGTGATCTGAGCAGCAATGCCCTCTCCCAGCTACTCACCTCCTCCCTTAACATTGGCATTCAACACCTTCTCCCCCTGCATTGAGGAGAGGAAAAAGCAGGAGAGAAGGGGAAGGAAAAGAGGGATGGAAGGAGAGAGGAGAGGAGGAAGAGGAGAAAGGAAGAGGGAAGAAGAGAAGAAGGAAAAGGAGAAGAGAGATAAAGGGGAGAGGAGAAAGAGGGAAGAAGAGATGGAAAAGGAGGAGAGAGATGAAGTGGAAAGGCAAGAGGAGAGGAGGAAGAGAGGAAAGGAAGAGTGAAGAAGACAAGGAAGGAGGAGGAGAGAGATGAAGGGTAGAAGAAAGAGAAGGAGAGAAGGACAGGGGAAGGGGAGGAAAAAGATGAAGGGGAAAGGAGAAGAAAGGAGTGAGAGGAAGAGAAAGAAGGAGGGAGAAAGGGGAGAAAGAAGGTGGATCAGAGGATCATAGATGGAAAGGACCTTAGAAAGCAGAGAGTTCAACCCCCCCCCCCTCCCATTTTTCAGATGAGTGCCAGAGAAGTTATAAGATTCACCTGGGGTGAATGAAAACAGGAGAAAAGAGAAGACGAAGAGAGAGGAAGAAAAGAGAGGAGAGAGATAAAGGAGAGCAGAGAAGGAGGAAGGAGATAAGTGGAGAAGGGAAGGAGAGAGAAGGAAAGAAGAAAAGGCAAGAGAAGATAGGAGGGGAGAGGGAGGGAGTGACCACTAGAAGGGGAGAGAGGGAAAATAGGGGAGAAGAGGAGAAGAAGGGAGAGTTCTTCAGTTAGAGGAAAGAAGAGAAGGAATATTCAAAGATGGTCTAGAAGGGAAGGGCTCCACATGAGAGAAGGAACTGTGTTCTACATCCCTCCCCTTCCAGTCTCATGGTATCTTCCACCCTTCGTTCAGACAAGGGCACTTCAAGGTCAGTCTCATGCCTCAAGTAAGCCTCCATATGCCTCCCTTCCTTCATCTCCCATAGCTCCTTCACCCCAGGAATAATTGAGGGCATTTGCCTCCCCTAACCAAGCCACCAGTGGGACTTTTCCCAGACAGGACACAGAATGAGCACCTACTGGAGAAGTTACCTGATTTACAAAATCCAGTCTATGTATCCCCAGTTTTCTGAGAGAGCTAGATTTGTCCTCCTCTCTCCAGGGTCCCCAAATTCTACTGTGCCCACCCCCTGGCCGTCAAGGTGGAGTAAGAGAGGCACCATGATTACAAGTTCTAGCCATGCCCTTCCAACATACTATGTACATTCTCCAACATTCCCTGCTTGACAAATTCAAGGATGGTAAACATCCCTTAATCAAGTGACCATAAAGCAAAAGATACCTCCAGTGCAATTTCTGACATATCGAGCTTGTTGGTAGCCCCAGAGGAAATCTTGGACAGCTTGACCTCCAGCTCATCAAATATGGCAAGCTGCCCAGCGATCTGCTCAGCTTCTGGAGATGTAATGTCTAGCACAAGAGGCTGCAACTCCACAAATGTCTGTTCCAGGTGGGGCTGCTTGGTCTGTTCAGAGTTGTCTTCACCCCTGAAGAAGGCTTCAGGTTTGGGGGGGAGCTCATCCTTGAACAAGGCATCAGGAGCATCAGATGAAATAATTTCAGGTGGCAGCGGGGCCTCTGGCTCAGTGGGAATGTCTAATGGAAATGGTTCCTCAGACATAAAGGGGGCTTCAACCTTGGGGGGTACTTCAGACAGGAAGGGAGCCTCAGGTAGGAAGGGGACCTCAGGCTGGCAGGGCTCCTCAGATTTCTCCAATAATGGCACCCCCAACGACGGGACCTCCATCAATGGGGCCTCCAACGATGAGACTTCAGGGAGTACCTCCAACTGGCCTTCGGATTTGGGGAGGTCTTCACCCTTGAGGACAGCTTCAGCCCTGGACAGGGTCTCGGCCCTGAGCAGCTCCTCAGCTTTGGCCAGGGCCTCAGCTTTGGCCAAAGCCTCAGCCTTCAGGGCGGCCTCTGGAAAATGAAAACTTTTTTGTTGCTATTTTCTAAGGGGTGGAGGGGGTGTTGACCTCAGGGGACTTCCTGACACCCAGAATCATTCCACTGATAGGAAGTTTGCTCCAAATTATCCCAAAGCACACTCTCTCTAAATGGCTAGTTTATATTCAAGGCCCTGAGTGGTCAGGCTTCATCCAGGAGAGTTTCCTCATGAATCCCCCCAACACACATGCATATTCCAGCCTCTGTATCTTTGTTCATGTCATTTCCCCAATTAGAATGACCTACCATTCCCTCTTACCACTCTCCTCTTATCCAAACCCATCCTTCTGGGGTCAGCTGGATGCCCAGCTTCAGAGAACCTTTCCTGACCATCCCATTGCACTGGGATGTCATGCCCATGTCATGATATCTGTGACATTAGTAGGCACCTATATGCCTGAGATCAAATCCAGCCCCAGACATTTACTAGCTCTATGATAGCAGCTAGATGCCACAGTAGATAGAGTACTGGGCCTGGAGTCAGGAAGACCTGAGTACAAATCTGATATCAGACACCTGCTAGCTGTGTGACCCTGGGCAAGTCACTTAACCCTGTTTGCCTCAATTTCCTCATCTGTAAAATGAGCTGGAGAAGGAAATGGCAAACTACTCCAGTATCTTTGTCAAGAAAACCCTAAATGAGGTCACAAAGATTCAGACATGATTGAACAACAGCAAACAAAGTCTGTGACCCTGGGCAAGTCACTTCCATCCTGCTGCGACTCTGTTTTCACATCCATAAAATGAGGAGGGGGGCAGAGGGCTGGACTGGATGATCTTTCAGTTCTCTTCTAGTCCTAAATCTGTGCTCCTGTGATTCAATTATGTCCTGAAACAGAGAGGGCATCCTGACCTCACCTCTACAACCAAAAAAATGGTTACCCAGCCTTTGCTTGGAGATATCCAGGGAGAGAAACCTTCCCACTGCCATTGGGTACTTTGTCTCTTATAATCTACCATGCTGGACAAAAAGGACACTCAGAAACATTGGGCTTCACAAATGCCCCCCAGAGGGTCTAAATTGTATATTGTTCCAGGTGTCTGAGGGAAAATCCACCCCTCTGATCAAATTCCTGGGCCTTCTCTGTGGTCATTCTCCCATTCTGCCTTGGAGCACAGTGCCTAGCACACAAGGTCATGCGCAGGGTAGGTGCCGAAAAACATTTGCTGAATTCAATTATCTATGCAAGTCTCATTCCCCTTCCCCATGAAATTATTGGTAGGAGCTAGCTATTAACCCTTTTTAAAAAAAAATTCTCAGTGCATAGTGTTTGACCTTTTACAGAGTAAGTATTACCATACATGGTTAAGAGATAGTGGGCTACAGGTATGGAGTAAGGCATAGATTTTTCTTTTTTTCTTTAAAATAATTTTTTTTAAGGACAGCTAGGTGGCATAGTGAATAGAGAGCACCAGCCCTGGAGTCAGGAGGACCTGAGTTCAAATACGACCTCAGACACTTAACACTTACTAGCTGTGTGACCTTGGGCAAGTCACTTAACCCCAACTGCCCTGCCTTCCCCTCTCCAAAAAAGCAAAAAAAACCCAACAATTTTTAGTTCCAAATTCTCTTCCTCCCTCCACCCCCTCCCCACCCATTGAAAAGACAAGAAATATGATACCCATTAGACATATGAAGTCATGCAAAACATATTTCTTCGTTGGAGACATACATATGCAAACATTGTTCATTTGTTTCGCCTGATTGGAACTATTCATTACCAAGGAGAATTCTATTGGGAGCAAAGGACTCATTGATACATTGATAGAAGACAAGAGTAAAAAATAATAAAACACTGAAAAGGACACAAAGGGGGAGCAGAATTTTAAAACAATGGAATGTCTTATCCTTCATGAATGAAAGGAATCCTTCCGAGTCACCATGAGGAGGACAAGCCCTCTGGGGTGTTTCCCCAGCCCTAGAGATAAATCACATCAAATCACCCTGGTCTGCTCTTCCATGGGATCAGCGGCAGACCTGTGCTAGCAGGTGCCATGTGTAGTCAGGAAGCAGAGGAAAGATCACCAGCTTTCATGAGAATCAACCCCAAGAGTTGGCCTCATGAAAACTAGACTTGAACCACTGAACCAAATGGTTCACAAGACAGACATGGATAGCCAGTGTGGTGGAGTAGAAAGGGCCCTGGATCTGGAATCAGACAAGTTGGGTTCAAATCCCACTTCTGAGGCTTACTATTGCTTCCTTGGGCCTCAGTTTCTTCCCCTGTAAAATGAGGGGGTTGAACCAGATGACCTCTGAAGTCCCTTCCAGATAGATAATGCCATGAGACACTGATGAGCCCCAATCTTAGCACTTATGTCTCTTTTGATCATCACCCCCCTGCCATGCACCCCCAGGCAGCACCCACCAGCCTCCTTCCTGAGGTTCTCTTCCAAGGTGGAAAGCTTCACATCATAGGAATTACGCATGGCGGTGATGTCCTCTTCCAGCTTGGCTCGTGATTCCTGCTCTGCTTCATAATCAGCCTTTAGCCTGGCCAGCCGCTCCTCATACTCCTGAAAGACAGGGCGGTATGTCCACGATCAGCGGACCAGAAGATTAACAGCTGAGAGGGCCCATTCCATTCAACGATCAGCAACTGTGGTATGTACGGTGGGTATAGCACTGGGGAAATTTTTGCTGACAATTTAGCACTGACAATTTTTGTCAGAAAAACCTGAGTTCAAATCTGGCCTCACTCACTTACTAGTTGTGTGACTCTGGGCAAGTCATTTCACTTCTGTCTGTCTGTTTCCTCATCTGTAAAATGGGAATGATAATGATAAGACCTCCCTCCCAGGCTTGTTGTTAGGATCAAATGAAATAATATTTGTAAAGCACTTAGCACAGTGCTTGGCACAATAGTAGTGTCCCTATACATGCTCATCCCCTTCCCTTCCCCTATAATTGAGCCTTGTCCAAGGTCCTAGGATTTAAGCTCAAGTGTTCTTTCCACTATCCCAGGCTTGCCCAGGGCTCAGTTGGGAGCAAACAGGCCCTGTAGGATGCCCGCTGCCATCTAAGGAAGGGACTCCTTCCTGTCCAGCTTTACCAGGACCTAGCAGCAGTCAGAGGGACCTGGCAGACTGGGTTCATAAGCTATTTCTTGGTTTGTTGGTTTTTAAATTTGTATGTAGACTTTTGTTTTAACATTACCTTAATTTCTAAACAGATCTTTTATTTAACAAATCACCTCTTGTAACAAAGAATAAAGAAGGGGATGGGATTGGGGGGAGAAACACTACAGTGCCTCTGTGAGTGGCACTGGGTGAGTCATTTCATTTCCCTGGGCTCAGTTTCCTCATTTGTAAAAGGAAGGATTGGGACAGATTAGCTCTGAAGTCACAGGATCATAGGACCTCATGATCCTAGGATTTCTGAGTCTCCCATTATGTCTGGCATAAGAGTCATAATAACAGTAATACTAAAGATCACTTTAATGAGTGTTTTAGGGCTTGCAAAGAATCATTTGACTCTCACAACTTCAGGAAGAGATGCTATTACTATCCCCACTTTACAGAGGAAGAAACTGAGGCAAACAGCTGAAGCGACTTCCCCAGGTCATGCAGCCACGTCCATGGTTAGGGCTCATTCCAAGTGGCTAAGTTTGTTTGCTCTTGTCTTTATAGAGGAAGGTTCCCAGAGACTCCTGGGAAAAGTGCCTAGTCTCCCTGATCTTGTGGGAACAACGTCGAGCATTGTCCAGGCAACAGACTTCTTGAGTGCCATATGGAGCCATGGAATAGAGGAAAGATCACTGGACCCCATGAAAAATCAAAGCCAAGACCTGGCCTCATGAAAGACCACAGGCTCCAACCACAGAGCTTGCAACACAAAGATAGTCAACACGTCAAGGTGGGAAAAGCACTGGATTTTGAAATCAGTGGATCTGAGTTTGAATCCCTCATCCAAGTCTTAATTCTATATGACCCCTATAAGAGTAAGTCTCCTCGCCTGGCTGGGCCCCAGCTGGGAAAATGGTGGCCTCACTTCCTCATTCCCTAGTTCTTACCTCCCGAATCAATTGCTTCTCTGCTTCAGTATCTGGCTGAGGGGGCGGTGGGGGTGGCGGCTTCTCCTCAGTTTGCTCGGCCTTACCAAGCAGCTGGTTCGACAATAAGGCTGGTGGAAGAGATCACAGGGGTCAATGTGTAATCCAAAGCACACGAGTCATTTAGAAACCACGCTTAGAAATTAATCTGTATAACCCCATTGGTAACAAACTGCTATGTAAGTATTAGTTTACATATATCACAAAATTATATTAAATATGTTTGTTTGGAGTTTAGACCACACTTGGAGAGCCATTGGTGTACAGTAGTGGTGTCAAACTCAGATAGAAACAGATCCCTGCAGGCAGTCATATTGACTTAGAAAATCATAAATTAACATTGTCTAGGTCAGGGGTGGGGAACTGGCAGCCTCGAGGTCACATGTGGCCCTCTAGATCCTCAAATATGGCCCTTTGACTAATCCAAGCTCCGTCAAAGGGATGCCTTTGAGGACCTAGAGGGCCACATGTGGCCCCAAGGCCAGTTTCCCTACCCTTGTTCTAGGTTGTATCCAGTTTTTATTTACTTTGCTAAACATTTCCCCAAACGCATTTTAATCTGATTTGGCAGGGTGTTTTGTTCAAGTTTGACTCCTCTGGTATAGGGCAGTCCTGAGGAGGAAATTCCTTCCACCAAGTGCAGATCAACAGTGATTTTCCTTAAGCTCAGATCGGACCTTGTGACTCCCTTGCTCAACCAACTCCAGTGGTTTCCTATTGCCTCTAGGATCAAATATAAACTCTTCTGTTTAGTTTTCAAAGCCCTCATTGATCTAGCCCCAGCCTACCTCTCCAGCCCCACATTCCACGATCCAGTCAATCTGGCCTTCTTTCTGCTCCTCACGCAAGACCCTCCATCTCCCGTCTTGAACCTAGGTCCCCTGACTAGTGTTTCCCTCGCCACCATGCCTGGAATGCCCTCTCTTCTTACCTGTGCCTTTTTTATAAAGTCCCTCTCTTAACGTTAGAAGGGCCAGAACGTAAGGAAACCTCAAAGGAACGAACCGCATCAACTGACACCACAGTACATTTTTGCTTTTTATCAATAAGGCAAGGAAAATAGAGTAGGATGGAAATTTTTATTTCAAAGTAAAATTATAAAATGTGCTTGTAATTATTTGTTTTTAAAATACATTTGAGGTGCAGCTAGGTGGCACAGTGAACAGAGTACCAGCCCAGGAGTCAGGAGGACCTGAGTTCAAATCCTGCCTCAGACACAACACACTTACTAGCTGTGTGACCTTGGGCAAGTCATTTAACCCCAATTGCCTTGCTTTTCCCTCTCCAAAATAAAATAAAATGCATTTGCACAGATAGAAAAAATCATAATAAAATAATTTTAAAATTTTTAAAATTCTTAGTGTAATCAGTATGATTGACTCACCTGATCCTGGAGAAGTTATCTTTTACATGAATCCTTCCCTAATTCCTCCAACTGCTGGCACTGCCCTCCCTCCCAGAGTACCCTGAATTTTATTATTTTGTGTATCTTTTATTTCTTTACTTTATATTGTTCTGACTACATTTTATGCGCAATTCTTTTCCCCACAAGGGAAGTAGGGATCTTCAATTTTTGTACTTATAACCTCAGTGTCTAGCCCATAGTAGACACTTAATACATGTTGATTGGTTGATATAAGAACTATTCCTAGAACAGTGGTTCTCAAACTTTTACTCTTTACACTCTTAATTGATCACCTACCCCTAAAGAGCTGTTATTTATGTGGGTTATATCAAGGGGCCTGGTGGAACCAGCTCATATCAACTCAAGAAAGCTGGTTGGTAAATTTTCCTTGTGAGCATTTACACCTTGGAAAACAGGCAAGTAACACAAGTCAGGACTTGGTTCATTGTTTTATTGGTTGTCTAGCTTAATAAAGTGATGGAGAAAATGATAATTTTGCAAATTAAACTTAAACGGGTATCATGAACATATTTCACACAGCCCCAAGCTGGTTGTTCAATATTTGCCAGTACATCTTTGGTGTCCTCTATCAATATTTACCATATTGGAAATTAAAACATCTTAGTATTATTATGCAAATAGTTTTGACCTCATGAACCCCCGAAAGGGCCTCAGGGAGCCCCAGGAGTCCCTGGAACAAACCTTGAGAAGTGCTGTTTTAGAAGGCGTCTCCTGGTTCCCCCAGGGTAAGTGCCTTCCTTTCCAAGGTTACCTTGTATGAACTTTATATGTGTCCCGTGTATACCTACATATGTATTTTGTATAGACCAGAGGTTCTCAACCTGTGGGTCGTGACCCCTTTGGGGGTCGAATGACTCTTTCACAGGGGTCGCCTAAGACTATCGGAAAACACATATTCCCAATGGTCTTAGGAACCGAGACACCGCTCCTCTATCTGTCTCCAGGCGGGTCTGCCCACATACAGATATGCCCACATACGAGTATTAAAGGGTCAGGGCATTAGGAAGGTTGAGAACCACTGGTATAGACCTCTATATGTACAGAGTCACACAGCTAGTAAATATTTGAGGGAAGATTTGAACTCAGGGTTTCCAACTCCCGGGCCTGTGCACTGTGGCGCCCCCTAGCTGCTTATCTAAAGGAACCAGAGGGAAGTCTCCAGGGCTCTGGTGAGTCATCTGCAGCTGCTTCACCAAAAGAGCTGGACCATGAACGATGCCTTCTAATGAGGTGGGAGTGGGTGGGGTAGCACCGCCTCCAGGGACTCGGTCAGGGAGCCCTTGAAGTCATTATTGAGATACAATAACACCTGGCCTTTATCAAGTGCTTTCCCATCAGCTATCTTACTTGATCCTTGGGAGGGCAGGGGTTATTATCCCCATTTCACAGATGGAGAAGCTGAAGCCCAGGGAGAGGACTTGCCTAGAGTCACACAAGGAATTAGTGGTTGGGCCAGAAGCTGGAGCTACACCTCCTAACTCCCAGGACAGTGCTCTTTCCATGACCTTATAGGAGAGGCAGCCCTGCCCAGGGAGAAGGCTAGATGAGAGCACAGGCAGAGTTTTGGTGAAGGGCTGGTCCTGTCTCTCAGCTTTTGCCAGGCTCCTGTCAATCCCTCATCAAGTCAGAATTTAGAGGCAGCAAATCTTGGGGTCCCTGGACTTGGAGGCTGGAAGACCTCAGAGCAGACCTTGCTGTGTGAGCCTGGGCCTCAGTTTCCTCATATGTAAAATGAGAGGGTTGACTTTGATGGTCTCTAAGTTGAGAGAGGAGCACCTCTAGATGAATGGATGAGTTTGAGGGCTCTTTGGCTTGGTGCCCCTGCACTGTGGCTGGAAGCTGGAAGACCATGGCCCCAGAGTCAGGGTTGGAAACCCTGGCCATTTGCACCAAATATTCCCACGGTTCCCAGTGACAGAAGAACATTTTGGTAAGATATATGATGAGCAAGACAGTCTAATAAGCATGTGGGGAGGAGGTGGGTGAGTCATCCCAGCTGATGAGAAGCTCAGCACTGCTGCCATGGGCACTGGCAGAGGAGGCTCACAATGCATGGGTGGTGGGAGCAAGGAGACCTGCCCCCAAATGGCAGAGATGAACAAGACAGCTCTCCCACCTCTTCCATCCACGATCACCCTGCGGTTTGCCAAGCAGCTTCAAAGGACCCATGAGCCACCTGGCCTACGGGTGCCAGAACTTGGTAGGAAATGCCTCCGTCAAACAGACAGGAGGACCAAAGCATTCAGAGGGACAGGGATGTGTCCCCAGGGTTGTGATGTTCCAATGAGACAGACAGATAGATGATAGATAGAAAGATAGACAGATGGACAGAAAGAGATGGATAGATGGATAAACTAAATAAATGACAGACAGACAGACAGACAGACAGATAGATAGATGATAGAAAGATAGACAGACGGATGGACAGAAATAGATAGATAGACAGACAGACGGACTGACGGACGGACGGACAGACGGACAGATAGATTGATAGATGGATGGATGGACAGATGGATGGATGGATAAACTAGATAGATGACAGGTAGATAGATAAATAGATATAGATAGAAAAATAAGTAGACAGAAAGAGATACACATGCATATACATATATGTATTATATGTGTGTGGATGTATGCATGTATATATGTGTGTGTATATGTTGATACAGATAAATAAAAATGCTATATAATGTCAGTGGTTAGAATTACAAATAATAAATGTTTTCAGGCCCAGGGACTCAAGAAGATTCCCTGCTTTACCATGAGGAGACTGAGCACTGTGCTGGGAGAGGTGTCCCTCTACCAAGGAAAGCACCCATCCTTGAGGGATTTCAGCATATTTTACATTAGGCTTAACTTCTGGAGACACTGGACAACCTCAGACACCCAAGGAGGTGGTATGTTACAGTGGGTAGAGCACTGGTCAGGAGGCCCTGGGTTCGAATCCAGTCTCAGTTCTCTACTGGGTGGCCCTGGGCAAGTCATGTGATGTCTCAGGGCTCCAGGCAATTCTAAGATGAGAAGTTCCCCAGCAGCAGGGTCATCAGCCAAGGGAAATTTCTCACCTGGGGCTGCCTATGCCTAGAACAAACTAACAGGACTGCCTGAAAAAAATGCAAGGGACCATTCTTATGGGGTCCAATGAAGCCAGCTCCATCTTCTAAGAACAGAAGGACTTGAGAAGGCCCATGGTGGGCAAACATCTTGTCCCATCACATGTCCAACAAAGACACTGAGGACACTTTGGGGGCAGGCCCCTCTGAAGGACTCCAAAGTTCAGGAATGGTCCTGCTGACTCCAAGGCTCATCTCAGGGCCTCCTCTCACAGAAGCCTTTCATGATTCCCCCACATGAGTCTTCCTCTTCAATTCCTCTTAGACCTGTTTATCTGTGTAAATGTAGCACACCTCTGGCAGAACACAAGCTCCTTGAGAACAGGGTCTGCTTACCATTCCAAATCTGGCACATCCACATGCCCCGCTAGACACACAGTAGGCACTTAATCAGTGTTTATTTCACTGAACTGAGTTCCTATTTCTACCTGGTAGAAATTCAACCCAACAAATCCAACAAATATAGTAGTGCCTATTATGTGCACGGTCATAAAAAGATTAAAAACAAATCACCCTGGATTATTGCAACAGCTTCCTAATTATTCTCCCTACCTCAAGGCTCCCTCTGCTTGGAAACATCCTCCACATGGGCCAGAGGGATTCCCAGAGCAAGACCTCCCATGTTACCTCCCCGCTTGATAAGCTCCAATGGCTCCCTGTGGCCTCTAGAATAAAACCCTTTGATCTTTAAGGCTCCTCCCAGCTCTCCATCTTTATTCCACATTACTCCCCTATTCTAGGGAGGAGTGACACGGTCAAGAACCTTCTGCAGCTCCCTATCCCCTCTAGGATAGTGTATAAATTCCTCTCCCTTTCTAGTCAAACTCATCTTCTGCACGGGTGGGAGGATGGGTTAGACTGTGCGTGGGAGAGCAGTTAGGAAGCTAGCCCAGTGACAAGGGCCATCCAAACCCTCCCCACGCAGAGCCCTACCTCCCCACCCCGAGCCTACCTGTCAGGTGGTTTGAGTTCACCGTCTGAGTCAAGATGGCTTTCAGTCTCTTGATCTCCTCCTGGTACTCCCTCAGGAGGGCATCCTTGGGGTCCTCATTGATGCGAGGCTTGTTCTTGATGTTTTTAGCTCGGTTGGCGTACCGCAGGGTGCTGAGGGTCTCGTCGTAGTTATTGTCAGCAGGGGACAGGCAGGCTACCATGAGGGTCTTGGTGTTGCCCCCGAGGGAGTCCTGCAGCAGCCGGGTCAGCTTCGAGTCCCGGTAGGGGATGTGTTTGCAGCGGCCATCCACCAGGGCCGAGATGACATTGCCCAAGGCCGATAGAGAGAGGTTAATTTTTGTGGCCTCCTTCAGCCGCTCCCCCGTGGCCCCCGTTTTCGACTGTCTCTCACTGCCAGCCAGGTCGACTAGATTCAACTTCCCGGCCCGAAGGTGGTCTTTGCCTCGCTCATCTGCAGGGGGGACAAACAAGTGGGACCAGGGAGAGAGAAAGAGAGAGGGCTGGGTTGTTTGGTAACCTCCATCCCTGGTCAGCCAAGACGAGACCTTGGGGAGACTTTATCTAACAGGCGGTGTAGCTTAGGGGGACAGGGCAGTGGGCCGGGACTCAAGAAGGCCTGGGTTCAAATCCCCCTTAGACTCTTACCAGCCATAGAAGCCTGGACAAATCACTCAAATTCTCTGGGCCACAGCTCCTTAACTTATAAATTAAAGGGGCTGGATCTGAGGGCCTCCAAGGTTCCTTCCAGCTCAGAATCTATGATCTGATCATACATTAGCCATGTGACAATACCCTCAGTAAGTGTCTTTATCTCTCTGTGCCTCAGTCTCCTCACCTGTAAAATAATGGAGTTGGACATGATGGCTTCCAAGGTCTTTCCCAATTCTTATGCAATGATCCTTTATCGGTAAACCTGGACTCCTTCCTCTCCTGAATTTCTCCCACCCAAGCCCTATAAACTCCACCTCAGCAACATTTTTTGAGACCACCCCCCTCCACCCTAGCCCAGGCGGCCTCTGATTACTCCCCTCCTAGACTAGTCCAATAATGTCCTAGCAGGTTCTCCCACTCCCCTTCTTTCCCCACTCAAGCCCCTCCTGCAAACCCTGGAAAAATCCTCTTTCTTGCACAGATACGATCCTGTCCCTTTTTCCTCTGCTCACAAATATCCAGCAGCTTCCTAACAAATAAAATTCACTTGGGCTAAACTTCAAGGAACTCCATGATGGAGGACCAGGGAATCTCAGAATGAGTTGGCAAGGACCCTAGACACCATTTAATCTGATCCTGAACTGAACAAGTCTCCCTTTCCCAACATACAAGAACAAGAAACCACAGAGGCTTCGCTGGGCAGCCTGGTCCCCTTGGGGACAGCTTTAATTGATAGCAGACTTTGATAGCATCCTTGTAATGACTATCCACGGCTCCTCATGCTGACCTCTGGAGTCAGGGAGGCCAGGACTAATGAGTCTTTTTCATAACAGCTTCAGTATACTTTCAATACACAATCTATTTCATATACTTTTAATTCATTCTCTTCCCAAATCTCTGAGTCTACTCTTCCTCAGGCTAAATATACCCAGTTCCTTTAGCTGAACCTTCTATGAACATGAAACCCTTAACCATCCCAGCCTATCTTCCCCTAGAGCAGCGGTTCTCAACCTGTGGGTCACAACCCCTTTGGAGGTTGAACAGGGTCACCTAAGACCATCGGAAAACACATATTTCTGATGGTCTTAGGAATTGAGACACTGCTCCTCTATGCGTCTCCAGGCGGGTCCACCCACATGCAGATAACGCCCACATACGAGTATTAAAGGGTCACGGCATTTGGAAGGTTGAGAACCACTGCCCTAGAGGATGTTCTCCAGCTTATCTACGTCCTTAATAAACTGGGGTGCCCACAACTGAACATAGCATCCTAGATGTACCCTGACCAGAAAAAAGGACAGAGAGGATTCTCACCTCCCTCTTTCTGGCCACTAGGCCTGTTTTAATGCAGGTCAAGATTCCATTAGTTTTCTCAGTGGCCACATCACACTGCTGAGTCATATTGAATATGTGGTCCACTGAGACCTCCAGCTTTCCCCTCCCTCCAAACAATCTGATATCAAACTATGACTCTTCATCTTGAACTTGTAAAGTTGATTTTATAAATCTACTTCGGACCTGATTTAAGACTTACATTTTGCCCTATCCCGTTTCATCTTGAGAGGGTACATGGCATAATATATGGAGAACTGGCCTTGGAGCCTGGAAATCCTGTGTTTAAATCCTTGCTCTGATACAGCCTAGCTATGAGACCAGGGACCAAGCTCCCTAACTCCCCTTCTTCCTAATAACCCTTTAAAGCTATAAGTTATTGAAGAATAGCTGATCAAGATTGCAGGAGAGAGTTTCCATGCTGGGAGTACCCCCACATTAATAAAATCACAGGTCCAGGTCCCCTCCCCATTTTTTCATTGCATTAGATTCAGCCCAATGCTCTCTCTAGCCTGTAACATTCCCTTAGAATCCTGACTCTCTGACCCAGCGTGCTAGCTTTCTCTCCAAGATTTACGTTTTCTGTCTTTCCCACCTCATATCACATAATGTAGACATAATGTAGATTGTTGTCAAATTTCCCTCCTTGGTGTGGTCTCAGTGCCTTTGTTCAAACCGCCCCCCCCCCACCATTAGCTAGAGCACTCTTCTTTTTGCTGAAAGAATTCTTATTCATCTTTTAAAGCCCCATTCAGACGTTCCTTCCTCCAGGAAGCCTTTCTTAATTCCTCCCAGTTAGTAATAAACTCTCCTCTTGGGCTTTCCAGGGTGCTCTGTCCACACCTCTCTATAGCACTTTTCATGTAACATTGTAGGAATCCACGTTGAAATCTTATCCCTATACTTGACTGTAAGCTCTATGATGGCAGGAACTAAGTTAGCTAACTTTACCTCTCTCCCAAGAATCTGGCATGATATTCTGCACACAGAAAGTGATTAGCTTATGTCATGGAGGAATGTTTACAGAGAAACTCAGTCTCTAGAGCTTTGAAAAGAAGTAGGCAGTAAGTCTACATCTGAACTTTTAGAACAGTGGCCTTTCCTTAGCCCCGAGAACCTGTCAGAAAATCCCACCTGTTCTATGGTGGATTCGGGGTGGGGGGAAGAGGGAGAAAGGAAGGAGAAGGAAAGTAGAGTTGCTTCAGCAGCAGAGTGGGACTCGGAATTTTTGTATCTGGGACTAGGACCTAGATATCCCTAAAAGGCTCAATAAAATTCAGATATTATGCCCCCCTCCAAAAAAAAAAAGTAAAAAAAAACCCAACTCATCTTAAGTAAGCCTTAATAATAACTACCCTGTCTCCATAGCACCATCTGAGGCTTCCTATTTTCTATTCTTATTTTAACTAATTATTCTTCCTAATGAGGAGCCAAATGTTGTTGTTCGCATGTATCATCAACACCCTCCAAACTCAGTGCTTACAAAATGACGCCCTCTAAATTCAGCACCTTGGGACAAAGCCTCAGTCGCCCACCCTAGTTACAGCTCTGTCTAGTGACGACGGGAGAAAAGGGGCTGCCCTCACGATGAGGTTACTCGGCCTCAGAAGGCAAGCGTCTGTGGTAGGTTGGTAACCACTTGGGTCACGTCATAAAACAGTTCCAACCCAAACAGAGGCAGGGTGGACGCTGACTCGGTGGAAGGGCTCTTTTAATCTTGGATGTTTCTATATGTCAGATCAAATGGGATCCATGAATGTGTGTGATATTGAGGGGAGAAGAAAGAGGGAAGAAGAGAGTTAGAGACAAACTTCCTGGTGGTACTTAAAATGCTCCCAAGCGGCACAATAAAATACAAACAATGCTTAAATAAGCCACTGGGAGTGCCATTAATAATAACCAAGTCTCTAAGTGCCACAGCAGATCGAATGCCAGCCTTGGGAAGAGTTGAGTTCAAATCCAGCCTCAGATACTTCCTAGCTGTATGACCCTGGGCAAGTCACTTAACCCCTACCTGCCTCAGCGCCCTCATCTGTGAAATGGGGATAATATTAGCACCTACCTCAAGTGAGATAATATCTGTAAAGCACTTGGCACACAACGAGCACCTAACAGTTCTTGTTCCCTTCCTTACCCCCTTCTTAGCACTTCAAGTTTTACGAAGCCTCTTTCTCACAGCCCTGAGAAGCAGAAAGGTTCCACTTTACAGATGAGGATACTTTTACCTAGAATTGTGAAATGCTCTGTCTACCAGCACACAGCTATGAAGGGGAGAGGAAGGATGTGAACTTATTCTATTATATTATGTCATACTTGAGGGCCTAGAGGACCACAGGTGGCCTCAAGGTTGCAGGTTCCCCACCCCTGATAGAATCTCCTTTGCAAAAGGAGGAAGGGTAAGGTCTGGAGCAGAGGAAGGCACTTGGCCCAGGGCACACACAGCACATCCTTGATAGACCCAAGGCCATAGGATCATGAGGCCAGTGACCTGGAGCTGGAAGAAGTCTTGGAGGTCATCTAGCCCAGCCATCTCAATTTACAGAGGCTGAGAAATTAATTGACTTGCCCAGGGTTAGTAGGCTGGTTTGTGTCCAAGGAAGAATTTGAACTCAGGGCTCCTTGATTCAGCATTGTTTATAGCACAGTCACAGTGTGTCACTTTTTTTTTGGAGGGGAGGAAGGCAAGGCAATTGGGGTTAAGTGACTTGCCCAAGGTCACACAGCTAGTAAGTGTCAAATGTCTGAGGTTGGATTTTAACTCAGGTCCTCCTGACTGCAGGGCCAGTGCTCTATTCACAAGCCACCTAGCTGCCCCTCAGAGGGGCTGTTTAACCAAACAGCATAGAAAAGTCAGGATTTACAGATAATTCTTCACTTTCCAAAGAACTTTCCCACTGCCCCTGGCCCTTATTATGACCTGTCCAGATACTCCTTAAGGGGTCTCCCACTCTGACTCTCTTCTTCTCTGATTCATCCTTCATACCACTGGCCAGACCTTTTGTACAGAATCTGGTCACGTCACTTCTCTACTCTGGAACCTTTCGTAGCCCCCATGACCTCAGTAAAGTTCCAACCCTTCCGTCTAGCTTTCACAACCTTCATGTTGCCTCTCCCACTAGACCAGAAGCTCCTTGAAGGCAAGGACTGTCTTTTTGCCTTTCTTTGCATCCCCAGACCTTGGCATGGTACCTGACAAATAGTAGGTGCTTAATAAAGGCTTGGTAACCCCACAATCTGGCACCACCCTCCCTTTGCAAACATCGCATATTATGCCTTTCTATCAGTTCTACCCTGTAGCTAAATGGAATATGTATTCCCCATATGTGCCCTAACTTTTCTGCCTTCGAGCCTTTGGTATTCTCTACACCTGGAAAGCCTGCCTTCCCACGGATCTGCTGAATTCCTATTCGTCCTTTAAAACCCAAATCAGTGGGGCGGCTAGGTGGTGCAGTGAATAGAGCACTGGTCCTAGAGTCAGGAGGACCTGAGTTCAAATCCAACCTCAGACACTTGATACACTTACTAGCCGTATGACTTTGGGCAAGTCATTTAACCCCAATTCCTCGCCAAAAGGCAAAAAAAATGAGAGACCACCTCCTCCAGGGCACCATCTCTGATCCCCCTCCTCAGTTATAATAACCCTTCCACCTGCTATATAAAGCTAAGGTTCTTGGCATAAAACATTTTGTATTTGTGCATCAACAAAACCAGTGCCTGCCCTCAAGGAGCTTACATTCTTCTTGGGAGGAAATAACACGTATACAGATAAGCAAATACAAACCAAGAGAAGTCGTTTCAGCACACTGCTGGGAAACCCTGTAAGAGAAGAAACTTGGAAGAAAGCTAAAGATGCTAAGACATGGAGGGGAAGAGGGAGAATGTGAGCATTTGTGTAACTCAACAGACTGTACTGGATGAGGCTTGGCGTGGGCATGGAGTTGGAGGACCTGGGTTCAAATCTTGCCTCTGGTGCTTTACTAGCTGTAGGATTCTGATCAAGTCACTTTAGCTGGGCTGGGTTCGAATCTAAGTAACCTTGGTCAAACACTTTGCCTTCCTGTGCCTATAAAATAAAGGGGGTGGACGAGGTGGTCTCGGAGGCTCCTTCTAGTTCTAAATGTGCGGCTTATTTTTTTAGGAACAATCTGCGTATTTCCCAACACCTCCCTGAGCCTGTCTCCTCCTCTATACGAAAAGGGGGTTGAACTAGAGAGCCCCCGCAGTCCCCCCTCCCGCCAAACTGCCCACACCTACCCACGGCATAGATCTCAATGTTGATGGTGAAGATGGAGTGGGAGCGTGAGGAGTCCTTGTTCATGAGGGTGTAGCCCACCGAGCGGTTCTTCCAGCCCATCTCCATGATGCGCTCACACTGGGCCACGTTGTGGACTGTGTGCATGGACAGCCCCTTCACGTACACGCCCTTCTCTGGGTGCTCCTTCAGCTGCCGGAGACAGCACAGCCTGTGTCACAGGGGAGCTTGCAGACCCTCCTACCCACCTGTTCCTAACCTCAACCTCTGTGACATCTCCACCATGTGTCCATAACTCCATCCTCCTTGGCTGGAGCAGCCACTCACAAATGGGACAGAATCACAGAATTTTAGCATTGGATGGGACCTCAGGGGCAATCTAGTCCAACTCATATACTCCAACAAAGACTACCTACTGTAATATATCAGATGTGGTCATTCAGCCTTTACTTAAAAACTTCCAAGAAGGGGGGGAACCCATTACCTCCCAAGGAAGCCTTTGGACAGCTCTCATAATTAGAGGGTTTTTTTTCCCCTTTATTTAATCATTCATTCATTTAAATTCACTGGTCTTTTCTCAATGTTCATCCTCCTTGACTCCTCTGTATTTTTCATGATTTATCATCTAGAAAGTTTTTTCTTGACATCAAGTTTAAATTAGCCTATTTGCAGCTTTCACCTAATGAGCCTTCCTCTTCTTACTCTCTGAGGCCAAACAGAATCAGTCTAATTCTTCTTTGACTGTCCACCAAATACTGAAAACTGTTATCCTGTCTTCCTCATGCTCCCAAGCTTCCATTTCCTTAGGTGAATCCCTCTGTGTCATGAACACAAGGCCCTTCACCATCCAGGTTGTTCTCCTCTGAAAGCTCTCCAGCTTATCCACTTCCTTCCTAAAATGTGGCATCCCAGAACTGAACACAATACTCCTCCAGTGGTGTTGAACACAGAAGAAATATCATCTCCTCCTCCCTTGAAGTCATGCGTCTCTTAATGCAGCTCCCTTACGTTGGGCCCATATCATATTATTGATTCCTACGGGGCTTGTTGTTTGCTAAAAGTCTTAGATCTTTTTTTGTTTTAGACAAATTGCTGTCTTACCATTCCTCTTCTGTCTAGTACATCTGAAGTTGATTTTTTGAACTTCAATAGCTGAGTTTACATTTATCCCTACTGAATTTCATCTTATTAGATTAAGGCCTGTTATGGTCTTCTGGGGTCTTGATACCCAATGTGTGAGCTATCTCTCCCAGTTTTGCATGGCCTGAATATTTGACCAGCAGGCCTACAAGGCCTTTGTCAGAACTGGAAGAGAATGGGCTATCCTGTGTGACTCTGGGACTGTGGCACTCTAGTCTGAATCGCTTTACCACTACCCTCTGTGCTATGCTGGGCTGGGACTTTCTTGAGTGGCAAATCTAGTCTTTAGCTCTCTGGTAATGAGCTGCTAGTGTGAATGGCTATTTCCATCCAAAACCCCAGTTACTCCCTGTACACAGAGCTTGCCTTCCTAGTCTGAGGGAGAACAGCATCCCAGAGAGCTGGTGGCAAACACATTAAATCATACAATTGCCAGCCTGTTTCCCAAGCTGCAGAGCTGTTTGGCTGCTAACTAAAAGCTGTGAAATACAATATTTTCCAAGTGTGAAAAAAACCCCAACCCAGACCCTGCGTCGCTCTAATGGCTATCTAAAGGATCAGGGCAAGAGTCCATTGTCTGCCAAGGGGTCCCAGTTGGCTCCCCAGCCCCCAACAGCCTGGAGATTATCACACTGTCAAAGACCAATACGCTTCTCACACACCTCAGCCACGGTGTGACTAGAATCTAAAGAAGGCCAGCTGCACACAAGAGAAGAGCCATTACTCTCCACTGGGAAGCAAAAAGATTAAACGTCCTGAAGGCACTATCTGAGGAAGTGGAATTAGACCCAGACTGGTGTGACCAGTTTTTGCATATATGGTACAATGTTATGGAAGGGTTCTTAAAACAGATTATCAGGGCCCTTAGAACACAGGATGTCAGAGCTGGGAGGGCCCTTAGAACACAGGATGTCAGAGCTGGGAGGGCCCTTAGAACATAGAATGTCAGAACTGGGAGGGCCCTTAGAACATAGAATGTCAAAGCTGGGAGGGGCCTTAGAACACAGGATGTCAGATCTGGGAGGGCCCTTAGAACAAAGAATATCTAAGCTGGGAGGACTCAGAACGGGGAATGTCATAGCTGGGAGGGCCCTTAGAACAGGGAATGTCAGAGCTGGAGTGGACCTTTAAGATAATCTAGAAACAGAGACTTCTAGAGCTGGAAGGGACCTTTGGGATCATCTAAACAGACTCCAAACCCAGCCTTCTTTCCTCTTACTGCCTCTGTCAACCAAGGCCCTAAAAGAAAGCTTTGTATGATCACCAAAGAGCCTTAGCAATGTTGGGAAGAATGTCTGTGAAGAATCCAAACAGAAGGGAGATCCCCTCGAGATTTCTCTAGATCTGCTTCTAACATAGTGCTGATGCACCAAACCCTAGGACACTGAAATGTGAAATGACAAGAATCACCTACATGAATTCAGCCCAGGAAAAAACAAGTGGATGAAAAATATCTCTTCTCTTGCAGTGACAGAGACCACTTACAGAACTGATACAGCATATACCTTGGGGAGATACTGAGGCTGAACAAAAACTAGGTCCAGAATTGAATGGACGAGGGAGCCGGATGGTCTTTGGGGACTGTCCAGTGCTTTCAATGAAGCCACACTTCTGCCTGAAACAAACTTCCCCCGCGCTTTAATAATAATGTTTTCCCAATGTTACTACAGAGCCCACTGTGAGGCAGGGAATACCATAGTCTCTGAAGGATTGGAGCCACCGATCACCGAGTAGGAATGGAGAGGCACATGGTAGGTATGAGTTGTTCAGTCCTTTCCAATTGTGTTCAACTCTTCCTGATCCCTTTGGGGTTTTCTTGGCAAAGATAATGGAGAGGTTTGCCATTTCCTTCTCCTAGGTATGAGTAGGCTACAACATATTGCTAATGAGTGAACATATTAGCAACACAGTAAAAGCGGCTTAAAGCGAAGGTGTCAAACTCGCTGAAACTATTAGCAAAAATAAAAATGTTCATTTGTGGTTTTCTAAGACAATTTGTGTCTTGCAGGGAACTGTTTCTATTTGGGTTTAATATCGATGGTTTAAAGGATAATATCAGAGAAAAACAAGATGCTCTCAAACTCTTAGTACAATTTTAAGTTATTCAAGCCGTAAGAGCCCTTAGAACACATTTCAGAGCTGGAGGTAAGGGAGAACTTAGAACACAGAATGTCATAACTGAAGGGGGCTAAGAGCTATTCACACTTAAACTAGCCTGTGACATTTTGAACACCCTGTATATGGTCAAAAAGAGAGATGGGCTAGCAACCTATCAATGACAAGCAGATAACTGATGGAGAGCCCACACGTTCTACTGATACACACACAACAATATCAAGAGATCTAAAAGAAAGCTCCCAGCATAGTAAGTGGGTTCATACTCAGTTTGACAGGCTAATTTCAGAGGTTAGAGAGGTGGATCTTTCCTGTTTGTCTCCCAAATTTTAACAGCAAATACTTTCTAAATGGATCACATGGTAAGCATTACCACCAAGCACCAAAAAAAGGAAAAATGGAGCCCAACGCATATCTGGAGCATGCAAGGAAAATTTTCTGAAGATAGAGCACTGATAGTTGGGTTCAAGGTGATGGAGAAAGGTGCTAGAATATGATCACCTCTGACCTTCTTCCTGGGCCTGCCTGTGTTCTAACTTCTTTGATCTCCTAGGCCTGGAGAGGGCAGGCAATAGCGTGATATGAGGCTGGATTGGTCTTGCTTATATACAGAAGGAACCTTGGCTCTAGCATAGTTTATCAGTAGAGACTCACTTTTGATCTGGTCTTGAAGGCTGAAGGGCGTTGACTGGTCTGAGCATAAGTGAATGAGCTCACCTCCATCTTTCTGAACTCATGCTTGGTCTTTTGGGTTGCTTGGCCTTGTAGCATAATCAACAACCTTGAAAGAGTGCTATTAGCTCACAGTAGGCAGCAGGCCAAGCAAACTTCACCTAAGAAAGATCTGGAAAAAGCTAAGATCATGAGAGCAGATGGCTAAGCAACGTCTCTTGGCTTTTTGAAGAGAGGCAGAAGTCCATACATCTGAAATGGGGCATATGCTTTCAGATGTAGCCAATGTACTGATTTAGTCTGATTGTACTTACTGGAAAAGAGAGATCACTACAAAGAGAAGTCACTACAAAGAGAAGTCACTAGAAAGAGAAGAGAGATCACTACAAAGTGACAGTAATATTTAAAAATGAGAGAGCATCCATAAAACATTTAAAAGGGAAAAAAAGATGCAACTGTTATCTTAGAGATGATGGGAAAAGTGCAGAGCTTGCATAATAAGACTTCTCATCCAAGTCACAAAAAGAAAAAAATCCTGCTAAACCTTTAACAAGCAACCTAAGAAGTTATAATGATATAATGATAAACTTCAAAGAAAACTTTGTTGTTTGTCTTTGTCTAACTCTTTGTGACCCCATTTGAGGCTGTCTTGGCAATGATACTAGAGTGGTTTGCCATTTCCTTCTCCTGCTAATTTTATAGATGAGGAAACTGAGGCAAACAAGGTTAAGTGACTTGCCCAGGGTCACACAGCCAGTAAGTGCCTGAGGCCAAATTAGAACTCAGGTCTTCTCGACTCCAGGTCCAGTGTTCTATCACAGAGGCACCTGGCTGCCTAAAACTATTAACTCTCAATGCAGAGGCAGAAAAGGTCATAATTACTACACAAGTTTCCTCCCCTGAGGAAGGATACTCTCCTAAATGAGAGTCACACTGATGGTTTCAGAAGACAAGAAGTCATAGAAAGACTCAATGATAAACAGTGAGTTAGTCCATTACTTAACTTTAGATCAACAGGCAGAATTTCATACCTGAACGGTCACGTAAGGTACCAGGCAGAAAGAGGCCTCCCATAGCAGGGAGCCCATAAGACATGGGCACGGCGTGGATAGGTGAGTAGGACTATTGGATGAGATCATGGCTCTATTGAAACATCAGCATATCTATGTGTCTTGGTCCCTGTGAGGCTATTCCTTGGAAATCAGGGTGTACATTTAGTTCAATAAACAAGTTTTCCTTTTTTCCCCCTTTTGAAATGTTTTATTGATGATATTTTTAAATATTATCATCACTTCCCTGTAACTCCCCCTTCCAATTAAACACTGCCTTGTAACAAAATTATCAAAATGAATCAACACAATGATCACATCTGAAAATGTATGCCTCATTCCGTACCTGTAGTCTACCACCTCTCTGATGAAGGGCAAAAGGCATACTTTACCACAAGTCTGTTGAAGGGTTCTACAGTCTTCTGGAGCTGCTGTCCCTTATGTCATTGTGGCCCTCAGGTAATTAGTTCTCCTGGTTCTTTTTACTTTGCTTCCCACAAGTTTCCCCAAATATTTCTGAGTACTTCCCATTTATTATTGTCAATAACAGTTCATTATATTCACATATCATAATTTGTTTAACCCAAATGGATGCCTATCCACTGTTCCTCCAATTCTTTACTCCTACAAAAAAGTGATGCTATAAGTTGTTGGTTTTTTTTAATTTATGGGACCTTGCCTTCCATTTTTTTAACCTCCTTTGACCTCCTAGAATCTAGTATGTCTAATAGTGATGGTATGTACAGTTTAGTGATCTTTTAAGTACACATACAAACTATTTTCCAGAATGGCTGGACTGATTCACAGCTTCACCAACCCCTTCAGCATTCACCATTTATGTCTCTCACCATCTTTGTCAATCTAATGGGCATAAAGTGAAGCCTCAAAGTTGCTTTAATTCACATTCCTCTTATTATTAGTGATTTGGGGCATTCTTTCATTTGGTTGTTGATAGCTTATATTTCTTCTTTTGAAAACTGCCTACTGTAAGCATTTTTAAGCAACTATTCTGCTCCTGGCACTCGGCACTCAGGTCGGTGCTGGGGACACCAAGACAAAAATTAAAATCTGCATCTGTATCTATGGAGCTTATAATATACTGGAGAATATAATAATTATAATAATTAATAAAAGCAGCTAGCATTTATGCAGCACCTACTGTGTACCAGGCATTGTGCCTTTAAGCATTTTACAATGATTATCTCATTTGATCCTTACAACAACTCTGGGAGGTAGGAGCTATTATTATTTCCATTTTATAGGTGAGGAAACTGAGGCAAATAGAGGTTATGGCTTGCCCAGGGTTACATAGCTAGAAAGCATATCTCATGCTGAATTTGAACTCAAGATCCAGCATTCTATCCACTGTGCCTCCTACCTGCCCCTATGACATAGAAACAAATTAGTAAATACAAGATACTTTGAGAAGGAGGAAAAGAACCCTGTCTGTTGGGGGATCAGCAAAAGTTCCCTCTAGGATCTGAGCCTTGAAAAAAGTTAGGGATTCTGAGAAATGGCACTTAGGAGGGAGTGTATTTCAGGCATGAGATCATCTAGGCAAAGGCACTGAGGTAAGAAATCACAGAATTCAGGGAATACCAAATAAGTCAGTTTGACTGGAATATGAAATATTTGAAAGGCAATAATGTGAAATAAGTGTGGGAAAGTAGCCTGGGATCAGATCTGATAAGACATTTTACCCTAGAGAAAGGGTTCTTGACCTTTCTTTTTTCATAGACCCCTGCAGCAATATGGTAAAGCCTATGGACCCATTAACAGAATCTATTTTTAAATACATAAAATTTTATAATATATTGGATTATAAAAGAAATCAATTATACTGAAATAATGATAACAAAATATTAAAAAGAAAGTTAATGGACCTCAGGTCTGACCACGTTTGCTTAGAAGTGACATGCTGAGACCTGCACATTAGGAATATCCCTTGGGTAGCCATGTGCACGATATATTGGAATGAGGAGAGCCTGGAAGAAAGGAGATCTATTAGCAACTTATTTGAATGATCCAGGTGAGAAGTGACGAGGGCCAGGATTGAGCTGATAGGCCTATGAATTGGGACAAGGAAATGGATTTGAGGGATGCTGTACAGGTTGACTCAGCAAGACTTGAAAACTGACTGATTACAGGGGGTGACAAATCCATAATGACTTTGAAATCTCAAACCTGGGAAACTGAAAAAAAATGCCTTCAACAGAAATAGGTAACTAGGGAGAATAAGCAGGGAAAATAATGAATTCTCTTCTGGACACACTGAATTTGAGATGGGTCTCTAAATGGAAACCTCTAGTAGGTGGTTCAAGATGTCTGGTTGGTCACTGGAGCTCAGAAAGGAGATTAGGTCTGGAGATACATAGATCTGGGAGTCATTTTGCATAAAGATAATCATTAATCCCTAGAAAATGATGAGGACACCAAGTAGGAGGGTCTAGAGAGAGAAGAGGGCCTAAGACATACCCTTGGAGAACATTCATAGTGAGAGGGTATTAAATGAATGATGATCCAGCAGAGTCTGAGAAAGAGTCATTGGACAGGGAGGAGGAAAAGCAAGAAGAGGGACAAGATCATGGAAACTGAGGGAGGAGAGAGTGTGCAAGAGAAGCGGATGGTGTAACGATCCTGGGATTTGAAGATCTTCCACGCCCCTTGAGCTTGCTGATGTAGCAGGAAGGGGTGGAGCAAGA
>CM053582.1:104518099-104534732 GCA_028627135.1 Pseudochirops cupreus
CTACTTTGACCACATGTGCTAACTTCATCACTACTGGGTTGGCTTTGACTTTCTGGTTTTGGGACTCAGTTTTCTGGTATTTAAATGAATGCACTATCCATATTTCTTATGTAGAGAGCCTGTTCCATTTTGTGATTAATAACTATATCAGCATATTTATAGTTACTGTAGGCATTGTGAATACTGCATTGCTGATACAGATGGTCAATAGAGTCAAAAGCTGTAGAGGGGTCAAGAAGGATGAGGTCTGAGAAAATACAATTGCATAAAATAACCAAGTGATTATTGGACCCAAATGCTGTGTGTTTACGGCCAAGCTTGGCCCCAGAGAGGAGATGAGAAGATAAACCTCTCTTCTTTCTCTGGACAGGTAGGGGGCCCATAGCTATGCAATGTTTTACAGGCTGTCAAACACAGTGAATCATAGAGGTCACAGATTTTGAGGGGGAAACTGAGGCCATGCAGTTAATAAGCAGCAGATCCAGGACCAGAAACCAAGGTCCTGAAGATTAAAATTAGGATCAGACTTTAGGAAGCATTGAATGCCAGACTGAGGTGTTCAGCTTTGTTTTTATGGGTACTAGGAAATTACTGAAGGGACTATAACATAATGAAGGTCCCAATGGCAGGGGTTTTGTGGATCAATCATTGAATCAACAAGCATTCATTAAGTGCCAGGCACTACATGAGGAGCCACAGACAAAGATATAAATCATATAATTTCTGCTGTGGAGAAGTTCTATAGGAGGACATAATATATGTATTTAAGTATTTACAAAAATATACATAATAGACACAAGGCAATTTGGGACATTAGAAGGTGAAGGGATCAGGAAAGGCTTTATGTAGAAGGAGATGGTGAGCTGAACTTTAAAATAAGCAAGAGATTCAGAGGCAGCAGTGAGGAGGGAAGGCAGTCCTGGCATGGGGGACAGCCAAAGCAAAGGCACGTAGACAGGAGATGGAGCACTGAGTGTGTATGTGTGTGTGGAATGTCCAAGGCAGCCAGTTTGGCTGGACTCTAGCTTGTGGAAGGCAATAATGCACAATAAGGCTGAAGAGTCAGGTTGTAAAGGGCTTTAAATGCCAAAAAGAAGAGTTTGTATTTTAATAATAATAATAACAGCTAACATTTATATAGAGATTATTATGAGCCACGCTCTGTGCTGAGCGCCTTACAAATCTTATCTCATTTGGTCCTCACAGCAATCCTGGAAGGCAGGGGCTATTATCATCCCCATTTCAGAGATAGATGGGGAAACTGAAGTAAAAAGAGGATAAGTGACTTGACCAGGGTCACACAGTCAGGCAGTGTCTGGCTGGATTTGAACTCAGGTTCCTGACTCCAGGGTCAGAGTTCTATCCACTGTACCAACTAACTGCCTAGAATAAAAGAGTGAATGTGCGAAATACTGCAAAGACAGACTCAACTTCCAGGGGTATAGTAAAAGGAACATTGGATTTTGGAGGCAGAAGGCTTAAGTTTAGAGTTCAGTTCCAACACCTACCAGCTGTGTTATCTTGAGCAAATAAACCCCTTACCCTCTCTGCAATTCGGTTTTCCCACCTGTGAAATGAAGGGCTTGTCTAGCCCTAAATCCCATGATCCTAAGATCCAGAATTCTGTGAGTAAGTGTTACATCTGTGAGACTAACTTATCAGGCTTATGTCAGGAAAGCCCTAAATCATGGCTGGGATGGAGAAAGCTGGCTGGGAAGGACACTTGTTCACACTTTTTCTCCATGGGGGAACCAGAAACACAAGAAAAGTTTGGTTCAGTGTGAGCAAAGACAGCAATGTCTTTTGAGATCCAAGGAACTGTGACCTGAAGCCCCAAGGCTTAGGAGAGAATAAGTACAGCCCTTTGCATGACTGAAACAGCCAAACCATGAGCTCTGCCCACAGGCCCACTCTGCCATCCTTCCTCTACATGAGGAGTAAGGAGGGGGAGTGGAAGAGACACTGAATTTTCAACATACTCCTGAGGCTCCAGAAACTAGGTCATCCAACATGACTGGGTCTTTGGCTGACAGTGGCCTAAGGCCTAAGAATAAAAAAATTGTTAGAATTAGAAGAGTCTTAGAACATAGAATGTAAGAGCTAGAAGAAGCTAGCTTCTGACACAAAATTTCAGGTAGGAAAGAGCCCTTAGAGTATGACATGTCAGAGCTGGGAGGGCCTTAGAACACAGAATGTCAGAGCTTGGAGGGCCCTTAGGACACTGGATGTCGGAACTGGGAGGGCCCTTAAAACAGAGAATGTCAGAGCTGGGAGGGGTCCTTAGGACACAGGATGTCAGAGCTGGGAGGGCCCTTAGGACACAGGATGTCAGACCTGGGAGGGCCCTTTGAACACAGGATGTCAGAGCTGGGAGGACTCTTAGTAATACTAACCAACATTTAGACAGAGGTTTAAAGTGTGCCGCGTGTTTTTCTACCTGTGTTATCTCCCTGTGCCTCACAACACTCATGAGACAAGCATAATGAGGGCATAATAGGGGCTGAGTAGCCATGCCCACCTTCAGATGATTGTGAGCATCAGAGCCCCATCTTCCTGATCCCGGTCTAGCTTCTATCCACTGCATCTCGTTGTCTCTCCCAGTATTGGATGCCAGAGCTGAAAGGGACCTTAGTGGCCATGTAGTCCAATGGCTTCATTTTACAGAAAAGGAAAATAACACTAAGAGGAAGGGAAAGGACTTTCCCAAGGTCACCCAGCTAGTAACAGTCATAGAAACAACGGGTACTATTTCCTCTCCTTTATGACTTTAAGGCTTGCAAAAGCTTCCTTCCAACAACCCTGTGAAGTGAGCAGTGTAAGAATACTATCCCATTTCACAGATGAGGAAACTGACTTTTCAGGTTAAGGTGAAGATAACAGATTTATGGGTGAAAGGGATCTTAGAGGCTGTATCACCCCATTTTGCAGATGAGGACCTGAGGCCCAGAGAGATCTGCTGACTTGTCCTGGGTCACCCAGCTTGTAACCATCTGAGATGTATTTGCACCCAGGCTTCCTAACGAATTCTGTCCTCTTTGCTCTAGGCCATTCCAGCAAGCTGCCCTGGAAAAAGCCCCAGCTCTGTAGGCAGAGTGTGCTTTTTCTGTTCCATTTCCACATGTGGCCTCTCTGGGCTGAAGTCTCTTCATCTGTAAAATGGGAGGAAGGGTTTGAACTAGATGACCTTTCCAATTTCTTCCAAATCTGGCATTCCATATTCCAAAAAAGCAGCATGGCAATAGGGTGCTGGGATTTGAAATGCCAGAGATCTGAGTTCAAATCCCACTGGAGGTACTTGGTAGCCATGTGACCCTGGACAAGTAATTGGGCCTCGGTTGCTCATCTACAAATTGGGGTTTGATTACAAGGTTTCTAAGATCATCTATGATCTTATACCTAAGGTTCAGAGGCTACCAAACCCCTGCCCTCACCGATCATCCTCAGATACCCTCTGTTAGAACCAGAATCCTGGGCTGGATTCACTACTGTTCAATGCCACGATGAGGGTGGAAAGGCCGCCAACCACAGGACAGAGAATTACTGTAAAGGAAAACAACTTTGAAAGATTAAAAACTCTGACCAACACAATGACAGACCGGGATTCCAGGGGGCTGTGATGAAGCTGCCCATTGCCTGACACAGAAAGGATAGATTCAAGAACGAGATACGCACTTTCAGACACGGCCAACACAGAAATTTGTTTTGTTTCGCTAGGCTTGCTATTCCAAGGGTTTTGTTTCTTGTTGTTTCGAGGTAGGGACTGGGGATGGAAGTGGGAGGAAAAGAAAACAGATTTTTTTTAAAGATAAAAAAATTGAATTAAAGGGGGGCAACAGCAAAAAGAAGAAACCAGAAGACACTGGGCCCAGCTCAGCCTTCCTGTTGCCTCCTGCCAGCTCCATTTATATTTTGGGGCTGGGGGAAGAGGATTTATTGAGTACCTACTGTATGCCAAGCACCTCATTAAGCACTTAACAAATTAACTCATTTGATTTCCAGGGACAACTTTCCCTAAGGCTTGACCTCCAAAATCCAAGCCCTTAGATCTGAATATAAGCCTGAGCCTGAGACATGGCCACAAGCTTGATCAACTATCAACAGACTGAAAGGTGACCCTCACAGGGCTGCAGCCCAGCCCAGCTGGGGCTGAGAGGCAACGGTTATAAGAAATGGACCATCCCAGCAAGGATGATGGGCCTGGTCTGGAAGGCTGAGAGATGGGACTGGCCTGCTGAGCATCAGCCAGCCCTCCTCTGTGCCCCAGCCAGCTGCTATGCTCTGCCCAGCTGCTGCTACACCAGCTGGCAGCTCGCCGTTGTCATGGCAACCTGTTATAGGGATGCAGAACAAAGAACAGGAGTTTCTGGAAGGCAGCTTCCAAGCCTAGAAATCGCCCCCATGGGGCCTCATGACGCCTCTCCCAGCTCCTCCCATCCCCGTCCCTGGAGGATGAGTTTGTGGCAAGAAAGTGGGGGAGTTAACTGAGAGCGTGGGCTTGGGAGTGGGGGACAAGGAAGGGGAAAGGCCATTACCCACAATGCACTGTCTCACACTTTGGTAGAGGGAGGAAGATTAATGAGGCCTTGGTTGTTCTCTCTCGAGAATGAGAAATTGTTCTACCAGCCTAGGCATGTCCTTAGAGAAAGGAACAGGCATTCTTTCCCAGTAGAGGGGCATCCACTGGGAAATGCCTGTGGGGATTTTGTTCACCCTCTCTGAAGGGAATAAAGTCCACTAAAAACATAGGTTTGTTTAATACTGAGGTCTTCATTATGTCTTAGCCAAAGAAATTTAGAATGTCAGAGCCAGAAGGGCCCTTAGAGGATAAAATGTCAGAGCTAGGAGGGACCTTAGAACAAAGAATGTCAGGGTAGAAGGGGTCTTAAGAGACGAAGCAGTCTGGTCCCTTCATTTTACAGAGAAGGAAACAGAACAAGGAAGAAGAGCACCCAAAGCAGGTTCTAGGTCTGGGACTTCCAGCTCCTAGAGTTTCCACTGTACCAGGACACCTTTCACAAAAATGGACCTGGTCCAAAGACATCTACTGTAGCTGAAGGAAGTGGGGGAGGCACACTTTTTTTACTGGTTTGGGCCTGTGCACACCTGCAGTTATCCCTCTGGCAACTCTTGGGTTAAAGTTGTATTCACAAGCAAGGTGTGGTCTCTTTTCCTCTATTTCCTTCCTCTTCTTCCTTTGCCCCAGATATGGGGAGATACCAAGGGTCAGGAGAAGGAAAGAAACCTCCAAAGCACAAGTGGGTCCCCTTCTGGCCAAGAGAAATGGAAAGATCAACCATTGCTTGTGGCCTGCTTCCTTTGCCCCTACCGAGCAGATGGCCCACCTTCCCCAGGCTAAAAGCCCCCAGGCCCAGCTGGGAAGGAAAGAAGCCAATTCATGGGCTGCATCACAATTTATCACTATCTCTCGTCCCACGAGGAGGCTCAGATGAAATGAATGGGGCTTCTGAGGCAGCTGGTTAACGGTGGTCTCCCTCAGGACATGAAGGGACTGGTCAAAGGGTAGGAAAATACTCCCTAGGCTAAGGAGCTGAGCAGTGACACATGCTATGTCCCCCTACCCCAGCACGCTTCCCACAGCCCTCCCCAACGCTTCCTCTAACTTCATGCTGACTGCAGTGACTCACAGCCACGGCAGGAAAAATCAATATTGATGGGGAGAGAAATCTCACTTAGAGATGAATTTTCCAAACAGGACTAAAGAGCCTGTGACTGGAAAGTATATGACTGGGGGAGGGAGGGTATCACTGAAGTGTGAAGGCACCTCATTAAATCCTCCTCCCGACTGCCAGGGCTGAATTATGACAGAAGGGGAGAGCTAGAGGAGGGGGAGGGCAAGAGGACGGGGGAGGAGAGAGAGAAGGAGGATGAGAAGGTGGGGAGGAGAGGAAAGGAATGAGGGAGAGAGAAGAAAAGGAGACAGAGAGAAAAGAGGGAGGGAAGGAGAGTACAAGAGAGAGAGAGAGACAGACAGGGACAGAGAGACAGAGACAGCAAGAGAGGGAGGGAGGGAGGGACACAGAGAGACAAAAAGAGACAGAGAGAGAGGGAGGGAAGGACACAGAGAGAGAGAGAGAGAGAGAGAGAGAGAAGGGAGGGGAAGAGAGGAGGAAGGGAAGAGGGAAGAGAGGAGAGAGAGAGAGAAAGGGGAAGAAGGAGGAGAGGAGGGATTCTTCCCAGTATAGGAAGGGAGATTCTCTTTAAAACCAGAGGATGCTTTGGGTCAATTCAGTGGCCAATCAGGCACTTGCCTCATCAAACATAGCTGGAGTGAAGAGGGAGGCATTGTGGGGAGAGAGGACTCAGCCAAAGACAAATGCTGAATGGGTTGGGGGAAGGGGAGGAGGGTGTCTGGAGTTTTTCACAGGCAATGCCATTTCACTGGTACAGCAACCTAAGACCTTACCACCTTGAGCCCATCCCACCTTGAGCCCATCCCCACCCTCCAATCCAATCCAACAGCTCCTCTCTGCCAGGTACTGGGGATACAAAGACAAAAGAAATGATCCCTGCCCTCAAGGAGTTTCCATTCCACTGAACTTCAGGGCTACTCTAACATAGTGTAGATGGATAAGTTTGTACTTGACAACTAAGATTATTAGGAAAGATTTCCTGTAAGAGGCATCCCCTTCCCCCCAGGTACACCCCTGAGTAAAGTAACATTAATTAACAACCAATTAAATTTATGTAGCATGTTAAGCTTCACAAAATACTTTTCTCATAACTACCCTGTAGACGGTACAGGTATCATTATCCCTTTTTTACAGAGGTTCAGAGTGGGGGAACCCATTTTCCCAGGGTCACGTGGCCAAATGCATACCCAGCTAGGATTTTATGCCTCTTGCCTAGGCCAGGGCCAGCCCTCCCTTTGCTACTGGAGTTGGTTTTAGGAGAAGGAGAATGAGGGAGGGATGGAACTATATTTATATGTGACTAAGTACGGGGGCAGGCTTTTCTCCTGTAATTTCTAGGTTAAAGTGGCATTCACAATAGCACAATAGAAGCCATCATTTCTTCTTCCCATCTCTCTCTCTTTCCTCTTGACTATCGTCAGAACCCACTTGGCAGGTAACCTAAGGCAGAACCTAAAGTCCAAGTCCCTTTGGCAATGACACATTGAGGGGGCCGGGAGAACTGCAACAGCTCTTTCCATCCTCTGCTACCAACCTATGTTCCCGAAATCTATTGGTTCTGACGCTGGCTGGGCCATTTACCCTCACTGGGCCTGAGTTTCTCCTTCTTTCATCCATAAAGTCTAAACAATGTCTTTCAAAGCCCTCCCAGTTCTTTATCTGTTCACCGGGATTCTCTGGGGCCCTGAACCGTGGAGATTTGGTGCAGCTGTGGAGACAGAGAGGGCCAAGGGTTAACGAGTCATTGAAAGTCCATGGCAGAATATCTGATTGGGGAACATCTCAGGTACCCCCGAACTTCTGCTGCAAACAAACAAGGGGTCAGGTACCTGTCTCTCCCTCCAGAACCTAGAGAAAGCATTTGGTAAATGATAATTGTCATAATCGTGACAGCTCAAACTTGCATGGCAAAGAACTTTATTATCCATTGTCTGAGTTTTCCCACAACTACCCTCTGAGACAGATGATGTTATTATTAACTCCCCTGTCAGACAGCTGAAGGAAACTGAGGCCGAGACAGGTTAACTGAGGGCCCCAGAATCACACAGCAGGCAAAGTGAAGGAGTATCCCAGGACAGATATCCCTGAGTCCAAACCTAACATGCTATCCACTCTCCCAGATGCCTCTGTGTAGCATAGACTCATCAGGGACAGTGCTGGTAGCCAAGTCCACAAAACCATCTCCAAGGTTCATCCCCTGGGAAATGGAAAAAGCTTTGTAACTAAATTCACAACATGGGATTCTGCCCAGAACCTAGCTATCTAGGGTGGAGCCTATGCCTGGAGATAATGGAGATCTGTCTGTAAAGAAAACACCTTGAAAATCCACTGTGTTTCTCAACAGCCTCTGGGAGAAAACAGAAACTCTTTGGCTTAGCATTCAGGGCCCTCTACAATGCTGACCTCAATCCCCTGCCTCAATAGACTCATATTTTGGCCTATTCTCAAGGACCTGCTTGTCTCCCCTGTGCGGTTTTTGCAAACTATTTCCCCTCTCCCAAACACCTAGAACCCACGTCCTCTGCATTTCCACCTGCTGAAATCCTTTCTCTTCCTCCAAGACCCCATTCAGGTCCCACCTCCTTCAAAAAGCCTCCTCTGTGTCTCCACCCTGCCTCTCCCAGTCTTAGTGGAAAGTAGTCTCTCCCTCCTAGAAACAGAACTTGGTCTAAGCAGTCTTAGAGCACCCTTTTGTCTACAGCTCTCCCCATTACCATTGCTCCCCACTGTATTAGCCTTACCTGTCCACTGCTGGCATCTCTCCCTCCCTGCCCACCCCACCCCCCAGAAGAATGTAAGTTTCATGAGGGCAGAGTGTTTCATTCCTTGCCTCTGTATCTCCAGAGACTTAGCACAGCGCCTAGCACAGAGTAGGGGGTTAAGAAATGCTCCTTTTTGGACTGACTGAGTGTTGATTTGTAGACCCAGTGCCAAACACAAACCCTTGCTTCCAAGAAGTGCTTAATATTTTCTGGATGAATATAATCAAAGAAGCCACAATGCCCATCTCTTTCTGATGGTTGCCCTGAAAGATAATCCCTGGGCTTGTCTGTCCTCACCTCCAGCTTTTGCTTGGTGTCAGCTCCCAGCAGGTCTCGGATATCCTCATTGTAGATCTCTAGATAGGAAGCCCGGACCAAGAATTTGGTGTTCTCAGCACACTGTAAGGAGAAAATGGAGAAAAGCTTTTATGCTCCAGCAAAACGTCCTGCAAACCAGACCAGAGAGCACTGAGGCTGGCCCCTCTGAAAGGGTGCTTGGCTCCAAATCGTGGCAAGCAAGGAATATATTAGCTTAGGTTTCTCTGGAACTGTACAGTTTACAAAATACTCTCCTTGCAAAAGCCTGAGGTCCAATGGACTCTGATTAGGCTGGAAGAAATGATGAATGAGACGAATATAAAGAGGTATGGGAAGATTTACATGAACCTGAAACGAAATAAAATAAGGAGAACCAGAAATAGTTACACAGTAACTATTACATCAATGTAAAGAATGTGTTGTTCAGTCACGTCCAATTCTACATGACCCCTCTGGGATCATTTCTTGGCAGAGATACTGCAGGGGTTTGCCATTTCAAGATCACTTTACAGATGAGGAAACTGAGGCAAATGACCTGCCTAAGGTCACCCAGCTAGTAAGTGTCTGAGGTAGGATTTGAACTCAGGTCTTCCTGAATCCAGAATCAAGGCTCTATAAACTGCGCCCCCTAGCTCACGGGGCATATTTCACAGTGAATGACAGCCTGAAGAGTAGACGGAACATTGGATCTAAAGACGGGAAAACCTGAATTCTAATCCAGCCTCTGACACTTCCTTCCTCTGTGACCCTGAACAATTCATTTCATCTCTCTCAGGCTCAATTTCCTTATAGCAAAGTGGGGATAATAGCATCTACCAACTCACATAGAGTTATTGTTAAATTTAGAGGAGATAAGGTCTTTAAACTTTTTATAAACCACCAGAACACTTAATATAAAGGTGAGCTATTTATTATCTTGCCTTCTAAGAATTAAAGATTCTCTCCTGTTGTATTGAATTTGGATAAATGTTCCTTTGCGACTTCTTATAACCTGCCTCTTTTCCAGGTAGAAAAGGGAGGCCTAAGGTAGATACCTGACCTTGACCAAGGAGCCTTGCAGCCTCTTTTTGTGTGGCAAAGAACTGAGTGAATGGCTGAACAAATCACGGTAGATCCCAGAAGGCTCGGGATGGAATACTGCTGTGTTCTAAGACATTATGAAAGAGAGAGTTTCCGAGAAACCTCAGAAGACTTGTAGGAACTGATGCAGAATGAAGTGAGCAGAACCAGGAGGACAATTTAGACAACAAAAACAAAAGTTCCGTCAAGACAGACCCCTTAAGATAGAAGCACTCAGACATGACCCAGAGGACCTCTGATGCAGCCTGCTGCCCACCTGCTGCGGGGTGGGAAGGACTAAATGTGCAGAACGAGACATTTCTGGACACGACCAATAGGAGAACTTGCTTCGCCTGATTATTTGTTACAAGGATTGTTGTATATTTATTTGTTGTATATTTGTAACGAGGGATTTGTTTTGTTTTTCTTTTTTTTCCCAGTGGGGAGGTGAGAGGGAGAGAAAAGATTTGTGTTAATTGATTAAAAAACAACTTAAGGGGCAGCTAGGAGGCACAGTGCACGGACCCTGGAGTCAGGAGGACCTGAGTAAAAATCCGGCCTCAGACACTTGTCACACTTCCTAGCTGTGTGACCTTGGTCAAGTCACTTAACCCCAATTGCCTTGCCAAAACAGAAACAATTTTAAAAAGAGTTAGTTTGAAAAAATAAATTCTCCTCTTGATGGACCCAGGAGTCACCCAAACAGGTGAGCCTATGGAAAGTGATGGCTTAAGGTGATTTCTGACCCATGAGTCTTTTTCTCTTCAACCAGCATCCACTCCCAGCCCAGTTCCACCCCCTTCAGCCCTCATACCTGGACACTCTCAAAAATATGTTCAAATGCTCTGGGGATGATGCCTCTCTGGGTGGAAGGGTCTGGCAGGCCTTGCATAGTAAAAGACTTCCCACTGCCTGTCTGACCGTAGGCAAAGATAGTACCATTGTAGCCCTCAGTGACACCCTGCACATAAAACCAACACAGACACAGATATTTAGGGTATATGGGGGTACGGGAGGAGAGAAAATTGATCTTTGTTAATTGAAAAAACAGAAATTGAAAAAGCAAGAACAATGTCAAAGGTGGGCTATGGGCTTAAGCTAGGTGACCTTTGGTCAAGGATGGTCAAGGTGGGATGATGGGAGTGGTTCACCATCTACTCACCCCCCTTTCTGGTAAAAGGAAGAAGGGATGGTCTGAGCCATTCCTGGAGCTCTGGAGCAGCCCTGGGTTTTGAGAGAAGTCATAGCTCCACAGCATCTCAATCAATCCTTATGAAGCACCTACTATGTGTCATTCATTGTGGTAAGTGATAGAGACTCAAAGACAGAAATGAGATGACCCCTGCCCTCTGGGATCTTATACTTTACCAAGGGGAACTACACGGACACAGAAAGATAAACACACAGCTATTAAGCGGGGGAGCCTCACAGCCTCGGGCTTCCTTGACTCTTCACTCTTCACTCTCGATCCCACCATCATACCCAATTAATTGACAAGTATTGCTGTTCCCATAGATTCAACTTCTCTCACGTACGCCCCCTTCTCTTGACTCCCAACACCACCTGTCTATTTCAAACCCTTGGAAGCTCTGGCCACAGCTACTGTGATGCCTGTCTCACTCAGTCTCCCTGTATCCAGACTCTTCTTTCTCCAATCCATCTCCCCCACTGAGGCCAAGCAACATTTCTAAAGCCAAGACCCGATCATGTCAATCCCCTGCTCAAGAAGGTCCAGTGGCTCCCTATTGCCCAATCAAACACAAGCTTCTCAGTCTAGCGTTTAAAACCCTTGACAATCTGGCTTCAGCCTATCTGTCTAGACTGAGTCCATATGATGTCCTCCCCCAAACTCCCTTGTACCTCCATCACTGAGCATAGCCCCTAGTACACAGAGGTGCTTAATAAATGTTTATAGAATGTTTGATTGCATTTACTAAAATGTGCTTACAGTTGTTTCCCCTAACAGTGGGGAGAGACTGCCTCATTTTGTCTTTTGGTCCCCAGATATTAGTGTCTAGCACAACAGCATTCATCCTCCCAGCTAGAAGTAAGGGCAGTGATGGACAAAGGTAGAAACAGCTGGACCAGATGATGTATCTGTATCTGGGTCACAAGGGACCTTGGGATCCCTTCACTATTGATTGGCACATAATTCACATGCTGCTCCTTTAATAAGTAGAATTCATCAAGGGGAGAAGCTCAGCATCTAATTTCACTATGGCATCCTTGGTGCCTAGCACTGCGCTCTATATAATAAAGTACTTTAAAAATGCCTGTTCTATAGAACTGATTGGCTGTGGATATTTGACCTGGGAAAGGCTGGAAGGAGATATGTTAAATGTCCTCAAGTATTTGAAGAACTCTCATATGGAAGAGGGATTTCACTTCTTCTATGGAACCCTAAAAAGGACCAAAGTCTCCTTGTTTAGTATTGTGTGACCCTGGCCTCCTCCTTCAAGGAGTTTTAGGCTCCATTGGAAGCTTCCAAAACAGATAAACCAATGAAGGATAGAAACAAAAGAAATAGCTTGCCAAAAGGCAAATCTAGATGTGCTATCACGAAAACTTTCTAATGGTTAGAGCTGTCCAGAAGTGAATGGATCTATTCTGAAGGTGGTGGGTTTCCCCTCATTGGAAGTCTTTGGGCAGAGACTGGATGACCTCTAACTATGTTACAATATGGCCCCAGGTGTGTTACAAGTAGGGACTTGATTTGAAGGTGTTGGTTGATCCAGATGGTTGCTGAAGTCCCTTCCAACTTTCCTGTGATTTTGCATAAATAATGATTTCAGGAAGGAACACTAACGTCTAAGGGAATCAGAAGAAGGCCTCTTGAATCTCTCCACGTGGGCAGTGCAGCAGGTAAGAGCAAGACCCAGTGCAAAGTGACCTCAAGTGAAGACCAATGTAATTGCAGTGGGGTGAGAATCAAGAGGAATTCAGGGAAGGTAGTCTGGGACGGAGTTATGAGAGCACTGGATAGGGAGGAAGAATGCAAAGCCTCCCAAAGCATGTTATTCCACATGGGAATAGACGTAATTGTTAGGAAGTTTTTCCCTGATATTAAGCCTCTCAATTTGTCTCTGCAATTCCTATTCAATGCTCTTTTCCTTCAAGAGGAAGGATCTTGGTGCCAGCCCAGGGGTGAAACATCTCCCATTGTCTGCTGTCAAATCTAGGTGAAGATGCTATTATCAGGGGCAGTGGAAAGTGGAGACTCACAGATAGAACAAGGGATGGTCAACTACCCAGCAGCAACCCTGACAATTGGCAGAGTGAGAATGGGACCAGAGACTCGGGAGTTGAGGGAAAAATAAACTTAAGAAACTGGGATGCTCGGGGCTGGTAGGTGGCACAGTGAATAGGGCACTGCTCTGGAGTCAGGAGGACCTGAGATCAAATCCAGCCTCAGACACTTAACACTAGCCGTATGACCTTGGGCAAGTCACTTAACCCCAACTGCCCTGCCTTCCTCCCTGCAGAGAAAGAAAGAAAGAAAGAAAGAAAGAAAGAAAGAAAGAAAGAAAGAAAGAAAGAAGGAAGGAAGGAAGGAAGGAAGGAAAAAAGGAAAGAAAGAAAGAGAAAGAAAGAAAGAAACTGGTATGCACTGACAGGGCTGAGATAAGATTGGGCTGTTAACCTAACTGGTAGGACAGGAGAAACACAGACTTCTTCACTTCTCCGAACCCTAGGAGTTAAGAGCAGGTCCAACCCGTTCCATCATGGAAAACTGCCAAAGGATTGACTCCTTCCCGTGCTGAGCCCTGAGAACTGGGAAATGGGGCTAGATAAAAGGAGAAACCCAAACAGCCAGAGTTGGACTTTTATCTTGTTTTCATGTCTCTGAATAAATGGGAGAATTGAGGCATATTTCACATCAGAACCAGAGATGGAAGCTTGCTCCCGGGCTGGCCCAGTCCTGAATGCTAGCTGTCTTCTGAGACTGGCACCTAGGCATGGGGCCAACTCGACCTTGGGATTTCCCTCTGCAAAGCCATCAAGTCTGAGGTCAGTAGATAGCCCCAAGGTAGAGGAGGCTTATCCAACATTCCCACATCCCTGAAGTGCCCTTAACAGTATCAGACACTAACATTTTTGAATGGCCTTTGTACATAACTGTCATGGAACTCTTGAATGCTTTTATTGGAATATGGACTGGGCAAAAAGCAGTGGATTTGGAATCAAAGGGCCTAGGTTTAAATCCCACTACAGATGCTGAGTGGATGTGTGACCATGGGCAAGTTACTGAACCTCTCTGGGCCTTAGTGTCCTTATCTGTAAAATGGGAAGACTGAAGTAGAAGGCCTCTGAGGCCCCTTCCAGTTTAAAAAGATTCATGTTATAAGAGGGAGGAGCTGTCCAATGCCTGCATCATAGAATCCCTGCCTCTGGAGGTAGTATAAGTCCCCTGCTCACACACATATACATGTGCGCATGCAGGAATGTGCACACACATGCGCACACACACCCCCCCCCCCCACACACACACTCTCTTGGAGGTTTAAAGAGGCCTTCAACATCAAAGGTGTTGAAAAGGGGGGTTTCTGCTCAGGTTGGACAAGATGACTTTTGGGATTCTAGGAAACTGAAGCCCAGAAAGGAAAACCAGCCAAGGTCACCCTGAAAGTCAGTGGCAGAGCTGAGGCCTGTGCCTTCCTAACAATGCCATTGATTCACTGGGACCCGGGCATGAGATACTTTGAGCATCCTAGAGCTAACTAAATTGTCAGGGGCTGAATGTGGAACCCTAAGCCCCAATGTCCCTCAATATACTTGAAGCAGTCTGCCACAGATGTGGGGTACAGTGCCTAACACACACAAGATGGGACCCCTTGACCTCTCTGAGATTGCTTAATGAAACGCTAGCTATGTTTCTCTTTTGACAGCCTTCTGATGGCCTCAAGTTATCTTCCTATAAAATCAGACCAGCTACTTCAGGACAGGGTTACTGAAACTCAAGTTTTATCACGTCCTGCTATCTGCAGGTCAGGACTAGAACCACACTGGACTCTGGGTAGAAGTCTTCCCCCTTTTACTATTGTTTTATGGGTCCTATTTCTTATTTCACCTGGGCCTGTGATTTCACAGAGAACTTCTGGTGAGGAAATTTCCTCTACCAATGACAATCAGTAACTAACTGGTTAGCAGTTTATTAAAGTCTTTTTTTAATGTCCTCAGTGGGGCACTGAGAAGGTTCATGCCTTGCCCAGGGTCACACAGACAGTACTGCCACAGGTGAGACTTGGACGTAGGTCTTTCTCACTCCCAGATGCCCCAGAGAATTCCTTCAAAAGGCCCTAAGTTAGACAGGTCTGCATGCTTGGTGAACAAGAGAAACAGGAATCATAGCTTCAACAAAGGTTGGGGACATGGGAAGAGTTTCAACAGGTAAAGGCTGGCTTTTCTGTCAGGGAGAAGAACTAAAGACCCAGTCCTGGGGGGAAATGTATATCTGAGTGAAAAGGGAAGTCACAGCCTGAATAGGTAGGTAGGGTAGAGTGTAGGAGTGTGATGTATGGTTCAATCCGTCAGTCAACAAACATTTATTACTGTGTTCCAGGTACTGTGCTAAGTACTTAGCTAGAGATACAATGGAAGCCAAAAACACCGTCCCTGCCCTCAAAGAGCTTACATTATAAGGCTGAAGGATGGGATGAGACAATATGCAAATCACTATGCACATGCAAGATGTAGTAAGTGAAAATGGAAAGTAATGCCAGACCGGAGGGCACTAGCTTAGGTGAGGGGGCAACCAAGAAAGGCCTTTTTTAGAAGGTGGAATTTGAGTTGAATCTTGAGCCAGGGAAGGCAGAAGGTTCGCAGGCGAGGGCTGCCTGAGTGCCTGAGGCTAGAGTTGCCTGCAGACCAGCATCCAAGAGGGATGGGAGTGAGCTCGTTGGTAAAGACTGAATCCCAGTTACAAGGGGTGTCCTGGATTCTTTGGATGGGGAAGAGAAGCGAAGCAGGGCCGGGCCTCTGGACCATCGCCCTCCTCTGACAGAACGTAAACTCCTCGAAAGCAGCAACTGCTTTTCCCAGGGGTGGGAGGGAGAGGCAAGGCGAGGGGCAGGGGCCTGGGCCCTGGACGGGGTCCCATCTGTGCTAGATCCTCCCCATGGCCTCCCTCGGCCCCTGCCCCTCCCTCACCTCCACGAGGGGGTAGGCGATCTCGTTGTAGATCTGCTCGGTGTAGTGCTCCAGGTAATAGGCGCCGTCGAAGGTGAACTGCTTGGGCGGCTCGTCCGCGGCGCCCGGGTTCTGGATGAAGCACTGGCCGCGGGCGCAGTCCACTGTCACCACGGACTGGCAGTTCAGCTCTTTCTCCCGCTGGTTCATGGGCCGACAGCGAACCACCACTTTCACCGACTCCGAGGCCATGCTGCCGCCGCGGCGGGGGGCCCGAGGGCCTGGCTGGGGCTGCAGGCCCACGCTGGGGGGCCTACTGGGCTGGGATGGGCGGGGCAGGGGCGGGGCCGGACCCGGGGCCCAGGCTACCTTGACCAGGGGGTCGGGTCGGGGCAGACTTGGCCCGGAGTGGGGGGCACCCCTTCCCTCTGGACGGGGGCAGGGCCTGAGGGGCACCTGGGACCTGTGCGGTGGTCTGGGGATGCGGGGCTGGACTTGGGGAAAGAGGGAGTTTAACCTCTCTCCTCAGGGCCGGTGCAGGAGTGGCTTAGACCTGGGGGGCTGGCGGGGGATGCTGCCCCTCGGGGTTAGGCACAGGGCCCGGGGGAGACGAGGTGCCTCCTGGCTCGTCAGGATGGGTGCAGCGCAGGGGTCTAGGGAGGGAAGTGGATGGCTGATTCCGGCCTCCTTGCGAGGGCCAGATGCCAGGGCCTTGGC
>CM053582.1:104534832-104604438 GCA_028627135.1 Pseudochirops cupreus
GGGGGGGGGGGAGGGAGGAGGGGGTTCCGCGCTGCAGGCGCCGCCGCCGCAGGGACCGGAGCCCGGGAGCCGCCCCTGTCTCCCGCCTGTTGCGGCGTTCGCAGCTGCCTAGCGACCGGCTCTGGCGTCACAGGCGGCGACCCCGGGGAAGGTCTGGAAGTTCCAAGCCTCTCCTGCGGCCCATCAAAAGCCACGTTCAGCCAGTGTTCCTCTCTCGCCCCCTGCGCAGGGCAGTCTCGCCCCAGTCACCCTTTCCATCCGTGGGGGGTCGCTCCAGGGAGAGACAGGGCTCAGGGATTCTCAGAGAGACAAAAGACGAGAGCAGTAGGTTTGACGGACACCCTAAGCGATCGATATGTGGGTGCTTTAGAGGCTCTGATGAATGGGAGAGGGCGGGACAGACACCCTTGAGTTAGAGAGACATTTTAGCTAGATACATTTTAGAAACACTCTTTAGCTACAGAGGGAGATCCAGGGAAAGGCAGGGATGGTTAGACTCTACAAGACACGGGCACGATTTAGGGCTAAGTTAGGGATGCAGGGAGAGATAAATGAGTACTTTAAAGTTAAGACACCCTTGAGTAAGAGACACTCAAGAACAGGGAAAGAGACCCCCCCACCACCACCACCACCTCCCTCTCCCTTCTCCCTAACCCTACTCTTTACAGAAACAAAAGTAGCAGCTACCCAGGCCGGGTTTCCCTTTAAAAGACTGGTAAGTTCGGACTATTAAAAGGTAAATTGTTTCAAAGAAGGCAATCCTCTCTTTAACCCACTCAGCCGAGCCTGACCCCTGAGCCTGGACTGAAAGGGAGGCTGGGGGGAGGGGGAGCGATACCGGGGACAGACTCCAGGCCCGACGGCCTTCAGGACAAGGAGTCTGGGGGCCGGGGACGAGCGACCAAAGATGAGACGAATTCGGCTAAAGAAGAAGAGTCCCAGAATTGGTGAAAAATCTGAGTGAGATTATTTTAAAGAAATCTAAGGTTTTATTCCCAGGAAGTTCACACAGTAATGAATAATTAGGCTCATATGAATACATTCGTGGTTGGTATGCAAATAGTGCCTAGTGCCTAGTGCCTTTGAACGTAATAGGCGCTCAATAATACTTGTTGAATGAGTGTTAAAGTGCTTGGAAAAAGTTTTTCTACGTAGGGTAAACATTCCTCTTGGAACTTTCGTTACACTATTTGCTCCATGTCTTTTTTCTTTTTAAAAATAATCCGATACTGGCCCGCTCTTGTTATTGGCTGGGAGCCATCAGGGCTCATGTCACAATAGGGGGCAACCTTGACACTGGAACCCAGGACGAGGGCTGTGTCCAGTTACCAAGCCTTCACTTGATGGAATAGATTCCGTCAAAGAAACGTAGAAAGTCAACCCTATATTCCCATTCATCTTCATTAAGTCAGAGAAATGTTTTCATTGATAACCGTGCTCTTCCCACCCCTCTCACCCATCCCCACCACAGAATTTAGTACAGTCTAACCCAGGATTGGGGAACCTTCGGCCTTGAGGCTTTAAATGGCCTTCTAGGTCCTTGGGTACAGCCTTTTGACAGAGTCCAAGTTTTAGAGAACAAATCCTTTTATTAAGGGGATTTGTTCTATGAAGTTTGAATTCAGTCAAAGGGCTGAACTTGAGGACCTAGAGGGCCACATGTGGCTTCAAGGCCCCAGGTTCCCCACCCCTGGTCTAACCCATGACCCTTCCTTTTGGAAAAGTCCCCCAAAAGAAAATTGGAGAGGAATCAGCCTTGGAAGCTCCCCACCCCAGGTACTGCTACATAGGAGCTAATTTCTGAATTCAGAAATCAGCCTTTGACCATCAGCAACTCTTTCAAGTTGAAACTCAATTGTCATGATGAAAATCAGAAGAGATTTTCTGGTCTCAATGCTTCATTTGACAGATAAGGAAACAGTCCCATAGAAGGTCACACTGTGACTGAGTGGCTTGCTTCCCCCTTTGTGTCCCTTGGTCTGAGAATCCATGGAACCCAATGCAACCAGCCTCCAATACTTTGTGCCTGGTTTGGGGGTGGAGGAGGTACATAGGAGGTCTGATGCCTTCCATGCACAGATCAGCTGGAACAAAATTCAGCATATTGAAGAAGAATGTTTTTCATGATTAAGTCTGAAAGATCCCATCTTGCTTTACTTAAAAGGAGGGATGCTTGCATTGTTTAACCTACCCCAGAACCTGAGCGTGGGTAGCTTCAGAGGCCATCTGTTCTGACCTCACATCAGGCATCTCTGACAAGCAGACATAAAGACTCTACTTCAGTGATGGGGAGCTCCTTACCTCACCCAATAGCCTCTTCCACTCATGGACAGCTCTGAGTATTAACAAGTTCTGAAATCTGCCTCTCAGTGACTTCCATCCATGGCTAATAAAACTCTTTCAATATCAGCACTTCTTATACTTGAAAGCAGGGTTCTCTAATGTAGATTACCCAGGATCCCTTGGGGCCCCAACCCACACTCCATATTCCTGGCCCACTCACACTCCGTATTCCTTCATCTTCTCAGTGGCTCTTGCTCAATCCCCTGACCTCTCCTTCCATCCCTACCTGGTGCCTAAATGTTCCACCATTGAAGCCCCGGGGTGAGATTCAAGCTTGCGATTTCTCAGGGGATGATACAGTGAGGAAGAGCAAAAATCATAAAACTTTAATCATAGCTCCTGCTGTGGGAGGGGGCTCTCAGTTATCGGTTCCCATATTTCTGTAGTTCCTATTTAGCCCTTGGCTCTAGCTGGCCAAAGGGAAAGCAAAGGCTTTTGTAGATTTAGAGCTGGAAGGAACCCTCGCTGTTAAGTTCAGCCTCTTCATTCTACATATAAGGAAACTGAGGCCAGAGATGTTAAGTGACTTGCCCAGAGTCACAGCGTTTAAGGCAGGATTTCAACTTGGGATTCACGATTTTTAAGTCAAGAGCCCTATCCACCCACTATGTATCAAACTGCTTGGGAGAACGGGAGAATCAGAGAGAGACAGAAAAGGAGAAGAGAGAGTGAGAAGAGGTACGGATAGAGAGATAGCAGAGGAGGTGGGAGGGAGAAGGAGAGAGAGGGAGAAGAAGAGGGAGAAGTGTGGGTGAAAGAGGGGGAGGGAAGGGGAGGGAGAGAGAGGACTGAGAATATGGGGATGTGTGGGTTCATCAAATATATTCAAATCCCATTTGTTACACTTCCTAACTGCCTAACCCTGAACTAGTCACTTCATGGAGCCTCAGTTTCCCTATCTGTTAAAAGAGAGGGAAATGATCCTTCAGGTCCCATCCTCAGGGGTGGGGGGATTGTTTTTAAAGAAAGCATCTGGTAAACTTCAAAGTCTAGAGACCCAGGACCTAGTTATAAATTCACTCCCTACCTTTTTCAAGTTACCCAGACCCGATGCCAAAGTTTTAGTTCAGCTATTGACTATGTGACCTTGGGTTAATCACCTTCTTCCTTTCCTCAGAGCTTCCCTGTCCTTGAAATGAGAGGGCTGACTAGAAGGTCTGGAAGGCTCCCTTCCCTAAATTGTACTATTTGGTACATCGAGTTACACTGTAGACACTCCTGGCCAATGTCTGGAAATGTCTGCACCTACATTGATATAAACTTGAAAGGGGGAGGAGATGGTTGCCCACTCAATGTTTCTTCAGCAGCCTTCCCTTAGCCCCTCATACCTTAACCTTGGGGACTTTGCAAAAAATAAAGAGCCTCAGCTTCTGAAGACATCTGGCATCTGAAGACCAAATAAGCCCTTCCACCTTCCCTTCTCCCTGAGCCTGTTGCATCCTTTCTGAGTATTTCAATCAAGTACCTAATAATCCCTGATCAATCACTTTTCCTTTCCACCGCCAGCCCTAGATACAGGGACTAGCAGAAAGGAGCCCAGAATCTGAGGGCATCAGGGACCATCTGGTCCAATCCCTTTATCATAGATCATAAATATAGAGCTAGGTCATTGAGTTCAGCCCCGCCCCCCCTCGCCCCCCCCCATTCTATGAATGAACTAAGGCAGACGGAAGGCAGACTTATCCAGGGTCACACAGCTAGTATGTGAAATAGGATTTAAACTCAGGTCTTCCTGACTCCAGGCCCAGCGTTCTATCCACTGTACCACACTGTTTCCCTTTACTTTACAGAGCAGTCCAGGGAAAGGAGTAATCTGCTGAAGGTCAGAGAGCTAAGAAGAGGCAGATGAGAGGTTCACACCCAAGTCTTTTTCAGTTACTATGCTTGGACGCCTCCCCCACCATCAAGGGATCTTCTGAACAGAAGTGGGTGTTCATAAGAAAGTTCAAAACAGAACCTGGGGTGAGCGCCTCCAGGGTAGACAGCCACACTCCTGGGTCAATCAGCCTGGGACCCGAGACAGGTCCATGCACTGAAGGCAAAATCTCTGATGAGGGTGTCTAGAGGCAGCCATCCCAGCCAAGCTAGGCAACTGTGTCCTTGTCCGTGACCCAGCAAGTTAAGGGAAGACTGGAGTTTCTCTTCCCTCCAGGCCATTTCTGAGGACAAGAGCTGTTGTAGTGTGTGCTTTGTGGGTCAGAGCAGGGAGCAGAGACACCAGCAGCCCCTGGTCTGATTCATCAGGATGACTCCCCACTCAGGGGCTATGCTCCTGGAGCCAAGGGAAGAGATTGCTCAGACCGGAGAGTACACACACACACACACACACACACACACACACACACACACACACACGGTGCTGGCGCATCAGGGAATTCCAAGGTGGCCTTAACCCAGTTCTTGCTGCTGGGGCTCATGCTTGGGGTGGCTACCGGGCCATGTAGGCCGGCCAGGCCCACAGTCCTGTGCCTCATAGCAGGGGTTCAGGCGTCCCATGTCCAGTGGGCAGAAAAGGCTACGTTCAGCTCCAGAGTGGTGCTCCACCAAAGCCTCCAGGCTGGGGAACTCTGTTGGCAGATGCTGAGGAAAGGCACAGGGAAAAGTCAGTCATCCTCAGTCCTCAGGGCTCCAGCCTCCTCCTCCCACCCACCACTGGTGGACCAATGGGCTCAGCCCTTCCAAGCCTGAGTCTGGAACACATGATAATTAGATGCATTGATTTTGACGGGAAGAGACCCATGGAGCATCAATTCCCACCCTTTCATTTTATAGAATAGGAAATGTCCCCAGAGAAGCTAACTCAGTGCTTCAGGTTACATATCTTGGAGATGTCAGAGCCTGAATTTTGTTCCCAATGCCACCACACTGTAAAGTTAACTCAGTTCAAATCCCCCTCTGATGAGGGGCTGGGGGACTTTCCTTGTCCCTCTACTGCTAGTGCCTTCCCCGCTGAGATTCTCTTCCACTTACATTGTCTATAACTTCTCTGTACAGTTATCCCTTCCAAATTATAGGGTTAGGGAAGCGGGCCCCTGTGATCGGGAAAACTGCATAACATTTTTTGGCTCTGCCTTTGTAATGGAGAAATAGTCTGAATTATTATGGTATTAATAGATAAAATATGTTATTATACAATACTATGCATATATTTTATGCATTTCTGAATTTTTAACTGTTTCTGTGTCATCTGCAGCTTCCACAAAGCTCCCCCAAAATCCCCACTTAATTTCTTGTGTAGAAATGGGGAAAGTTGCTGTGTGGAAGGGATAAATGTACACAGTTATTCCCACAACTAAGGCAGCCCACTAGCTAGAATAGTGGAATGGAGTCAAGAAGACCTAAGTTCAAATCCTGACTCCGAGGACTGTGGATGTAACCCTTGGAAGGTCCCAGACTCTCTCAGCCTGTTTCTTCATCTTTAAAATGGGGCTAAAAAGGGGCAGCTAGGTGGCACAGTGAATAGAGCACTGGCCCTGGAGTCAGGAGGATACTGGCCTCAGACACCTGACACACTTACTAGCTGTGTGACCTTGGGCAAGTCACTTAACCCCAATTGCCCTGCCTCCCCCCCTCCAAAAAGCCAAAAAAGAAATGCGGATAAAATAGCACCTGCCCCCCAGGGTCGTTGTGAGGATCAGATGAGATCATATGTAAAGCATTTAGCAGACCTTAAAGCTCTTTACGAATGTTAGTCATTAAAATACTAAATTTAAATGATACTAAAGTTAAATGATAATTATTCCTAGGTTGTCTTCTCCCCCATTAGAATGTGAACTTCCCATTTGCACATGAGTTTCTTGATGAAGGAAACAAGCATTTATTAAGTGCCTACTGTTTACCATGCTCTGTGCTAAGTGCTTTACAAATGGGGGAAGGGAGCAAGCATGTCTAACACACCTACTATGTGTCAGGCACTCTGCTAAGTACAGTACTTTACAAGTACTTTCTCACTTGAGTGTGACCCTCCCGACAAACCTGGGGGAGAGGTGCTATTTATTGTCCTCATTTTCCAGTGGAGGACACTGAGGCAGGCAGAGGTTAAGTGACTTACCCTTAGTCACACATTCAGAAAGCCTCTGAGACTGAATTTAAACTCAGGACTTTCTGATTCCCAGCCCAGCGCTATGTGCACCCAGCCGTCCACAGGCATCAAGGGCAGGGGCTGTGTTTCTGCCTTTCTTTCGTAACTTCAGACCTTAGCCCAGTGCCCTGAACGGAAGGGGCATTTAATAAATGATTGTTGACCAAGAGCCCTGCAATGTCAGCTAATGTCATGTAAATGTTATCATCGAGGTGCGAGTTAGTTGGCTTGAAGAGGTTACAAAGCCACGTCCAGGGTCACATTTCTCTCCTGTTCTCAGGTTTTCCAAGGGCTTTTCTCTGTGTGCTTCTATAAAGGTACCAATCTACTTCCTGGAAGGCTCCACTCAGTGTCCCTCACTGCCCAGACCAAACACCCCTGTCTCGTCACCATCCACTAACAGAGTGGAAGCCCCTTGAGGGCATGGACCTGCTCACTTCTGGATTTGTATTGCCAATGCTTAGCACAATGGTTGGCAAGTAAGTCAGTCCTTCCTTCCTTCATTGAACCTCTCCCTCCCTTCCTGCTTCCCTCCTCTCCCTCCCTCCATCCCCACCTTCCTTCCTTTGTTCCTGCCTTCTCTCTTTCCTTCCTCCTTCCTCTCTTCCTCCCTTCCCCCTCTTTTCCTACTTTCTTCCTTTCCTTTCTCTTTCCCTTTCTCCCTCCTTTTTTCTTCTCCCTTCTTCCTTCCTCCTTTCTTTCCCTTCTTCCTCTCTTCTTTCCTTCCTCCCTTCCTCCTTTCCTTTCTTCTCTCCCATCCTTCCTTCCCTTCCCTTCTCTCCTTTCCTCTTTTCCTTCTTTCCTCCCTCCTTTCCTTCCCTCTTTGTCTCCTTTCCTCCTTCTCCTCTTTTCTTCCTCCCTTCTTTCCCTTCTTCCTCTCTTCCTTCCTTTCTTCTTCCTTTCTCCCCTTCTCCTTCTTCTCTCCCTCCCTTCCATTTTTCTTTCTTTCCTTCCTTCCTGAAACTACAGGAGTCTCCTAATACAGATCCTCCAGCACAAGTGTCCTGATTCTGACAACCCAAGATTTTCAGGGACCTTGAAGTGCTCCAAGGGATGTGGAGGAGAGGTTGGAGTGGGGGGAGGGATGAGCAGGGGCAGCGGCCGTCAGATGCCAAGCACTTACCTCCACACTGAACTTGCCCAAGTTTGTCCTGAAGACCTGATGGGGGACCACACCACACTGTGTCTTCACTGATAGGCACCACTGGCCACTGGGTCCAGGCTCAGGCCACAGCAGAAAAGCCCCTAGGACATCTCTGCGGAGCAGGGAGAGTGCCCGGGTCCTGGGGAAGAAGGGGCACTGGGTGAGTAGCAGGCCTCAGGTAGCACTTTTCTGTGACCCCTTGGACCAGGCCCAGCTCACCAGCTGTACTTCCCAGAAATGGGGAGGATACCCCCCAATGTGGCCTGGCCTATCCCCAAACCCCTAACTAGAGCCCAGGGTCCCCCTCTGGGAAGAACCTGACCCAAGCTCAAAGTCGCCTTGTGACAGCATGAAGGCCTCTGCTTTAGATCACATCACAAAAGCATGTGAGAGAAATTCCAGGGACTCACCTAGAGAGGCCAGCGAAGGCCCAGATGTTCTCCGTCAGGCTTCCCTCACTCTCCACCAGGCAAACCAGGCCACTGGACCCCTGGGCCCAGTTCTCCCAGGCACCGGGAACTGCGGTATTCGTGACATGTGTTAACAAGAGCTGAGGTGTCTGCAGCGACTTAGAAAGTGTTCTACACTCACTCTCTCACTAGATCCTCAGGACAGCCCTGGGAACCCATTTTACAGATGGGGAGTAAACAGGTGATAAGTAGCAGTCAATGTACAGACACAGGCTCTGGACTCTATGCCCAACACTCTCCACTGTGCCACAGTCTAGACCTGGGGGGGGGGTCACAAAACACCTTAGTTCAAATCCTGCTATAGACGTTTGCCTGCTAGGTGCAGGACCCTCTCTGTCAACTAGAAAATGAGGGGCTTGGACTTGGTCTCTAAGGGCCCTCCCAGCTCTGACATCCTGTACTCTAAGGGCCCTCCCAACTCTGACATCCTGTGTTCTAAGGGCCTCCCAGCTCTGACATTCTCTGTTCTAAGGGCCCTTCCAGCTCTGACATTCTCTCTTCTAAGGGCCCTTCCAGCTCTGACATCCTGTGTTCTAAGGGCCCTCCCAGCTCTGACATCCTGTGTTCTAAGGGCCCTCCCAGCTCTGACATTCTCTGTTCTGAGGTCCCTCCCAGCTCTGATCATTTATGAAACTCAATGAGGGCAAGGAAAAGATGCTTGATCTTAAATTCGATGATTTGGACTTAAATCCTTTCTCTGTCTCTTGAGTTAGTCACCATCACTCTGGAGCACTTTATATTTTAGCCTTAATTTTCTCTTCTGTAAAATGGAGCTAAGAATCCTCACACTACCCAGGTCAGGTGCGGAATGGGTAGGATCTGGTGGTCTCTGATTTCTCTTCTAGGTCTGAGACCATGTGATTTGGGGACTCTGCATTCATAGGAATGTAGCTGGGAAAACAAAAGCTCTCTTGAAACCCAACTGCACATCTTGGCAGTGGACTCCCTTCCCTACCCCTTTCACACTGCTTCTCTTCCCCACAGCCAGCCCTCTGTCCTGTCCCCTTACCCAATTTCCTATGGTTTCCATAGGCTCCCACTTGAAGCCACCTCTGTTTACCCAGACACCCACATTCCCTACCCACATCTCCATGAGCACACGGCATGCACACACACACACACACACACACACACACACACATTGTCTTTCTCTCTCTCTCTCTCTCTCTCTCTCTCTCTCTCTCTCTCACTCACTCACAGGCTTCCCGGGCAGACTGCTGCAGCTGGGTCTCGTAGGTACAGCATCGGTAAGCCCCTGAGCGGATCACCTTACTTCGAATTGCCTTCTTTCGCACAAGGGTTGGGGAACAGTAAGGATTCCCCAGGCGGGAGTGGCGGGTGGCCCCTCGACCTTCTGCCTCTGACATTTCCTTCTATGGACAGGGACCAGAGTGAGACCAGGGGAAGGCAAAGAGACACAGACAGAGAAATAGCAGACTGAACATCATAAGAGCCATCCCTAGGGGTGGGCATGGCCCCTGGTTCTGATCACCCACAGAGTGGGTGGCCCTTCCCGCCTCGGGCATCATTCCCCTGATACATGGCTTGTTGGGGGCCTATGGGACTAACCAGTGTGCTACTGGCTTCAGAATCAGAAGGCTTGGGTTCAGATCTCAGCTCTGGCCTGTGTCTTACAATGTAATTGGGCAGTGTTTAACACAGTAGATAAAGAGACAATACAACATAGATGATGTTATGTTGTGGTTTTCTAAGTCAATGGTTAGCCTACAGGGTCCGCTCCTGTCCAGCTCTAGGTCTATGACCTATGAACCAAGAGCCACAGGTCATTCATATCCTTTAGAAAGGGGTCAGAGTACATGTGACTCAGTGGAAGGGGTCAAGGCACAGGCCTGTCCCAACACATGCTCCATGATTGCCCTGTTAGAAGCAGCTTAAATCACCTTGAAGAAACAAGAGCACTCACTGACAATCACGCCTCAACCTAGCATTTTTCTTCCTTCCTTCCTTCCTTCCTTCCTTCCTTCCTTCCTTCCTTCCTTCCTTCCTTCCATCCTTTCTCTCTTTCTTGGCGAGGCAATTGGGATTAAATGATTTGCTCAAGATCCCACGGTTAGTAACTCTGTCAAGTGCGTGAAGCTGGACTTGAACTCAGGTCCTCCTGACTCCAGTGCTCTATTTACTACACCACCTAGCTGTCCCTCAACCTAATATTTTCAGTTGAGAAAACGGAGACATAGAGAACTGTGGATTTGAACTCAGACCCTCCCACTATGAATCCAGTAATCTTCCTTTCTTTTAATATAAAAAATATTTTATTTTTTCCAGTTGCATGTACAGAATCCAGTATTCTTTCTTTCTTTTCATGTAAAAAGTATTTTATCTTCTCCAATTACATGTAAAGAATTCAGTATTCTTTCTTAATTTTTTAAAATGTAAACAGCATTTTATTTTTTCCAATAACCTGTAAAGAATCCAGTATTCTTTCTACTGCACCCTGAGGTTTAGAATGGGAAAAGCCCCTTGGAGGGGACCTATTCCATCTATTTTCAGACAAGGAAACTGAGGCTTAGAAGAAATAGGAAGTGGCCCTGTGTCACGCAGTAGCCAGTGACAGATGAGACTGCAGGGCCCCAACCTCACATCTGGTTTCCATTCACTTCAGTACACTCACTACCTCAAACAAAGGAAACTTTCTCTATCCCTCGGTGCCAACCCTGTCCCTTCCCCTCTAACCTCTCACCCTGAAATGACTTTAAATCCCTCTTTCCTCAAACTTTAGGCAAAGGAAGAAAGGGTCAGAGCTAAGGCTCACTCCCTTGGTTTGACTGAAACCTGGAATCTTTGCCCCATTATCTCCCACCTTAATTAGCCAAAAAATCCATATGCACTTAGAGGACCCCTACTATGTGCTGGTCCAGGTCCCCTTTTGTGTGCCATCTCCCCTCTAGTCTCAGACCTGGCTCCCTCAGAAGAAGCCTTGGAGGAGCCAACCTTCCTGAAACTGCTTAGAAAAAAGTAGAATGTCTTTCACAGTGTGACTCAGAGGCAAATATCTTTTACATGATTGCACATGTATAACCTGTATCAAATTGTTTACCGCCTTAGGGAGGAGGGAAAGGAGGGAGGGAGAAAATTTGGAACTTGAACTTTTATTTAAAAAAATGAATGTTAAAAATTGTACTTATATGCAATTGGAAAAAATAAAATACTACTTAGAAGAAAAAAGTGGGATGGGCCAGAGATTTTAACTCCCCTGTTTTACCAGGAAGGAAACAGGCCCAGATATGTGAAATTATTTACACCAAGGGTCACCCACGTAGTAAAAGGAAGAAAGAGAAATTTGGACCCAGGCCCTCTAGAACCAAAGCTCTTTTCATGATACCTTGCTGCATCTTAAAAGCAACCAGAATACCTCATCTAGGACCTGTCCAGATTTCTAAGAACCTACTGCATCCTCTAAGATAGGGGAGCCCCAGGGCTGAGGCTGGAGCTAGGCAAGCAGTCCCTGTAAGAGCTGCCAGTAGGGAAGGTCTTCTAGAGGCCTGAACTTGGAGACAGGAGGGCTGGCCAGGCTATCCTTAGTTCTGTACCATCTCTGAGGCATCTCCCCATCTCTCCTGTCTACCCTCCCCCCGGCCCAGTTCACAGTAAAGGTAAGCAACTTACTATGCTGCCTGCTGGACCATCAGCTGGGGCTGGCAGCCTCCTGAAGGATACCAAGGCATGGACATTTTGAGAGACCTGATCCCTGCCAAAGGGCTCCCTAACCATCCCAGCAGGACCACTGGGGCTGGGCAGCGACTTGAGGGGCTCCTCTGCAGGTGTCCCTGGCCCAGGTTGGGCCTGATCTTCGGGGTGTTGCAAGAGGTATGACAGCTGAAAGGAACGGCAAAGCAGCAGGTGTAGAATCTGGACCTGGGGAGGCAAGCACAGATGGGGGTAGGGGTGGGGAAGTGGGGGTGGGGATGGATTGGAAGCAAATCAATGCTTGCTTCCAGCTCCATTTCCTACCCCCAGACCCAAGGCAGCTGGGGACCATAAGTAGAAGGGTAGGTCTAAGGGAGCTTTCTTTGGAATGCATCACCCTTAGGATCCCCAACCCGTGGGAACCATCACTAATACTGACTCCACTCCTGCCAAACCCCCTCACTCTACGAGCTGAGAATCATAGAACATCACAGCTGGGAGGGCCCTCACAGGGTAAACTGCAAGAGCTGAAGGGATGTTAGAGAATAGAATGGTGGAAATGGAAGGACGCTAGAATATAGTGTCAGACCTCAGAAAACCTAGAACACAGGATGTCAGAGCTGGGAGGGAGCTTGGAACACCTCTCCACACCTGTGTATTCTTCCCCTACTCCTAGGATGCTTTCTGTCCTTGTCTCTGCCTCTTCTTATCCCTCATTTCCTTCCTGGAGGCAAGCCTTTCTTGCTCATTCCCTCCTCCTCACATTATCTCGTCCACATTTGTCTGTTTACACGTTGCATCTGCCCCCTCCCTCCCCACAGAGTGGCATATCCTTGAGGGCAGAGGATGCTTTCTGTTTTATTTTTCTATACCCACCAGCTCTACCTAGGCAGGAGATCTGGGTTTGAATCCTAGCTCTGACATTTAATAGTTGTGATCCTGGCCACACAACATTCTGGCCTCTTCAATAGGGATAAAGAGACTGCAAGTACTTTGTGAGCCTGGCCGGCTTTAGAGGAGCCGAGCGCCGTTAGCTCAGAGGGTACAGTACACTTGAGTGACGGGAGAGTTGGCCTTTGTTCCTGTGTTTCTGCACTTAACAGGGAGTGTCAGACTTGGGTCTTGGCCTTTCCAAAGGCAGCTGTTGGGGTATAGTGGGGAAGAAGACAGAGGACCTGTATGGTGTTCGTGTGGATGGGTGGGTGGGCACCATGATTTTTTGTTGCCTAGGGCTGCCTGACACTGAGCCTTGGCAAGCCTCTGCGGGGCACTCCCCCCATTCCCACAATGCCTCCCAAGACTGACAGTCAGCAGGAAGGTCTCAGATGGGCCCCCTCCCATTCCCTGGGGCCCCCAGTACCTCCCCAGGCTGGCTGCTCACAAACAAGTGACAGAAGAGTTTGCTGGCTGGGCTCCGAGGGTTCCGGGAGATGAAGGCAAACTGGCATTCAGCTGGGCACCAGGTGGAGTAGAGGATTCGCTTCAGGGCGTGAGCCATAAGCAGAGTCTGGGCGAGGGGTGGGACACGGGTGGGAGGGGTCCCGGGGGAGGCTGGCACATGCTAACCCTGATGAGCAACTGCCAGTGCCAAGCTGCCATTTCCCTGGGGCCCCTCTGCCAGCCAAGCTGATCTGAGCAAGCTTGGGGGTGACACATGGGACATCCACACCCTCCTCGGGGCTCAGACAGAGGCTGATCAGCCAGGGGCTCAAGCAGGTCATTAACCTTTCTCTGACTCTGTTCCTACACCCATAAAATGGGAACATTAATGCTTTCACTACTGGTACCCTCCAAGGCCATGCAGAAGAAAGCACTTTAGAGACTCTAAAACGTGAACAAAATAAAAGCTGTGACTGTAAACTCCTTGAGGGCAGGCACAGCCCGAGGCACATGGGATATCAGCAAGGGCACTGAGGAGGGGGTCACACAAGCTGGTATGTGCCAGGGGCAGGACTCAAGTCCAGGTCTCTGACTCTGAGCCAGCTAGTGGCAGCTAGCCCCTGGTACAGCACACAGAGCCCTGGGCTTGGAATTCAAATCTGGCCTCAGACATTTCCTAGCTGTGTGACCCTGGGCAAGTCACTCCACCTCAGTTTCCTCACCTGTAAAATGGGGATCAAGACAGCACTCCAGCTCTCTCATAGGGATGTTATGAGGCTCAAACGAGATACTTGTAAAGGGCTTAAAATAGAGGCTGGCACACAGTAGGTACCCAGTAAATGCTTATTTCCTTCCTTCCATGGTTCCTCTCTCAGCCTGTCCCACTGATGGGTGTTCAGCAAATATTTTTGACTTGAATATTCCAGAGCTCACAGCCTGTCCCTGCCAAAGACTCGCTTCCATGAGTCAGAACTCATGCCTCTCAGCCTTACCCTTCTCTTCTGCCCCCATCAGTGCCCAGTCCTGGGGGCTCCAAGTCTTTACCAGGTTCCTCCTTAGCTCCCCCTGCCCCCATACTCCAGAACTAGCATCGTGACGAAGCCTGAGGCCCCTTTCTTCCCCCATCCCAGCCCTCTGTAGGTGGGCAGTGCCCATTTATCCTATCAAGGGCCTTTTATCTACTCCCCAATATCCCTGGGGAATCAAATCAAATATTGGTTAGGACTGGGCTGGGAAGAAGCGGGGCGCAGCCATGGCACCAGGCAGCCAGGTTTGGAGTCTGCTCAGTCTGCTGTTCCAGCTGCCTTGGGGAGGCACTATCCTGGGCCTGACCCAGGGACCTCAAGCCAAGATCAGGAGGCCTGGCAGCCTCTTGGCTCAGGGCTGAAGGAAGAGCTTGCTGGATAGATCACTCTCAGAATCACTGAGACAAAGAGTAATGCACCTTTAAAAAAGAGGGGTAGGGGAACATACTGTTTTTAAGGAGACAGGGAGACAGGGAGTGAGCAGCAAGAGTGAAAATGGACCCATTGGAGCAATAGAAAATGAGGGAGAACCTTTGGCATTGGTAGAGAAGGAGTTGGGGGGGAGGGAGAAAAAACCACCAGACGGGAAAATGTGAGGGGGAAAGAGTTGAAGAGAGCCAAGGTGATAGGCAGGGAGGTGTGGGGGCCAGACGGCTGGAACCCAGCTTGTTCGTGAGTCACTGAGTGGGGAGAAGGGATGATTAGAAAGCCCAGGCCCACACCCAGTGAGCTGAGCACCTACCTCCCCCTCGGCGCTGTAGATCCTGAGGCCCTGGAGACTGAACTTCAGGATCACAGCTCTTCGTCTGGGGCAGTCCTGGAAAAGGAGTGAAAGGGGCTGGCTTAGAACCAGGCTTGCCTGAGGAATGAACCCTGGCTCACTCACCCATTCTCATGCTGGCTGAGGCCTGCCAGACTCAGGCCTATTAGCTGAAGGCAACAAGCTCAACAAGCTAGTAGCCACGGTTGGAGGTCCAGGCCTTGATCTGAGGTGAAAGGGCAGTGCCCTAGGTCCCCTGGTTCACTCTGCAGACTAGGGTGAGCGTGCAGGCATTGTCACTGCTGGAGACTCAGTTCAAACTGAGGGACCTCACAAACATGAGGGGCCAGCAGGATGTTGAGGACAGTTATGTGGTGAAGTGGACAGAGCCTTGGCCTGGGATCCAGGACACCTGGCTCAGGTCTTGGCCCTGAGTCTGCTGGAGATTCACTGTGGGATCTTGGGTCAATTACTTCCTCTCATCTGTACAAATGAAGGGATTGGATTAGATGGTCCCTTCCTGTTATGAATTTCTCTGCTCTAAGGGCCCTCCCAGTTCTAACATTCTGTGTTCTAAGGGCCCTCCCAGCTCTGACATCCTGTGTTCTAAGGCCCCTCCCAGCTCTGACATCCTGTGTTCTAAGGACCCTCCCAGCTCTGATATCCTGTGTTCTAAGGCCCCTCCCAGCTCTGACCTCCTGTGTTCTAAGGGCCCTCCCAGCTCTGACATCCTGTGTTCTAAGGGTCCTCCCAGCTCTGACCTCCTGCGTTCTAAGGGCCCTCCCAGCTCTGATATCCTGTGTTCTAAGGCCCCTCCCAGCTCTGGCATTCTGAGATCTAAGGGCCCTCCCAGCTCTGACGTTCTGTGTTCTAGGAATACCCATTCCTAGATAGTGAAGAAAGACAATAGGATTGAGGAGTAACCCTGATTTTTTCCCTCCTTGGACTCTCCCCTCCTCCAGTTCCCTACTCTAGTCAGAGACAATAGAGTAACATAGTGGAGAGAGCCCTGGGCATCAGGAAGATCTGAATTCAAATCTACCCTCAGACAGGTTCTAGTGTGACTGTGGTCAGGTCATTTAACTTCTGTTTCCTCAACTGTAAAATGGGATAATCTCTCTCAGCAAGGTTGCTATAAAGATCAAAAAGCTAATATTTGTAAAAAGAGCTTAGCAGAATGCCCAGCACATGGCAGGCACTCTCTAAATGCTAATTCCCACCCTTCCCAGGAATTTTTTTACCTACCTTCAACGCCCATAGCTGTTGCTGGACCATCCACACTTTCTCCTGAAGCCCCAGGTCATCTACAGTAAAGGAGCCCACATACTGTGATGGAGAGGGGAGAAGAGCACATCAGAGGAAAGGTTTGCCTTACCCTGTCATCCTCCAACCTCCTGCCGCCTACTCCCCCACATGAAGCCCTTGGGGACCCAATAGAGCCCTGCAGAGCACCCCTCCCTAGAGAGCCTCCTCCTGCTCCCACAGAAGTGCCCCTGGCTCTGGCCGCTAGAGAGTCAAGGAGCAGGGGCCCAGGATCAATCAAGGAATGTGAGAGCTGGGAGGTGACTTGGAAGCCATCTGGCCCAATCCCCTAATTTCACAGATAAGGAAAGTAAGGCCCAGGCTGGGACAAGGATTCCCCCAAGGTCTCATAGAAAGTAAGTGGCAGGGCTGGAATTCCGGTGGCCCTGGTCCCTAAACTTCCTTGGGGAAGGGAAAGAGTTCTGTGTGTATTTATTGGGTAGAGGGCAGGGCAGAGTACCACTGGTTTTCCCTAGGATTTCTCTTCCTCCTCTTTCCCAACCCCAGCATCACTGTAGTAACCAGTAACCTTCATTCCCCTGTCTTTTTGTCAAACCACAGAGCTCTCAGCATCAACCTTGGTCTCCCTGACATTGCCAGGGGCAGCAGCTTAACCCCCTTGCCAGGCCCCAGCCTGCAGTGAGAGGTGGTCCCGGAGGTAGGCTCCCACTGATGATGTCGAGGAGTTGGCCCCTGCTTTACTAGGTCATTCCCTGGGGAACCATGGACAGGAAATTTTCACTTAATAGCTTGAGGGAGTGACATTTGGGAGGGGGCAGCAATGTGAAGGAAGAGAGGTCAGGAAGGATTCTTGGGGAATCCCATCTTCCCCAAGAGGTCAAACACCAAACAAACCTCTTACCCCAACTTCAGTGTCTGTAAAATGCAGTAATTCTGTGTGTGTGTGTGTGTGTGTGTGTGTGTGTGTGTGTGTGTGTGTGTGTGTGTGTGTGTGTGTGTGTGTGTGTGTGTGTGGCACACCACACCCACACACACTCCCCCATGCAAAAATTCCTAATGAGACTAGGCCAAGAAACTCTTTGAGTGCTGCCTTTCCACCCATCCTTCCCAAAGCCCTCAAGGTATTATGCCAAGAGACTCCATTTTCCAGGCCAAGCTGGCTATGGCACATCTGGTCACCGGGTGTCCCTTCCCTATGTCCCTCCTCCTCCCTCATCCTGGGGGAGGACTTTGGTTCTACCTACCTGGGCAAACTTGGTAATGCCCCTTGACCTGTGCGGAATGAGGGCTGTGTCAGAGGCCCTCCGGCCAGCGGCCCCAACCTTTTGCATGGCCCCCAGGAACACTTGGCTCTGGAGGCTCCAGAGTGGAGGAAGCTGCAAAAGCCAAGGAGTACATGTGTTAATCTTTTAGCCTTTTCCTGGCCCAGAAGAAACACAACTACTCACGGCTCCCATTTCTATAGGTAAAGTGGGAACACCACAGTTCTGTCAGGCAGGGGGCCCAGGACTACTACTACCCCCATTTCACAGGTGAGCAAACTGAGACCCAAAAAAGATTCAAAGATTTCCTCACACAGTCAATAAACAGATCAGGAACTCAAATTTAATTTGGCAAACATTTATTTAGTGTCTACTGTATACAATATCCTGTGCTAGGTTCCAGAGATACAAGATGAAATAAGATACCGTCTCTACCTTCTGGAGATTTGTATTCTAACAGGGAGGTAAAATGTGTGCAGGAGTAACAACAGACCATAGCTCTGGAGTTGGAGGAGACAAACTCCTTCATTTTACAGAAGGGGAAACTGAGGCCCAGGGAGTTTAAGTAACTCACCCCCAAGGACACACAGACAGTAAGTATCAGAGGCAGAATTTGAACACAGGCCTTCGACTATGTGAAAGAATGTGAGAATGGAATGAGAGATATCCAGAAAGAAATGCAGGGGGAAATGTGAAGACAGGGAGACTGACATTCACCTAGTCGGGGTGGGGTGGGGAAAGGAACTGCTTATCAGGGAAGACTTCCTGAAGGACCTTGAGAGGAAGGGCATGAGTGTGAGAAGAAACCTGGTGACATCCGGACAAGACAAGGGATAAAAGATGGGCCGGTATTGTTAGAAGACAGATAACAGTAAATATCATCTCTAGAGCATTTTAATAAGCAGTTTATATACATGGCTTCATTTGAGCCTCACAAACACCTGGAAAAGGAATAAGAGACATTATGATCCTCATTCTACAGGTGGGGAAATCGAGGCAGAGACCTAGCAGTGATCTGCCTGTGGTTACCTGGCTAATGTTATTGCTGTTCAGTCATTGTCAGTCATGCCTGGCTCCTCTGACCCTGTTTAGGGTTTTCTTGGCAAATATTCTAGAGGGGTTTGCCATTTCCTTCTCCAGTCTATTTCACAGATGAGGAAACTGAGGCAAACAGGGTTAAGTGACCTGCCCAGGGTCACACAGCTCATATATATCTGAGGCAGGATTTGAATTGACAAAGATGAGTCTTCCTGACTCCAGGCTCACTGAGTCACCTTTCTGCCCCCAGCTAATATTAGGGGTAGGAGTTAAGTTAGGTCTTCCTGATCAGAGTGGAGAGTGTGCTTTTGGACCTTCTTTTTGTTGATTTTGTCTGATATCCACAGCTGTGCAATGTTTGTTATTTGTTTATCTTTTCTCTCTCATTAAACTGTCTGCTCCTTGAGAATAAGGATTCTTTTGTATTCCCCATACTTAGCCTCAAATATAGTAGGTGCTTAACAAATGCTTACTGACTTGACCAGACTTGGTGTTAGGTTGTGGAGGGCCTTAAGGACCCTAGCTTTTATTAGCTCCCCTGAAGATTTCTGAGTCAGGGAAAAGTGTGATTGGTGAATTTAGAGTATTATTTATGAAGGTAGGAGTGACAGAAATAGAATAAAAGTCAAGAAGACAGCCTAGGCCTTTGTGCTCCAAGTCCAGTGGTGTTTCTGCCATACCAGGAGAATCTTCCTGCTCCAAACTGGACCCTCCTCCAGCCAGGGACTTTTGTGATAAGGAGAGGGTGAGGTCAGCCAGCCCCAAGTTGGCCATCAGGGCCTTGGAGTGTTACCTGATCTAGCGCTAGGCAAGGTTATCAAACTCAGGGGCTCCCTCACTCTACCCAACACACCCATACTCATTTGACTGGGGAAGGAGAAGGAACGATCCCTCCCAGAGGGTCCTTGAACCTACTTCTTGGGGATGGAGCCCAATACCCACCCCTGCTTGGCCTCAGGTTTGAGGTTTGGGGAGCAGAGGATGCAAAGGTATTGGAGAGCTCCACGTCCTGTTCTTCAAGGAAAGAAGACGGAGGCCACCGGTTGGAGTTAGCCAGGCTCCCAACTCCCTGTCTTCATGTGCAGACTCCTGGGTGCAGTATACATCCCATCCAGGAGTGGAGGGAGACCTGGACATCCACCCAGTTAGTCCCCAGGCTCACCACCTCCTTTCATTGTCACCTCCTCCCTGTCACCTGTCCCAAATAACCAACTAGCTGTCAAATCTTGTTTCTCCCTTCACACCATCCTCTCTTCAACATTCTTTCCTCTCCACTCACACAGCCAGCACCCCAGTTCAAGCCCATCTCAGTGATTTTGCCCAGGCTCTGCCCCATGCCTGAAATCCCTCTCTCTTCACCTCTTTTCCTACAATTACCTGATTCCTTCATGACTCAGCTCACATGGCACCTTCAATGCCCTTTCCCAGTCCCCTGAGCTGATAGTCTTCCCCATTAAGGTTACCTCTCACCTACTCTAATGCATTATTTAAGATCTCTGTGCCTCAGTTTCTTCATCTGTAAAATGAAGGGGGTTGGACTCAATTCTAACTATGATCTCATTTACATGTTGTCTCCCCCATGAAAATATCAGTTTCAGAGAAACCTGGGAAGACTTGTATGAACTGATGAAAAGTGAAGGGGGCAGAACCAGGAGAACAATTTATACAGTAACAGCAACACTGTTTAAAAAAAAAAAACTTTGAAAGACTTAAGAACACTGATCAATGTAAGCACCAACCACAACTCCAGATGACCAGTGATGAAGGATTCTCTCCACCACCTAACTGAGCGGCCAATAAGACTAACTTTTCTGGACATGGTCAGTGAGGGAATTTGTTTTGATTGACTAAGGATATTTGTCACACAGGTTTTGGTTGTTTTTCCTCAATAAAGGGAAAGAAAATGCTTGTTAATTGAAAATTTTTTAAAAGATTAATTATTTACTTTTAGTTTTCAACATTCTCTTCCATAAGATTTTGAATTCTAAATTTTCTCCGCCTCCCCCCTCCCCAAGATGGCTTACAATCTGATATAGGCTCTATATATACATTCATATTAAACAGATTTTCAAATTAATCATGTTGTAAAGAATAATTAGAACCAATAGAAGAAACCATGAGAAAGAAGAAACAAAAAAAGAGCAAATAGTATGTTTCAATCGGCATTCAGACTCCATAGTTCTTTTTCTGGATGTGGAGAGTATTTTCCATCATGAATCTTTTGGAGTTGACTTAAATCCTTGCATTGCTGAGAAAAGCTAAGTCTATCAAAGTTAATTGTCACACAATGTTGCTGTTATTGTGTACAATGTTCTCCCGGCTCTGTTCACCTCACTCAGCATCAGTTCATGTAAGTCTTTCGAGGTTTTTCTGAAGTCTACCTGCTCACCATTTCTTATGGAACAATAGTATTCCTTTACATTCAAATACCGCAACTTGTTCTGCCATTCCCCAGTTGATGCGCATCCCCTCAATTTCCAATTCTTGACCACTACAAAAAAACTGCCACAAATATTTTTGTACATATGGGTCCTTTTTCCCATTTTTATGATCTCTTTGGGATATAAACATAGAAGTGGTATTGTTGGGTCAAAGCGTATGCACAGTGGAAAAAATTGATTTTTAAAGGAATGTAAGCTCTTTGCAGACGGGGAGCAAGAGTTTTTGTAGTTAGGGCTTAATAAATGTTTGGTATCAGTTGCTTGGTTGTCAGAGATGTGGTTTATGCTTTAGGTAGAGATGGGCTAACTGGCTTCTGAGCATATGCGTGCTTTGAGATTCTTTTTAAAAAGGAGAGAGCTGACTGGAAAGAGCTACAGTCCCTCCCCGGGACAGCTGGCACCTACTCAGCCCATCCCTGGGGAGGAAGTGGGTGCAGCAGTGACACACCCTCTTCCTGTCCTGCCTGTGTCATCAGGTAAGGGCCCAGCCTGGAATGAGCTGGCTTGGTCCTGGGGAAGAAGAGGGGATGAGCCAGTCCAGCACAGCCCCTAAAGTAAGCTCTGGAATTCCAGGGCTTTGGAAATAGAGTATTCTGTTGATTCCCAAGAAGGAGAGAGATTGGGGCTGATTTTGCATATGGGTCCGCAGTTATCAATCTGGAGAAAATAACTCCCCATCCCAGCCTCTACTGGGAGGACTACCCATAGCTCAGAGAAGGGTCAGAGGCTGATCTCCTGGGCAGCAAGTCCTAGGGAAGCAGTGACATGGTGGCTTCTGGCAGTAGAGGCGAAGGGAACCACAAATGAGAGATGCTGGAGGACCCCTCCCCAAATAAACTGTCATAAAAACAAAGCTTTAGAACTGAAAGATGAGCTTAGAGATCATCCAACTCAACCCCTTCAGGTCATTTGTACATGCTTCACTGCTTCCTTTGTTCTCTGTCACAGTCATTTGTCATCCATCTGTCCAGAATGAGAATCCTCCCTCGTCACAATGGGAAAATGATGAAGAAAAAACATCCAATATAGAAACCTCATCTGATAATGTCTACAATAATTGGCTGGACCAATTCGAGTTCCACTTAGAGGGCATCAATGTATCTGTTTTCCTATAGTCCCTTTAGTATGTCATTTCCCTTTTTTGTCATCTTTTCTAATCTGATGTGTTCTATGTGGAACAACAGAGTTGCTTTAATTTGCATTTCTCTAATTGTTAGTGATTTGGAACGTTTTTTCATGTGGCAATTGAGAGCCTGGATTTCTTCCTCTGAAAACTGCCTATTTTAGCTCTTGACCATTTAACAGCTGGAGAATGGTTCTTAGTCTTGCAAAGATTTCCTCCCTCCCCCAGTTAACTTTTTAATTTTAGCTGCATTGGTTTTGTTTGTGCAAAAAAAAATCATTTTATATAATAAAATCATCTATTTTACCTTCCGGGATTCTGTTTGGTCATGAACTTTCCCCTGCCCATACATCTGAAAGGTACTGCCATCCTTGCTTCTCTCATTTATTTATGATGTCATTCTTTATGTCTGAGTTATATAACTGGGAACATATCTTGATACAGGGGGTAGAGGGCCAACTTTCAAACCCAAGTCCTCCAGCACATTTTCTTTTCAAGGTTATAAATGGCTACATCATCTGATTCCAGATCCATGGCTCCTTCTTACTCCCAAACAATGCTGCATCTCAAACAAAATAAAACAAATAAACAAAAACTTGTGAGACCAAGACACATTTGCCACAACCAGGATTTGGTCCCTGGTCTCTTGACTTGCAAAGGCAGCCAGAAAGAAACATAATACATGGAGCACCAGGTCTAGAATCACAAAGATTCATCTTCCTGACCTCAGACACTTACTACCTTTCTGACCCTAAGCAAGTCACTTAACACTTACTGGCTGTGTGATCCTAGGTAAGTCACTTAACACTGTTTGCCTCAGTTTCCTCATCTGTAAAACAGGCTGGAGAAGTAAATGGAAAAGCACTTCAGTATCTCTGCCAAGACTCAAATGGGGTCATGAAAAGTTGGACATGACCAAAAAACAATGTTTGACTTCCAATACAATATTCTTTGCACTACAACAATCTGGCTGACCCCCCTCCTATCCATCCCCACCCCTGGCTGAATTTAGAAACAAATTATATCTTCCCAAAATTTTCTCCCATTTTTATGAACATACCAAACTCTGATTTTATATGCCAACTCAAGGGACACAATGAGCTCTATGTTCCTCAGCTCACTCAGGGTCCCTTCCCATCTTTACCTCCTCTTCACCCTAGCTATGATTTCACATATCAGAGGAGGGACTGATTTCCTTGAGAAGCTTAAGGAAGTCAGTCTTGTTACTTTTGTTTTGTTTTAGAGACTCAGCTACCGAATCATGACCAGACTAGAAGTACGGAAGCCAGATCCCATTATTAACCTATTCTATTTCAGACTTCAGCAAGTTAGACCTTTCTTAGGCATCCTGATATTACCCTGCCTCCCCATTCTCTTCAAGGGTTTCCCATATTAATCTTGAATTTAGGGCAGACTCCTGATTGCCCTAACCCATTGCAACTGAGAACTCCTGAAATCAAGCAATCCACTAGCCTCAGGACCCAGGACTAGGAATTACAGATGGCCTCACCACACCAAATCAGTCTCATTCCTTTATAATCTCAATGTAGAATTCCATCTTTACAAAGATTTCCTTGTTTTCCATGGGGCATCTCTTCCCCTTTCATCCCCTCCAAGAAACCAATTTCCCCACAGCTTTGGAATTTTTGGAAATTCCTACCTCTAGCCAGGAAAACGGTATGTATGTGCTTCCAGCCTTGTGCAGGGAGGAGTTCATGATGAATAAACCCACTCCCTCACACCCCAAGGAAGTCTCCAAGATATTAGACTGCAATCATAAGTAATTGTTTCAAATCCTATCTCAGACAAATATTTCACCTTAGGCTTTCCATAATATGGGGATAACAATACATAAACATCTGTCTCACCAGGTTGTTCTAAGGAAAATTATTTATAAACCCTAAAGTAGTCAATAACTCTGAGTCATTGTCATATTACATTCTGCTTTCCTCAAATCAGAACAGGAGAAGTAGAAAAATGGAAACAGGCATCCTCCCTTCCCACCAGGAGGCCAGGTCAGGAAGACTATTCCTTCAGGGCCTGATGAAGAGAAGGAGGCTGCTGAGGAATGGAAAAAGATATCAGCTCTACTTCCAAAGCCCCAGGATGGTAGGTACAGGTAAAGCATAATAGAAGGGGGAGGGTGTAAAGTATTGTATCAGCAGTCAGAAGATCAGGATTGAAGTTCCAAAGTCTGCTCTATTGGCTGTGAAACCTTGAGAAAATCACTTTCCCTCTCAGACTAATTCCTTATTTTTGAAATGAGAAGTTTGGACTATTAACTTTCACCCTCTCCAGCTCTGACATCCTGTATTCTAAGGCCCCTCCCAGCTCTGACATTCTATGTTCTAAGGGCCCTCCCAGCTCTGACATCCTGGGTTCTAAGGGCCCTCCCAGCTCTGACATCCTGGGTTCTAACTTTTTGTAGAACAAGATCCTAGAATCACATGTTTAGAGTTGAAGGAGCCTTTATTGATAAACTAGAGGTTTCTTATTTCATCCATGGGGAAACTGAGGTTCAGAGAGATTAAGTGATTTATCCAAGGTCACACACATCCCTTTTAGCTTTAATATCTTACATTCTATGGCCCTTCCCAGGGTCTTGTTCTCTGGCTCAGAGATATGCCCAAAAGAGACTCAGAAGATGGCAGGGTTGGGGCCCAAAACCAGCTACAGAATAAGCAAAGAATTTAACAACATTGAATGACAAACCAAAGACCAGAAGCCTCTGCAAGGGGATCTGTCAGGGAATATCAAGCATCAGTCAATCTACCAATTTACATCTATTAAGCGAGATTCTGTTTCAAGTATTTGGTTAGGTGCTAGGGAAACGAATACCAAAGTAAGACAGTCCCAAGAACAACAGTCTGTTCATAGAATATGTAGCCACAGCTACCTAAGTGGAGTGGCTAGTCACCCAATGGAAGGTTTCTGTCCGTCTCTCAAGGGGGAGAAATCATGGGACCTTAGAACACACATCGGGGCAAAGAATGAGGAAAGATAAAGAGATTGAGAAAGAAAAAGAGTGAAATGGAATAAAGACCAAGGCAGCAAATTCAGATTGGGGAGAAAAAGATGAAAACAGAAAGTCCAAGTTGGACAGAGAAAGACAGTCAAGACGAGATCGGGAAAATGGCAGAGAAAGATGAACGAGAGAGAAAGCAGGGCAGAGTTGAGATGAGGAAGAAAGAAGGCAGAGGAGGGAGAGGCAGAGTTGAGATGGGGAGACAAAGAGACACAGATTTGAGGTGAGAGACGTGAGAAGAGTGAGAAAGCAGGGAGAAGAAGACAAGAGAAATCTCACACCCAGGCAAGTGCTGCTGACACGGCCACTTCAGCACCCCTGCCACGGAAAGCGATCACACCTCTCTTGTCGCTCACAGCCATACTGGAGTCAGACAGATTGGCTCCTGACTGAGAGCTGCTAGCTGCTCCCAGACATTCTTCTCCTTTGCAAATCCTCCAAAGAAACCAACAGCGTTCCATGATGACCCGACCGCACTCTTCCCTTACCCCAGAGGTCAGACTCCGAGGGACCTAAGCGGCTCCCAGGACAGAGGATCCTTAAATCTGTTTGGATTTGGTTAGGGGACAGTCTGCCCCGAAACGAGGGATTACCACTTCCAATGAGGAAAGACCAGAAGCCCCTGTAAGGCAACACCACCACTGATTTTCACCTGCTTTGCAGCTACAGGATTTGTATTCTGCAGGAAATATGGGTTTGAATTCCTGTTCTGATGCTTATCAGTGTGGTCATGGGCATATCATTTCCCCTTACCCAACCTCAGTTTTCTTCTTTCTAAAAATGGGTATACATGCAACTACTCACCTTTCAGATTCCTCGGGAGGAAAGCCTTAAGTGGCAAATCTTAAAGTGCAGAGAAGCGAGTTGTGATTCATTTGGCCCTCACCAGTCCCAATGAGCAGAAATGGCCTTCTCCTAAGGTAGGCAGTTCCCCAGCAACCCAGACAGCTAGTTTCCCACCAATAGACTCCTCTCCGGTCTTCCTTCCCTCCGTCCCTCCCTTCCTCCTTTCACATCCCAGAGATAGCCAGAAGCTAGGCAGGGAAGCTGGAGAACACCTTGAAGAGCACCAAGCTGATGTGATCAGCACGACAGCTGTTTTCTTTGGCCTCTCCCCCCACCCCCTGCCATCTGGCCTGGGGCAATCACAACCACAGTAAAATGCCAGGCCAGGCCAGTTCCCGTACTGCCCCCACATGGCAAGAAACCACAAGAGTGTCTCCCCAGATCCTGGATCTCAGCGCAAGCAGACCAACCATTGCTTGGGAGGGCCTCAGGGCCAGGCTACCCTGGGAATTCCTCCCTCCTCCACTCCGACCACCCCACCTCCAATATTCCTTAGGCTATCCCCGTTGACTGTAATCTTCAGTCACTAAGCGTAAGGATGGCTGGGGGGGAAAGCGCAGAGTGGCATCGGAAGAGTTCCTGTTCTACTCAGTCTAAGGGTAAGGGGGCTGGCCCAGGAGGCACAAGACGGCTTGTCTTCTATAGACCGTGCAACCCTGCAGACCCCCGCCCCCCTACACACACACACACACACACACACACACAGTTGGTGGCCTTGGTCGGGAGCTCTCGGCTTCCAACACTTCCCGAGTAGAAACCCCTCGGGGACTGCAGACTCCTTGGAGCTAGAAAGATCCTCGGAAATCATCTAATGCATATTCCCCTTTTACACATGAGGAAACTGACGCCCCCCGCCCCCCAACCCCAGTCCGCAGGAGCTCTCAGCGCCCAATCTCTGCTCGAATAAGGGTGATGGGCAGAGTCGGGGCTGGGGAGCTGGCCAAGAAGAGTGGGGGATCAAGGAACTCTCTCCCTCCCCACAAGCCCCCAGAAACTGACAGGAAGCTGGCGCTGGCTCGGGAAGCAGCCCCACTCACTCACGCGGCGGTGGCGGTGGCGTTGTCTTCAGCCGGGGGTCCCAGGCGTAGCGCAGCTCGCGGCTCTACCTGCCTTAGGGCACGTCTCAGAATGCGCTCTTACAGGGTCGGGGGTGGGATCTTCCGCGTGTTTGCGCCGCGGCTCCTCCACTGGCCGGGACGTCCCCGCTCTGGCCGCCCCCAAGCAGGCAGTCCAGCTCCTCCCCTCGGCTCTCTTCCCCTCTTCTCCCAACCCAGCCCACTCCGAGCTCCTCCCCACGTGGCCGCGGGAAAGGAGCCCACTGAATCACCTGCCGGCAGCACCCTCCTCTTACCCACTAATCTGGGGCTAGCAGAAGACTCCTCTCGATTCGCATCACCCAATCGGCGGCCTGGAAGGAGACCGGCTTCTAGTCACAGATCTGTCTTCTCTTCTCTCTCCCCCGACCCTAGTTGTCCTCCTTAAAGGGGCCGGATGGAGGTAGTCTTCCTCTTACCTTGGCTGAGCAGAAGCTTCAGCTGGGCTGAAGGCACGGGTCCCCGCGAAGGAGGCTAAGCCAGCCTTGGGGAAAGGAGCTTGTGCATACAGGTCAGAGTCCATTGGATTTGATGTCAGGAGACACGGGCTCGAATCGTTTCTATCTACATGACTCTGGATGAATCTGTTAATATATGTATCGTCTGTAAAACAAGAGGCTTGGGTTGGGGGCTCTAAAATGGTACATTTCCTCGGAAGGGTGGGCCAGCGTTCTCATCTAGAGTCAGAGGCCGCTGCTGTGTTTCGGTAGAATGATAGAACCTTCTCTCCCTGCCACCCTACCCCCACTACTAAATGGGTAGCTGGGGTGGGTGCAGAGTGGAATAGGAGCTTTGAGCACTACTCTCGCCCATCTTGGTTGGCCAGGTGAAGAACTATGTCTATGATCTTGCAATCCAAGGTAGATAAAGGTTTCTGGAACCCCAATTCTAAAAAATGGTCCCTGGCACCGTGCCTTGTACCTATCAACTTAACATGCTTGGTTAGACTCATCTTTGGAAGTCAACTTCTTACTAGGAATAAAGAACTTTTTGAGATTCCCTGGGTGAGAGAACCAAAAAGATAGAGGCAGGGTGTTTCTCTAGGTTAAACAGCCATAGGAGTACAGCTAGTATCAACACCGAGTTTTGTGAACAAATAGTGCCTCCGAGCACTAACCAGCTGTTTGACTTTGGATAAATCACAGTCCCTTCTCTGGACTCTGCAAAATGTGAAAAAATGCAAATGCAAAAAAAAATCAAATGAGAAAAAAGCTAATTTTTAGATTCCTCCTAGCTCTGATATTCTTCTGATTCTCTATTTCTACCCTCCCCAACTTCTCTCCATCACTGGCTCTACATACCCCATCCACATCCATCCACAGTCTTCAAAACACAACACAAGGCAGGGTGGGGAGCAGGTGTGCAATCTCTAAGGTACTAAAAATTCAGTGGTTGGAGAAAGGGATGGTTGCTTTCATAGTTCATGAACCGAGATGTGCCCATAATAAAGAAGGATGGAATAATGAAAGAATTAATACTGAAGGGTGGAAAATGAGTTCTCAGTCAAGAAAGCAAAGGAAGTGCCTAAGAGTTTTAGGTTAGAAAAATGGAACGATAGGATGACCCTGCAATCCAAAGCCAAAAGACTATGTTTTACACCAGTACTTAAAGCAGTCTTTCTGGTGGTGCCATTACAGGCAATGTAATCTGGAGAAGCCAAAAAGGAGAAAGTCTTTGGACTCTGGATTTCAAATTGGCAGAAAAGATATTCAAATTCCGTTGGGGATATAGGGACCTCAGCTGTGACAGTCTTGATCCCTATGCAGATTGAATCACAAGGAACAGGAGAGAAGTAGGGAAGTCAGAGATGGGGTTGCAGATAATAACTTTCTGGAAGATCTAAATGCAATTAATTTGAGGCAACAATGCAGGCCTCGCTGCTTGGGGAAACCTAAGTATCCTTGACATCTGTGAAAGACCAAAGCATCTTTTCTAGTGTGAGTTTTACCAGATACAAGAAGACAGTAATAGAGACCTAAGGACTGTACCATTGACAAGGGTGTCATTGGAAGACCCACAATGTGAGGGGGGGAAAAAATCACATTTGCGATTTAAATATTAAAGATTTAAATTGCTGGTGGTGGATTTAAAACTCAGGTCTTTTAACTCCTAGTCCTGTGCACTTTTTGCTACAAAGTCTGGAAAAGCTTAGAGATAATGAGAGAATGGAAAGAGTCTCAGAATCAGAATCAGAAGATGTGAGGCTCGTCTGTAAGCCACCAGAGTTGAATTTGAAGATGATAGCTAACATTTATATCCAGCTTGAAGGCTTGCAAAGAGCTTTACAAATAGTATCTCATTTTATCTCACAACAACCCTGGGAGGTATTATCACCCCATTTTACAGAGGAGAAAACCCAGGCTGAGGGAGGTTGGGTTATTCATCTAGGGTCACACAACTAGTAAACGTCTAAGGCAGAATATGAACTCAGTTCTTCCTCACTCCAGGTCCAGCACTCATATACACACACTACCACCCAGTTGCATTCACATTTTTACTCAGTCTACATAGAATGTGTTTCTTCAATTGAGATGATACTTTAAAAATTTCAAATCCATTAAGATGTAGAATCTTACAGGTTATCTGAAGAAGACTAAATCTAGAATGAATAAATGAACAAAAGAGCATTTATTAAGTTCTTGCCATGTGGTATTCATTGTCTAGGTGTTAGGGACACAAATAGAAAATTGAGACAGTCCCTGCCATTAGGGAACCTACACTCCAAATTTTTGGTTTTTTGGGGTTTTTTTTGTTTGTTTTGCTTTTTGGAGGGGGGAGGGCAGGGCAGTTGGGGTTAAATGACTTGCCCAAGGTCACAGGGCTAGCAAGTGTTAAGTGTCCAAGGATGGATTTGAACTCAGGTCCTCTTGACTCTAGGGCTGGTGCTCTATTCACTGTGCCACCTAGCCGCCTCTTGGCTCTTTTATTTTAATAAGCAATGAAACACATAGGGGATCGTTGTTGGGGAGAAGCAGTTTGTTTTAGAGAAACATAGGAAGGTAAGCATAGTACTATTGACACCTGTTTTCCAGTAGAAATGGCAGGATTGATTTTATTATTCTCCAGAATCGAACATGGTAGGCAGCAGGGCTGTCTAAAAGATGGCCAGCAGAGTGAAGTGTGGTTTGAGTGGGCACGGATGTAGTGGACCATAGAGGCACTCATCATAGGGCAGCACGGACCCCAGGGATGGCTTTCCAGAGTCAAAGATGGTTTCTGCTCCAAAGGATACAACCTGGGACTGAGGAGGAGATCTCAAACATCTTGTCCAATTCCTTCCACATGGGTCAAACAGTCTGGTTGTAATGTATAGGAAGACTACAGGAACAGTCATGGGATCATAGATTCAGAGTGAAAGGGACCATCAGGGTCATTTAGTTCAATTCTCTCATTTTACAGATAAGGAAACAGAGTGAGATTAAGTGACTCACCCAGGGTCACACAGCAAGCAGGTGGCCAAACTAGGTTTTCTGAATCCAAGTTCATAGTTCCTTTTGCTTCCCCCATGTTTCCCCAGGAATCACATCTTCTCTCTACTTTGTACTTACTCCAATGAGTCCTCTGACTCTGCAGGGCCCAAGAAGGGTGAGGAATGGTTAACAATGGCATCACCTCAACGGGGAGACCTAGTGATACCTACAACTGCTCTAAAGCCCTGAAGGGCACAGTGGCAACACAGCTGTTAACTATTGACTTAAATGAGTCAACTTTGTGACATTCAGCTGAAATGATTTCCTTTCAAGAGAAGCAGGCAGGAAGGAGGAAGAGACGTGTTAGGGCACACTCATATGCAATGGTCCCATGGTGTTTGGGTATTTCCTTATGAATCACTAGGAATTACTAACCCACCAGGGTGTGAAATCTCCATCAAAAGCTGTCTCTTCCTCTAGAATTCTCTGAAGCTCCGGAAGACAGACGTCAGCTGTATGAATGACGGGAACACCAAACTACAGGGTTGAAAAGCTGTTCTTCCAAAAGAAGGAATACGAGCCCACACCAAAATGATTAGTTTCAAGCCTCAACATATCATTATTAGCAGTAGAGAGCAACAGCCCTCGTCTCTGGTTTCCTCTGAATTTGTGTGCAATATAAATAGCAACATTGAACACCCAACCTCATTTTCCCGGTCTGTCAGGATGTGTGGTAATGGCTGTCTCTATAACATCTTTTTTTAAACCAAGATTGATCAGATAAAAATTGAATTCATCCTAAAAAAGATAGTTCTTTACAGCGAAATGAAGGAGATGACATCTGGGTCCTTGATAATCTATGTCCACTCAAAGAGAGAAGAGAAAGCCCATTTGATCTTCCTTTCCCTTATTGGGCTGGCTGAATGATTGAGAAGTATTTACCTAAGAAGTGTTTGCTGTTGGTTCTAAATGCTGGGTTTACAATGGTTTGGGAGGTTCCATGAAGGATGGGTACAATGTAAATGAGAGAGATGTGAATGCCTAATGGCTGGTCAGAGAGACTTCGGAGACAGAATCAGGGAAGGGAAGAGAGGGATAAAAAGGAAGTAGTTAGATGGGACAAGACAGAAGGCGTGCACTGGAGCCTGGAGGGCCTGGAGCCATAGGCATGTGGGAGGGAGCTGGCACCCCATCATGTCTCTCCTCAGTTGAGGTGAGATTTTATCTCATTCCCAAGTTTCACAGTACCCCTACACACACACACACACACACACACACACACACACACACACACACACACACACACACACACACATTGCCTTAACTAATTTGTTTAACTTCTCTGATTATGTTTCACTGCTTTCTTTGACAAACATACTTACTTGATATCTGTGATTGTCCTTTGGTGGGAGAGAAGATAAACTGTTAGATAGTAAGATGGCTACTCTCCTCTCCAAGTGACCAGGAAAAGTGGCTTTCAACCTGAACCCCCAAAGAGAATTATATCCCCCCAATACTACAAATATCTGATGTGTAACAAATAGACGGACTTCTGGCACAACGCCCCTCTTCACAACAGGAGGGTAAAGGTGAGATCGCCTGATCATGGCTATTTTTCTACTTTTCATAAAGAAGAATCTCTCTTCATAAATTGAAGTCTCCCTTTAGGATATGGAGTGGGGGCATTCCAGATCTATCTCTCTAGAAATCCATGCTACACACACCCCAGTTCCCTTTGTCCAAGTCATTCCACTACTTACAAAAAGAAAAACGGTCTCTGACCTCAAGAAACTGACGTTCTAATTGACAGACACATAGAAGAGAAAGGCACGTGTATAATACAGGGGCAGGGACACGTATAAGACAAGAGAATGGTAGCCTTGGAAGGGAGTTTTGGCCTGTGAAGTCACAAGGTTGGTGAGTCGATCTGTAACATTGTCAAATGACATGTCTTTCAGAAAAAATGGTAGTATTGATTTGATTACTATTCTAAATGCCAGGTGAAAAAGTAGGGAAGAGGTCATATGCACACCTAGCAGACAGCTAGGTAAGATGGGAGGGTGAAGCATGGTCTGGCGCCAATCAGTCAACTAGTCCAATGAATCAACAAGCATTAATTAAATACTTAGTATGTGTCAGGCACTGTGCTGGAGACGTTAAAAAAAAGGCAAGAACAAACAGTTCCTGCCTTCAAGGAGCTTACAGTCTAGTGGAAGAGACAACATAGGTAAATAAAATCGTACAAGATAAATGCAGAAAAGACGGAAGGTAAGCTTGGAGGCGACCGCACTAGGGATTAGGAAGGGCCCTGAGGAGGGGGCATCTGAGCTGAGTCTTGAAAGAAGCCAGCGAACAAGTCAAAGCTTAGAAGGGAAAACAATCCAGGAACAGGGAAGAGCCAATGCAAAGTAGCTGATGTGGGAATAGGAGAGCATGGCATAGGGCAATATGGCTGGCTTACATTTTGTCTGGGGGAGTAGGATCCAAGAAGATTGGAAAGTGGCCAGTTTGTGAAGAGCTTTAAATGCCTAATGAAGGACTTTACATTTGATCTTGGAGATAATAGGGAGCCACTGAAGGTGACATGGTTAGGCTTGTGTTTTAAGAAAATCACTTTGCAAGGACCTAAAACAATTTCAAAGGATACACAATGGAAAATGCCAGCCACTTCCAGAGAAAGAACCATGGCACTGGGATGCAGAATGAAGCAGATGACTATTTTCTTTTTGGTTTTGTTTTATTATTTTTTTTTCTTTCTCATGGGTTTTACCATTCATTATAATTCTTCTATCCAATATGACTAATGTGAAAATGTGTTTAATAGGAATGTATATGTAGAGCCCATATCAGATTGCAAGCCATTTTGGGGAGGGAGAGAGGGGGAAAAAATTTAAAACTTATGGAAGTGAATGTTGCAAACTAAAAATAAATAATTTACTTTAAAAAAAAAAGAAAATCACTTCGGCAACTGAATGGAGAATGAATTGGAGTAGGTAGAGGCTGTTGTAAAAGTCCAGGTGAGAGATAAGCCTAAGCTAGTGTTGACTGTGAGTGTGGAGAGAAGGCATATGATACAAGAGATGTGGTAGAGAGAGGAATGACAAGACCTACCAACTGATTGTCTATGTGGGGTGAGTGAGAATGAGGAGTTGAGTGTGACATCAGGGCTGCAAACCTGGATGACTGGGAGGATGGTGGTGCCCTCAGCAGTAATAGGGGAATCCAGAAGAAAGCAGGATTTGGGTAGTGGTGATGAACCAGTGGGGGAAGATCAGAAATAATCACAATCAGGGCTGCTTTGAAAACTACAGGTTGAATTTTCTATCTATCCTTCTGTCTGTGAGATACTATAATCCTTTTCTGTTCTGCTATGCATATCCCATTTTATTTGGGGCTCAACTTCAGAATATAAATAAATAAGTGAATAAACAAGCAAACAAATAAATGATTTTGAAAAATGAGTAGAGGACAGTATAGCATTGAACTGGATTTATCAAGGAGTCAAAATTGGGAAGAGAGGAGAGTATAGTCAGAGCAGAGAGAACTGAGGGACAGAAGGAATGGAGGTCGTGTTGGGAAGAAGAGTGGGTTTAAGAAGAGTGAGGCGCATGGAGAGATGGAAAGATAAAAGATTACAATCAGATAAAGGAAACTCAGGTGCCATCTTCTATTATCAAGCCTTTTTTTCCTGATTCCCCCCAGCTACTAATACCCACACTCTCAAAATACCTTGCAGGGAAATCATAAAAGACTTAATAAATTTAAACTGTTTACATTCCTATATGGGAAGATGATATTCGTAACTCACAAGAGTTTTCTCAATTTTAGCATAGTTAGAAGGCATATATATAGACAGGGGGAACAGGTCTCAGTTGAATATGAAAGGATCATATCTAAAAAATAAAATTAAGGAGTGAGAGAGGAATGTACTGGGAGAAAAAGAAATGGAGAAGAATGGGGTAAATCATCTCACATAAAAGAGACAAGAAAAAGCTTTCAAAGTATCTTGCAGTGGTCTCTCACTTCTGCATAAAGGAAAAGAGGTGCAGAGCATGCTAAAATTCACAAAATCTTAAGAAGTCTGCCAACATTCATTTAATTGTTCCTATTCAATATACAACCTTGGTCCATTACTAATCTCAGACTATGGTAGAAAACAGAAGGAGTGCATTGTAGGAGTCTTCTACGGAGAATTTACAGTATGAGTATTTGGGGAGGGTGTGCTGGCTTCTTCTTGTTGTTGCTTGTCTTTTGCTTTTGAAGAGGAAAAATGACATTATGGGGTGATGTGTACATGAATTAGATTTAAGTGAGGCAGAGTTCCACAAAGTCATCAGCTTCACTCTCTCTTCCTGAGTCATCAAAGACCAATGACAAGACAAAAGTCAGAATAACTGGGACACAGTGAATGATCTTGGAGTCTTCCATGTCTGATCAAGCTCTAAGCTCTCTTGCCTTCATGGCCATTGGAACAAATTGTTCTCATCTGCCCATTCCTCCCAGCTTAGTCTCCACATGCTTGGGGTAGACATTCCCCTAACTCATCAACAGATCTGAGGTCTGTTGTTTATTGTCAACTTGTTTTAGCCTGTATGCCAAGACAGACTACTTGGGTGTGCTACAGCTTCTTGGAGCTACAGGTGAGAATCGGTGGACAGCAAAGCTGAATGAGCAGCCCTGAAAAGGGTTTGGCAAGCCCTCATATTAGAGGTGCTAATTCTCCCTGAACATCCCATATGCCCCAATGCAATTCTTTAAAAAAAAATTTAATATTTTATTTTTCCTCAATTACATGTAAAAACAATTTTAACATTTCTTCAACTTTTGAATTGCAAATTCTCTCCCTCCCTCCTGTCCTCCCCACATTGAGAAGGCAAGCACTTTGACATAGGTCATACATGTTAGTCATGCAAAACACATTTTCACTGCATACAACTTCTGATAGAGACATCAAGGAGATCAGATGGATAGAAGGTCAAAGTAACACAATAATTGAGTGAAAAGACATGATTTTGCAAATTGGCTTGTCTCTTAATGAGTGACAATGTTAGAAGGCAGTGTAGTACCTTGAATTAGAGGACTTGCCAGCTTTTCTACCCCTGTATCATATATGTTTGTTGTCTTTTGTCTAGACTTGTGATTCCATAAAAGTGGAAATTCCCTCTACCAACACAGATCAATACTTGTTCTTCACCATACTTCAGTCTTGAATTGCCTGGAGCACTAACAGGTTAAGTGCCTTGCCCAGCCATGGTCACAAAAAGCCAACCTTGAACAGATAAAATAATCAGTCTTCTACCATGGCCATGTTCCTTCTTCCACATTGGTGAAGGTTGCCCAATTGAACCCAGTTGTGGTTTCATGTGGCTAAGTAGGGAAACATCTTTCTGTATCACTGGACTCTTCTCAGCTGTCAGGCCTTGGAAAACCAAGGCGATGATGTTATAAATGAGTGCTTTGGGGTGGACTGGGGTTGAGGTTCCAACATGATGGTGATTTGGTTTTAACTTATTAAAGACTTTATTGCAAAAAGACTTTGATCTAATGGTCTAAATGGGGTAAATCTGCATGTTTACTTGTTTGTTTGGGGGAGAAAGAAAGGAAGAAACAATAAACATAAAGGGCAGGTAAAACTAAGTGTGTCAAGAGGAAAGTGAAGAGAAAAACTGCAAGCACTTAAAAAATTTTTATTTATAGTTCCAAATTCTCACCTTTCCTCTAGTCCCTCTCCCACCTATTAGAACTACAAGAACCATTCTGCATATAAAATCATGCAAAACATGTTTCTGCATTAACCATGTTCTGAAAAAAAGAAAGCAAGAAAACTAGAGAGAAAAAAATATATGCTTCCCTCTGTTCTGAGGCCATCAGTTCTCTTTCTGGACATGGATAGCATCATTCATCATGAGTTTTTGGAATTTTGGTGGGTCATCAGATTGATCAGAGTAACTAAGCCTTTCACAGTTGACTGTTGTTACAATATTGCTGTTGTGTACAATGTGCTCCTGGTTCTGCTCATTTCATTTTGCATCAGTTCATACAATTCTTCCCAAGGTTTTCTGAAACCATCCTGCTCATTCATTATTTCTTATAACACATATAGTATTCTATCACATTCATAAACCATGACTTGCTTCCCCATTTCCCAATTTATGGGCATCTCCCCAGTTTTTAATTCTTTGCCACCACAAAAAGAGTTGCTATAAATATTTTTGTACATATGGGTATTTTCCCTTTTTCTTTTATTTCTTTGGGATACAGATCTAGTAGTTTTGCTGGGTCAAAGGGTATGCACAGTTTTATAGCCCTTTGGGCATAGTTCCAAGTTGTTCTCCAGAGTGGTTGGATCAGTTCACAACTCCACCAACAATGCATGAGTGTCCCTGTTTTTCCACATCCTCTCCAGCATTTGTCATTTTCTTTTTCTGCCATCTCAGCCAATCTGATAGGTGCGAGGTGTTACTTCAGAGTTGCTTTAATTTATTTCTCTAATTATTGGTGATTTAGAGCATTTTGGATTTCTTGAATTTCTTCCTCTGAAAACTACCTTTTCAGGTATTTGTCAACTGGAGAATGATTCCTATTTTTATAAATTTGGACCAATTTTCCATATACTTGAGAAATGAGACCTTTATCAGAGAAACTTGCTGTAATTTTTTTCCCTCCAGTTTCCTGCTTTTCAAATTTTGGCTGCACTGACTTCCCAAGCACTTTAAAAAAGGATTCCAGTGATTCCACAGTCAAATTTGATGAGCCCTGTTTTCAGGCTCCCCCCAGTGGAATCTTCATTCTGTCAATTGTACTGAATAGTCTCTTCCTCTTTTTCATCATTTTGGGATGGAGCGTGTGTATGTATGTGTGTATGTGTGTGTGTGTGTGTGTGTGTGTGTGTGTGTGCGCGCACGCGCGTCCGCATTCACACCTAATCAATTTAATCTACAATTTATTGATTACCCACACTAGAAAGATAGCCCAGATACACAGATTCCACAGATAATCCCAAATGCTCCTATTTGGCTGATGATTCTCTTTTCATCCTTCACTTTGACTTTTTTGTTATAATACAGATTGTTCTTTACTAGGTTTGCAAAATGAATCCATGAACCTTCACCCTTTTTTCCTCTCCCACGGAAGGGAAGAGTGACCAAAGACCTTGAAAATCTCCCAGATGATTAAGTAACAATCCTTGCCCCCAGGTTAGAGTTGACTGTAACATTAAACTTCAAAACCACATATCATAATTAATGTATAGCTAACCATGGATAAAGAGGTCTTTCTGAAACCCAATACTTCAGATGTGATTTTGGTAATGTGAAACATTGAGGAAAAATTAGTATTGTTCCTTTCAGGATCCTCTATAGATGTTTCATGTCTTGGCCTGGAGATGACCTTGGGTTAGGGTATATGTGTGTGTAAAATGTAAAATATGTATAAATATACATACATATACATATATATATATGTATGTATTTACCAAATATAAAGTTCTCCATCTGGTTTTTAAAGCTCTTTATAAGCTTGATCCTTCTTACCTTTCCACGTTGTACTTTATTTCGCCACATTTTGTGCTGTTCCTGAACAAGACACATCTCTGAACTTGGCACTCCTGGAATTCTCCATCTCCTTACCTTTGCCTCTTGGATTCCTTCAAGTCCCAGCTAAAATCCCACCTTTTAGACTGGGAGCTCCTTGAGAGCAGGGACTTTTTGCCTTTCTTTGCATCCTCAGCACTTAGCACAATGCATGGCATGTAGGTGGCACTTAATAAATGCTTGTTGACATTACTAGGGGTTGGAATTTTTTGGTCTTGTAATTTTTTCTTCAAGTACCATAGCAAAGTGAAGGATTTCTATTCTGTTTGCAACAAGAATTTCTTTTTATGGGACAAGAGGTTCAGAATCTTTCATCTTCAAATATCTTTAGACTGATTTACCCAATTACCTTTTAAATGCAAAGGGACATAGACAAGTGTTGGGCAACACCCCTCAATCACACCCAGGCTGCTATACTTCTTGTTAGGCCTGAAGTCATGGCTTGTCCATAAAGAACACATAAGGAATATTAATAATAATCGTAATAGCAAATATCTATGTGTTAAATGCTTTCTGATCCTCATAATAACCTTGAGAGGGAGGTGCCATTATTATGCTCATTTTACAGACGAGGAAACAGAGGGCTAGGTGAAGTGACTTGTTTAGGGTCATACAACCAGTAAGTATCTGAGGCCACATCTGAACTCAGGACTTCCTGACACCAGGCCTAGGGCTCCATCTACTGAGCCACCTGTCTGCCTAGGATGATTCCTTTCTTGCAGAATACACAAGGAAAGATGATGAAAGTGTAAGCAAAGTGCGTTGGAGTTAAAAGTCTTCCCAGCTGAGAGACCCAGAAGAGTGGGAGACTGGCCTCTCTATGCCTCCTTTTCTCCATCTACAAAATGACAGTGATAGCTACTTGATCTGTTGGCCTTACAGGGTTGTTTATAAATGAAACACTCTATAAATGTGAGCTAAGATTAGTATTCCTAGAATAATCCAAAAGGAGGAAAAAATTGTACTTCATATCAATATAAGTAGGCCTTAAGAGGAAGTGTGTGTGTGTGTGTGTGTGTGTGTGTGTGTGTGTGTGTGCCCCATGAAGATTGTTTTTTTTTATGACAGGGTTGCAAAACTGGACAATGATATAGATGTAGTTTACCCAGATTTAAGTATATTTAACACTTCCCCCTAATTACACGTAAAAATAATTTTTAACCTTTCAAAATTTTGAGTTTCAAATTCTTTCCCTCCCCTACCACTGAGAAGGCAAGCAATTTGTTATGTTTTTAAATTCAGATTTTAGCAAAGCATTTGTTTCAATCTCTCATATTACTATACTTGTGGAAAAGTAGAGACATGGTGGGAGTCAGTTTAGAACTGGTTGAATGAAGGTCAGTGGTCCGATGTGAACTAAGTATTAGCGCTACCTCTAGTGGAAGGCACCAGGGATCTTTGCTGTTGAACATTTGTATCAGAGGCTTCCAGGCCGAGATGAAATGCTTTTGCAATTGATCCCAGGTATGGAAGGACAGGTAACATGTTGGGTGACAGGATTAAAACATATTTTAAACATTGGGCTGCACAAGCTATGATGAAATTCAACAGAGATGTAAATGTAAAGTCTTACACTTAGATTCAGAAAGTCAGTTTTGCAAGTCCAGGGTGGGAGAGGCCTAACTATACAACAGCTTGTCTGAAAAAGATCCTGGGGTTTCAGTAGACCCCAATCTCAATATGATTTAACAGAATGAAGTTACAGCCAAGAAAGCCCATGAGGTCCTCAGAGGTGACTATTTTTGGGAGATGATTCAGGCCATGTGGTGCTCTGCCCTAAGTATGTGGGGTATGGAGGGCTGGGTTCAGTTCTGCCAACTACATTTAGGAAAGACATAGGCAAGCTTAAGGTTGTCCTGAGGTGGTCAGTAAAAGGGGTGAAAGACCTATGAATATGTAGCCTGAAGAAGAGAAGACACAGTGGAGACAGGATTGCTGTCTTCAGGTTTAGAAGATTCAAGAGCCATCAGGGGGCAGGTCTCTACTGGGAACACACTTGTTTTGTTTGGCCCCACAAAGCAGAATCAGAACAAATGGGTGGAAGCTGCAAGGAAGCAAAACTGAGGTTTGATGGCGAGTAACACTTACTAACACAGAGAGCAATTCCAAGTGGGAATGGGTCACCTTGGGAGGCAGTGAGTAGGCTCTTTCTCACTAGAGTCTTTGAGCAAAGGCTGGAGTAGGCCAGAGGTAAAGGAAGATTCTGTGGTAGGTCCTTTCCAGGTCCAACATTCTGTGGTTCCACAAAAACAAGCAAACTAAAAATTTTATTTTAAAAAAAAGCCCAACAGAGAAAATGGCTTAATATCTCAAGAAGGAAAAGACTTCAAAGTAAGGACAAATAATTCAGGGGATAAACCATAAACTTTTAAATAAAATCTACAGTTCAACAGCTTTTTAAATTTCATGTTTACTCATACTTTTCAAAATATATGTACATAAAAAAGGAAGATTTACAACAGGAAAGATTGCCTTACATGCAACACAAATTCCAATAAATTCATGATGGGATCACACATGAGTATGAATCTAAATCAAGCTAATCTTCGCAAGTCCATTCCCTAGCCAAACTGAGGCTACAGAAAGGATCCCAGAAAACAGACTGCACGTGGAATGAATATGAAACAAACAGGTTTAGCCTCTGGCAGTACTCAAAGGACCAGAAGATGTACACTGAATATCTTAAGACAATAAAAATTTTAAGTGCCACAGGGAAGTTAAATTAAGAATCAGAAATGGAAATTTCTCAGATAGAAAGCTTAGTAATATTTAACACAACCTCACAAGACCAAAACAAAATACAAAGAAAAAGGGTTAGGTAGTCAGGCTTCACTTACTTTTAAAAAAATCTCAGAGATGAAGCCACCCAAATGACGTCAAAGGTGCTGAGGAAAGGAAGAGGAGGCGGGTGGGAGGAGGGGACAAGATGGGTCTGGAATCTAGTTTCATTTATTTTAGCAAACTGCATGTTTTCCAACTTAACATCTCTACATTAGCGACCATATAACTCTCCAACAGTTCCCTTTAAAACAGCAAATAGGAAGTGACAACTCAGGCGCTTAGTCTTAAAAAAATATATCTAACATTTGATTAAGAAGATTTTTATAAGTCATGTTTTTCAGTAACAGATTGATGACATGAGGAATCACAGCAACAATGCATTTCTGTAATGCCATTTAGCCAAACAACCAAGTGATATGAGAATTGTGCTTGATGTGAAGGGACTGCACTGGTCTGGTCTGGTTAGAAGAACAGGAAGCTTTTCATTACAACAAATGGCCCATGACAACCTGATCCTTTCAGATTTCAATGGGATCATAATATGTGTGGCTATTTCTCAAAAGCTAAAAAAATCCACAATGTTTCTTGTTGGAGAATTGGTGGAGCAGTTTCACTAATAAAACAAAGCTCTATAGCTATAACACAGAAGACCCTGAAGGTACAAGTTTCACGTTGCCTCTCTCTTTACTTCTAGTATCTGATGTCACATTGTTCCGTTCCTGAAGCTTTCTAAAAATATAAAAATCTTCTTTGCAATTGTTTAAAAGAAAACCAAACAATAAAGCCTAAGCTGACCACTTGAAAAGAGGAAAAAAGGGGTGGGGGGAGAGGAAAGGGGAAAAAGAACAAGTATAGATTATACGGTCTAGAAAAGTCCTGAATTGTTGCAGAAACTAAAACGACTGAGGGGAGGGACAAGGTACCGAGAATAGTACCTAAAGCTAACAAATGACTAAGTCGGTTTATTTTATCTTCCCTCCCCATGCTTTTCAAAGAAAAAAAATGCAATTTTAAAAGCATCAAAACGAAAACAAATGCACAATGACCTTAAGAAATAGGATTCTGAATTTCACTGCAGTACCCCAGTGCCTATGGTTTCACTTCTTTGCTCTGAGAGATTTCCTAGACTTGCCCTTGGTGGAAGATTTCCCATCCTTCTTTCCACTTGCTGCTGGCTTCTTGGAAGAGATGCTACCAGACTTCTTGATGGCTTGTGGGGCTGGTTTGGTTTTCTTGTTAGGGGTTTTGGCCTTGGGTGGGGCTTTCTTGGGTGGGGGTCTTGCTTTTCCTCGTTGGGCAGCAGGGGTTTTGGGCTTCGGTTTTGCATCTCTCTGTTTTGCTGAGGTGGCCTTCCCTCGGGATTTAGCTGGGGCTTTCTTCTGCAATCTGTTAAGAAGGAAAAAGCTGGGCATGTGAGTGCTCCCATTTTCTAGGGTGACAAAGAGCCTGCTGGCTTTGCCAAAAAAGTCACATATAGATGAGAACTCTTATGAATGATTAGGGTCGCACCATGAAATGGCAAAGTTGGCCAAAGTTATGGTACAAGATGGTACAAAATTAACAAATGTCATTCAAATCCTTGCCTAGCTCCAATTTTACCAGTAAGTTTTTATATGTTTGGCTAAACACCAAATTAAACATTCACTGTGCTTATGAAGTGTTCCTCTAGTTTAAACTTTAGAACTTGTTTTCAGAGCTCAAAAACTTTTCGGTACCAAAAAAAAGCTCAAATGAATAAACTTTCAATTTGTTAAAATACTCTCTCCATGGGCAGGTGGCAGAGAAGAGTGGACAGTGCTAGACACAGAAAAAGTCTGAGCAGTGTCATTCACTACTCAATTCAATAAGGATTTATTAAGTATAAGGCACTGTGCCAGGTCCTGGGCATGCAAAAACATCAAGTGTTCTCTGTCCTCTGGAAGTTTACAATCTACAAGCTGGCTGGTTCTGCTCCCAGCTCTGCCACCTGCTGGGCGACCCAGAATGTGTAATGTCACCTCCGTTTCCTCCCCTGTAAAATGAGGGGATGGACTAAATGATGTCTAAGGTCCCTTCCAGGTCTAAAATGCTATGATCTTATAAACTGTACGAAGAGTACATGCTCACAATAGCAAAGATTTGGATGACTCTTTTGCAAACACAGCTAGGCAAAGTCTGGAATAAAAAACAGACTTTAGTTCAGGAGTATTATGAATTCACTGATTTAAAGGGGCAACTGGGAAAGACGACACAAAGATAAGATTAAAAAACAAATGTACCATTAAATGAGGAAACCACCAGTGGCGCTAACAGAGTTTCTGTCTTTAACTGTTACTTTCATCAAATATTTAAGCTTTTCAAGCATCAGTTTCCTTTTCTATAAAATAAATGACTGAAATAGATAACTTTTCAATTCCTATCTAACTCTAAATTTATTCTCCTAACAAGGCCCTGGGCCTCAGTTTCCTTGTCTGTAACATTGGGTGAATGGAATATATGATCTCTAGAGCTCCTTCTAGCTACAACACTTAGTGACCTGTAATTATTCCTCCACTCACAATTTGCTTGTCTCTGGTAAAGTAATTTCAAATTTCCATACCTTTTCTTAGGTGGTGGTTCATCTTCTTCAGACTCTTCTTCCTCAGATGAATCTTCCTCATCTTCCTCTTCTGAATCATCATCCTCAGACTGCTCAGACTCTTCACCTTGCTGCTTCTCTGGAAATAACACTCCTGGGCTGTGAAAAGAACTCAGGTTAAAACAAAAGTCCTATTCAGGACAGTCAAAGCAATGCAAGTTTAAATAGCAGATGGCAAAACAAGCAAAAAACCCTAGCCCCTACATGATTACAAATGAGGTTACAATTTATTCTAAAAATGCAGGTGTACACACACACACACTCCCATACACACAGACACCCCCTCCCCAGACACACACACACTTTAAAAAAATAAGTAGTACCAGGGCTCCACACTCCAGCTCCCTCACAACCACAACCTTAAAAAAGTGTCATGCCTCCAAAAATTCAAACAAAGCAGTTCAGAACTTGAAATCCCAAAAGAGACTTATTATTTTGTATTTTGTAAAAGCTGTATGCCATCAAAAGCTAAGATCTTCCACTATTTTCTGTCCACAGTAATAGGAATTCCTGGTCACCCTGATGAGTAAGCCTATAAAAAAATGCCACAATATGCTAGGCTTTGAAATTTACATGAAGAACATTTCATTTGTAAAATATAACATATCAATACACAACTAAACCAAAAGGGTTGGTCTGGCACTTAACATAAAGTTCAATAAAATTTATACTTGCTCCCAAAGTGGAATAAAACCACGAGTTCCTCCTAAAATATTAAGGATGCATGTTATAGAAGTTTATTAAAGATTCAATTATATTACTCAGAATGAGACGGCATGGATGGCCTGGGCCTTCCAACACTGGGTAGACCAACATTTAGGGGAGCACAAGCACTTGCAACAGGGGCTAGAAGCAGCACCTGGCTTTCTCCACTTCCTGAGAAATCACAACAGGTACAAGATAGGAATTCTTGACTCTCTTGCAAGCTACAAGTTATGAAACAAAACCAAAGTACTTGGGAGCATATGATGCTGAATCTCTCCAGATCTCCATGCTGTATGACCACAGTACAGAACAATGTAAACTGGGATTTGCAGCATCAGATGCCAAAATTTAATTATTTGTCTAATAAAGAAGGAACTGCATAACTAGTCACAGTCTAATGGATTTGAGAGCAGGGACTATTAAGAACTAGTTAGATGGAAACACTTGGCTCCCACCTATGAAACCACAGGGCTTGAGCTCTCTAGTTCATTTACTCATCTGTAAAATGCAAAGGTTAACCTAGAATTTAGGCCCCAGATGATTTCGAAGGTCTAGTGACACTATGAATTCAATTGTATTGTACAATGGGTCATGCTTTGTGTAAAAATCTCTCTTTACCTGGGGTAATATGGAAAACAAAGCTGGAAGGTACCACTGAAACCTTTCCCAGAGATCTGTTCCATCCATCCATTCTTTTCGCATTTTTGTAGGGTTCTTTTTAGTAGATGCACTGAGAACAAAAAAGCAAAAAATCTATCAACCATTACTCTAATTTTGTATAAAACAACTGGTGCCTCTAAGATAAGGTTTCTTAATCTTTTTTTGTATCATGGTCCTTTCTGGCAGTCTGGCTTTTTTTTTTAATGGCATAAAATATAATATCCAGGATTACTAAAGAAACCAACTTTATTGAAATAGAAGTGTCCTTTTTTCTCATTCATGTTCACAGGTCCCCTGAAATCGATCCACAGAACTCAAGTAAAGAACCCTTGCTCTTGGAGAACATGTCATTTTCTGGCAAAAAAAAAAAACTGGGCATACTCTTTGGTAGAAGTTCAAATGTCTGCATTCTTGAGATATCCCAAGAGTCTCATGAAGCAGAGTTTGGACCAGAGATGCCGTAAGACGTCCGTTCCAGAGCTACCTCAAGGGAACAGTATCTTGAGCTGCATCAAGGGCCAAGGATATTTGCATGAGATCCTGATATTCCAAGGCTTTCTAGTTCTTTAAGATCAAGAATTTAAAAAAACCCAAAAAATAAAAAAGATCAAGAACTGAGCTCTCCCAAGGTAGGTAGGCATTACACAGTGACTTCATGGGGCATAGGCAGGTTTTTGGTTTTTTTAATGTGGATTTGGACAAAATCTGAGAATGTGAACCAAAATTCTGTGCTCAAAGAGTAAATGTCAAATTAGTTAAGCTTCCATTTGTTAAAAAATTATTTTCCTTCAATTCACAAAGTTTGTGTAAAGAGTATAACATAGTCACCACAAAGTATATATAATACAAGGGAAAAGTAAATGTATCACAGACATTTAGTACACGATACCACACGAACAATTCCTGCCTCTGACAAAAGATACTTTAGACTGAAAAGAAAAACGTTTCTAGAAAGCAGGCCCTCAAATAAAAAAGTAAATGGCACATCCCATGAAAGACTCTAATCAGACTCCAAGACCTTTTTTTTTTTTACTTAAAATAATTTGCTTTGGTTCACTCTGTAATTTTCTGAGTCAATTTATTAGTTTCACATTTTCCTTTGAATTTGCTTGATTAGTGTCAGGTTAAAATTAAAGAAATCTTAGAATCACTTATAGAAAGAAAAGGCAGCTGGGTAGTGCCATGGATACAAGTGCTGATTTGAATTCAGGAAGATTTTCCTTGACACTTGCTAGCTGTTTGACCCTGGGAGAATCACTTCATCTCTCTGTTCCCCAGTTTCCTCCTCTATAAAATGGGAATAACAACAAGCATATCCCTTTTCCCTTTCAGGGTCGTTGGGAGGAGCAAATGAGTTATAATGTGTCAAGTTCTCTGCAAACTTGAAAGTTCTATAAGTGCCAGCTATTATTAAATGAACATTCAAACCCAGCACAAACTGTGCTTGAGAACAGAAAAATCTTCACGTAATTACCCATATTTTTCCTTTTATGTACCCCAGAATGATAAATCTGACCTTTGAGATCCTTTAGGCCAGATGTTCCCTTTACAGATGGGGGCACTCAGGCAGGATGTAATGATTCGTTTGAGGTTTCTGAAGTAAGACTAGCAGAGCTGGACTCTGAAATGAGGTCTGGTAACCCTGAGTTCAGTGCTCCTTCTATAGCCATGAACAGGGTTTCTTCTCCCCTTAGAAGGGAACAGTCCTTCCTCATCTGATCTCATGGCACTGCACTTCCTTATGTCCTGTTGTAATGTTCTGTTCTGGGGACCAATGTCACTCACTATCCCCACCTGGACCAAGTGCTTAGTGTATGACACACAGCTGGTGTGTGGCTCAAGTACTGATGACCCTGCATTTCCACTTCCACCAGGGAGGTACCATCTCCCCCTACAGCCTGTGCACTGACAGCAGAGTTCTTGAGCAAACATAAGGAGCTCCCTGCCCATGCTGAGAGCATATTTGAGGCTTACCTTGGAAATTAGAATTGGTCCCCGGGTGGTTCTCCAAGACATACTTCTTCAGAGCCGCTGTTGAGCAGGTCTTCGGCTCGTTCATGGCAGCAATAGCAGACAGGATTGCGTCTTCCATCAGACTTCCACCAAGCAGGGGTTTCTCCCCTGATCTCTTCAGCTGTTTTCCAAGGAGGAAGAGAAAAGCATCAAGACAACACTCTCCCAAAGCAGGTCAAGACAAGACTCCTCTGCACCAGGTGGGTCGGAGTTCCTGCATTAGCACAGATATGTTTTAAATTAAAATGTCGCATTAGGGACTTTTGCTTTCCAACCACCAAGAACCTAAACTAACTAATTTAAAATCCCCAAACCCTCTTATGGACACACTCAGTTATTCTCTTCTCCCATTTGTCGTTTTTATACCATTCAAAGTATAAATAGTTGGTAATTCTTCAGGCCTAGGTATAACTACCCCAATAAGTATATTAGTTAACTTGTAATTCTCATGTGAACTATAGGCTAAACTACTGTGCAACGGCACTTAATGGACTCCACATATGCTGCTTTTGAAAGAATACGTACTACATTTTCATGGATGAAATGAATTAAATCCTTTTTATATCAGAGAATACTTCCCTTTAGCAATCTGAAAAATGAAGAAGCTGTGTACTAGTGAAAATAATAAATAACCCTATAAACCCTGTAAGAATAACAACAAAAAGAGAAAAGTTTAGCAACAGTCAAGGTACCTTACTAAAGAAAAATACAGGCACAGCATATTTCTGAAGTGGGTTCACACCGATATAAAAGGTAATATAAAAGAGATCGAGGAAAAAAAGGATTAAGCCAAACAAGTTCTAAAAATGAACCTCTGGCCTCTGACCTGGAATGTCCCAGAAGCTCCTTTGCCTGTGATCTGCTCTAACTGGCCCTTCTCTACTGCTCTCTGCAGGGCATTCTTTAACAGCTGAGGTCTGAGGGGAAATAAAAAACACAAAACAGGTAGCAGTCTCAGAAATCTAAGACAACAGACTTGTAGACAATTTTCTAAGGTCCCTTCAGCTTCAAACTCTTACGATGTTCTGTTTTCTTAAAACAGGACTGGCCAAACCATTTACAGGCACCTTGTTCTCCTGAAGCAAAGGAGATAAGAGGAGATTTATCAACCCTTTTTCAATTCTGAACACACTGACATGTCCCAATGATTATAGCTTTATTATTCATTTCCCTATAAAATCCCATTTGACCACCACAACAATCATGTTTGGGTCCTTTTCCTTTGATTTCTTTGGCATATGGACCCAGTAGTGTTACTGCTGGGTATGCAGTTTTACAGTGCTTTGGGCACAGGTACAAATTGTTCTCCTGAATTGTTGGAGCAGTTCACAACTTCACCATAGTACATTAAGGTATCTCTTTTACAACATCCCCTCCAGCATTTGTCTTTTTCCTTTTTTGTCATTTTAACCAATTTGAGTGGAGGAAGATGGTACCCTGGAGTCATTTATTACTGTCATTTTTATTACATTGGCTCAGCCTACCCATGAACAATTAATCTATCTCCAATTGTTTAAATCTGTATTTGTGTGAAGAGTGTTTTGTAACTATGTTCATACAGTTTCTATTTATGTCTTAGCACATATACTTCCAAACACTGTATACAGTTCGCAGTTATTTTAAACAAAATTTCTCTCTCTTCCTGCTGGGTTTCGTTGGTAATATGTAGAAAAGCTGATGATTTGTGTGGGTTTATTTTATATTCTGCAGCTTTGCTAAAGTTGTTAATTGTTTTGACTAGGTTTTTAGTTGACTCTCTAGGGTTCTGTAAGTACACCATCATATAATCTGTAAAAAAGTGAGTTTTTTTCCACATTGCCTATGCGCATACCTTCATTTTCTTGTCTTATTCCTCCAGCTAGCACTTCTGGTACAGTACTGAATTGTAATAATGATAACAGACATTCCTGAAATTACTGGAAAGATTTCTAGTTTTATCTCCATTACTAATAATGTTTGCTCTTGGTTTTAGATAGATATTACTTATCATTTTAAGAAAAACTTCATTTATTCCTGTGCATTTTTAAAAGGAATGTGTGTTGTATTTTGTCAAAAGGTTTTTTTGGCATATAATAACATAATCGTATGATTTTTGTGATTGATATGGCCAATTATGTTTACAGTTTACTTAATACTAAATCAGCCTTACATTCTTGGTAAAAAAAATCTCATCTGGTCATTGCATATGATATTTATGATATATTGCTATGATATCTCTGGTATTATTTCAATATTTTTGCATCGATATTCATTATGAAAATTACTCTACTTCAGGCATCTTTTGAAGGATAAAATTATCATTTAAAGTGAGCCAAGAATCAGCTGCTCTGCCTTAGGCAAAGAGCTCTAGCAGGTGTCTGAATAGCTGAAGTTCTGTATCATTACTACAACACATAATTCCTCAATGCTAAGCTTTTGAACTATTTCCTGAACTCTGCTGTTTCATCCTTTGTGTGAAGTACACTTGCATAAGAATGTGGTTTGATGCTCCTATTTCAAATAATGTTTGGTACACAGGAGGAGCTTGATGATTGAGCTTCTTATTGATCTTCACTGAAACTGTCTCCACTAGGCTTTTCTCCTCTGGCTTTCTTCACAGGAGTGAATTTTTTTTTAAAATTATTTATCTTTTGTTTTCAAAATTCACTTTCCTAGGATTCTGAGTTCCAAATTTTCTCCCCATTTCTCCCCTCCTCCCACCCCAAGACGGCATATAATTTGATATAGGCTCTATATATATGTTTATAATAAATCCACTTTCACATTAGTCAGGTTGTAAAAAAGAATTAGAACCAATGGGAGAAACCACAAGAAAGAAGAAACAAAAAAAAGAGAGAGAGCGAGCAAATAATATGCTTTGATCTGCATTCAGACTCCATAGTTCTTTTTCTGTACATGGACAGCATTTTCCATCATGAGTCTTTTTGAGTTGTCTTAGATCCTTGCATTGCTAAGAAGAGATAAGTCTATCAAAGTTAGTCATTGCACAATGTGGCTGTTAGTGTGTACAATGTTCTCCTGGTTCTGCTCACTTCAAGGAGTGGATCTTAATCTACAATTCTATCTCTTGCCCAATTTATTCTCATCCTTTTGAATAAGATATACTCTTCCAGAGTCATGTTCCAATGATGGGCTTCAATGAGGTCAAATCTGCTGTCCTGCTTTGGAATCTTTAAGATTAATATAAAGATGTCTCAGGCCATGGGCTTCACAGTGGGCTCTTATTTGGATTTTGTCTCTTCTGAATTATTCGGCAGTTCTTCCTTCTGTTCTCCTCACCCACTCTTCTCAATATAAAACCCTTTTGATTATATTTGCAAGACTCTAGGCCGGTGGTTCTCAACCTTCCTAATGCCTTGAGCCTTTAATACTTGTATGTGGGCATGTCTGCATGTGGGCATCCGGACCCACCTGGAGACGGATAGAGGAGCGGTGTCTTGGTTCCTAAGATCATCGGAAATAGGTGTTTTCCGATGGTCTTAGGCAACCCCTGTGACCCCTGTGAAAGGGTCATTCGGCCCCCAAGGGGTCACGACCCACAGGTTGAGAACCACTGCTCTAGGTAAACATTATCTCTATGTATCTTTTCAGGTACACCCCCATCCAAGGCCAAGAACCAGGTTCAGAAATCCAGCACTGTTCTGACACAATCACAACTTGTTCACTTGACAATATCAGAGAATGTTAGTGGTGGAAGGGTCTCTGGAGATATGGATCCAATTCCTTTCCACAGCATCAGTTCTCTTTCCAACATATGCTCTTGTTTTCTAGCTACACCTTAGTAGAACTGATATCTTACTAAAAACAAGTCATGCCTCACAAAATGCCTTTCCCTTTGTCAGTCTTTGGCAGGACAGCATGGATGAAATGACCACCTGTGATTCTAAGACTGCCCAGGACTTCATAAACCTTAGCATGTTTTCTACACTTTTTGGTAGTATTATTTGAGTTCCAATGACTCACTAGAGTTGGTCAGTTTCAGAAGTCTCAGGCATTTCTCCATTATAACCCAGATATACAACTTGGGAAGACAGCAGAACTCTGTACTCCTGTTAGTTTGACAAATGGCTGTTTCAGTACCCCTCAGCAGAGGATCAACAATTAGTATTCATAGCTTTTGCCTCTGACTCTTAGGGGATTTATTTCTATGGATCTATATTTGATCATTGTTTGAAATATAAGCCACTGTTTTCTCCTCAGAAGGTCCAGTCACCCACCTTCCATTGCTATGGAAAGCATCTCATAATTATTCCTTAGGTCCAAATGTTCACTATTCCTTCTTTTTTTCCTCATTAATAATTTTTTTCATCCTTCATCATCCTGACACAGGTCAAAGTTACATTTTAACTCTTCAGATCTTTTCTCTTCTTTTTTCACCATGAAATCTTTCTTCCATTAAAACAAAATGAATAGTACATTTTCCCTGATAATCTGAGGTGGAGACGCATGCTTCAAGACTAAAGAGGCATACTGATGATAGGAAATTCATGGAGAAATATGTTCAGCAGGTTGTTTATGAATGACATTAAAAAGGTTGGAATGAGACAAAGAGATATGGAGGTCATCTTCATAGATGAAACTATGAGAATCAATGAACTATCTGGAGAGAGTCATTAGAGAGAGAAGCAGAAGACTTAGGACTAAATCTTAGGATACCTACATTTAGGCAATGAGACGAAGAAAAAGCTGTCAAAAAAGTAGGAGGAAATTATGGGTTGTATTAGTTTCATAAAAGCCAAGGAAAAAAGTTTCAAGGATAGGATAATGAACATTGCTAAATGACACAGAAAAGTCACATAACATAATGAATGATAAAAGACCTTTGGATTTAATGTCTTCTATGTATTGACAAGCAATCTAGAAAACTACAATGGAAGTGACTGCTGTCACACTGAGGCACATATTCAACAATATTAGCCGGAAAAGTATCCTTATAGTACAGTGTGAAGGAAAGAACACTGAAAAAAGCATAAAAAGAACTGGGTTCAGGTCCCTGCTTTGCAACTTTGGGTAAGTCCCATTACCTTTGTTTCCTCACCTATAAAATGAGGAAACTGGATTAGACCTCTGAGGTTCCTTCCAGCTCTAACATTTTATGATGCCAACACATATAACAAAATAAAGTCTGGTTCACTGTCTTTGTCCAAGCCCTACTTGATCACACTCAGGAGAGAAAACTGCCAGGGAGCTATTGCATATACCTATAACTACCAGTTATCTTCTAACAGAGGGACTAACAAGTAGAATGAATTTTCATGTATAAGTGTTCATACTATATTTCTTCTCCTGAGTTTGCCTTTGTGGACACAAGAGCTATTTCAATGAAGCTCACAGCATAGACTCACAACTTCATGACTCCATGTGTTAAGTTCTAAAGAACATTAAATAAATGCTTAAATTTGATACTTTGAAAATAATTCAACAGTTTTCCAAAAATTTTGCTCCTGGATTAAAATTTTAGTAATTTGACTTGCCTCAGTTATCAAAACAAGAACCAACACTAAACTAAACATTATTCTATACTCTGAATAGCAGCCTTCTGCAAAAAAAAAAAAAAGATTCAAGGTAAATCTTATGAATTCTATTTCAGTTAACAGGCAATATTTTATACTTCAGACTGAAGACCCAGGTACATAAATAAATAAGCTATTATGCAGCACAACACAATTAACTGTGAAATAATCACCCTATCTACATTTCAATGTATAATTTCAACTTCAGCTCCAAAGAGAATTTCTAGTGACTAAAAAATAAATTCATGTATTTAAGATCAACCTTGCAACCAGGCATGGGAGATAAACTCAATGATGGTTAAAATACTTGTAAGCAGAATCTTTTATAAAATAACTGCTACAAGAGTTGGCCCATAATTTAACATGATAGGCTTAAAACACAGATACTATAAGATCTATATTTGAAGACAGATGAATGCTACAAACCTTAAAAGTACTTAAAACATTCAAGGTTAAAGTTCTTGACCACAGTTCTGCCCAGTAAGACTGAATACGCAAAGTAAATAAATTGTATTGTTTTATATACTAGAAGCTGCAAAAACATGGTACAGTAGAAATCACACTGGACTAGAAGTCTAATATTCCAACTTGTCATATATCTAGAAGAGCATCAGCCCTAACATCTGACATTCTCACTTCCATGACCAATCTCCAACCTTGGAAAGGGTCAAGAGATAGACATTTTAAAATCTCAACATTTCAGAGTATGCATGTTTTTAATTTTACACTATGTGTCCATACCTGATATCCACCTTAAGTTTAGGATAATACTGAGACACATATTTCCTGATCAGGCTGTAAGAAGCTTCTTTAGGTTCACAAAGGCGAGTGAAGGCCAGCGGGAGAACATCTTCCAATTTTACCTGCTGTTCTGGAGCTAATGTAGAACTACTCTTCTGAAACACAATATATACCAAATATAAGTCACTCCAAAACATATAAAATATTAAGTAATACTTTACTATGTAAAACACTGTCATATAGAGTAGATGATATAGGAGCCCTCACTCTATTCAAAGCTTTGACAAGTCCTATGGCAAGTTCTAAATGTATGTCTGTCCTGTGTTTCCTTTCCTTTTACTACATATATGTCTTGCTTCCACAAATTATTCATTAAATCCATGGAACTGAGTGAAATACTAATTTCCTTTTAGATGTCCAAAACATATTACACATCAGAGAGTACAGTATATCACATAGAGTAAATCTGAAAACATGTGGAACCCTTTTGCAGAAAGATCTCCTTATAGGTCTCCATTAGGACATTATACCTAGACTCAGTGAGCCCAGAATATGCAGAGAATATGGCAGATTTGGGGAGGAATTTAAGAAACCATTCTCTGTTTTCAGTAACATAGAGAATGGTAACAAGCTTGCATTAAGTACTTACTATGTGTTAGGAGACCCTGTGCTAAGATGACTTAGGGATAAAGATCACTGCAACTGAGCTTGTTCAGAATCTGTATGCTCTCTTGTAAGAAATCTGCAAGTGGAAAAGGTACAAGGAGTTGCAAGGATGAAGATGACGGGAACAAATCTTGCCTTCAGCTATATGTAGAGTCAACCCCCAAATTATCTGCAGGTGGTTTTCAGAATTTGGTTTGTTTAAAATTTCTCTGTACTAGGCATTTTTCTTGTCATATGATCTTAGCTGTAGTGATTAGGTACCCAGCTGACTCCCTAAAAGTTAATTTAGTTAGTAAGGTAGCTTAATTACATTCTGCACAGCCTTCTAGTTTCCAATTGTTTTTAAGGGAATATAAGTTCTGAGTTCCAATGTGGGAAGCCAAGACTGCACCTCCTTGTCTCTGTTGTACCCCTCAGAGCGGCCTCAGGGCCCTCTTATCTCCTAGCTGCTCCTGGGACTGGAGCTTAACTAGGAAGAATCTGGAAGGGAGCAAGTGTTTGTCTCTCCCAACTCTTACCTTGAACTAGTGTTGAAGGGAGAGGGAGTTTGGTGAGGAGTATGGTTGGTGGGGCATTTCTCTGACATGCTTTTCTTCTTAGGGCCCCAGGCACTGGCTGGCCCAATTTCCTTTTCAGTGACTTTCCCTGTTGTTTTCCAAGTGTTTCTCTTTTTCACCTCTGACTGGAACAAAATAGTCTCACTACATTTACCCTACCACCTTCTTATCCCAAAGCCTTACATAAAAATTTTGAAGGAAACAGTATATGAAGGTTCCCCGGTACGTATCTTTTTTCTTCTCTTCCACTGAGATTTAGAAACATAAAAGGCCACACAGATGATGGTGAGGTCTTTCATATACCGTAGTAGGTTTGTGTTAATTGAATTTGGGTATCCAAAGGACTAAATTAAATTTCAGATAAACACATAAGTCATCCCCACACATTTTACCACAGTATCTTGGGGTGGAGTGAAAAAAAGGACTCTAGCTTATGGGAAATCCCAAGGGCGGGGAATGTCCTGTTGGGTGAAGGAATAGAAGTGGTTAATATCCACTTTCCCTTTCATCACCACCAAATTTACCAACTCTATCTTTAAATGGTGCTCAGAAAAGGTAAGATGCAGAGAGGGGTCAGCGTAGGGATTCTAGGGAGCACCATGCCTACAGTAACAATGAAGTGGTACAGGAAAAGTCTCAGTTGGCAAGAGTAAGAGTTTTTATAGTTGGTTCAAGCCTAGGGTAACATCTGGGAAGTATATGTCAATAATCAGCATAGAGATATTTTAAATATTATGGTGTTATATATTTAAGTGTATATGTGTGTGCATATGTTTGGTTGTAATTGAGGAAGGATGTGACATAAAAAGCATATAATAAATAAAGAGGAAGAAAACTAGATCTAAGTATAGGCAAAGTTTGAAAAACTTCACAAAAAACATATCAAACCAAAATAGCTAAATAAAGTAATGATATAGTGTTCAAATACCTTCTGGACATATACATCTTACCTTTCTGTCTTTAGACTTCTGAACATTTTTTCCTGCATTTGGGACCACCACAAAACTCCCAGAAGCTCCTTTTCCTTTCACCTGAAATAATTTTAATTACAATGACAACTGTTTATATTTTCAGATAATTTATAATGAGAATTTAAGCCTTTACAATGCACTAATAAAACTACAGTGCTTCATCATGTAAGACCAAGGTAAAGCCCTAATTTAATTCTACATTGGGGAAGGGAGATCTCATGCTTTCTAAATACTTCAGTGAACTACATTAACAAATGCTAATTGTGAGGACCACAGAGCTCCATTAAGAACTGTCAATTAAAGGGAGAAAAAATTTCTCATATAAGGTAAAAAAAAATTCATCACATTCTTATAAAGATAACCACTTCCCAACAGAAGTCTCCCTGGACATAAGTTAGGTTTTCCCATGATTTCCAGCATGCGAAGCCTTCCTTCTTTTTCTTAATAGGCAGAGATTATTATTCTTCAAGACAATTTTTCAGATGTTCTTCTTTTAAATCATCTTTCCTTGCATCAAAGTTGACTCCTTTATCATGAGTTGAGTTCTCTCTACCCTGGCTTTCTCTAGACTGTTTAAAAAACTTGACTTTTAATCAAGAAAAATTCAGACTAACACCTAAATCAGTTTAACACAAATTCTCATGACTGTTTGTTTCTCTTGTTAATACTGTTAGCAAACAATTTTAGTGTTCTAGTACATAGAAGATTGTAACTAACCATGGCTCAAACAAGACAGATTTTCCCCCAAATAAGTGATATGCTGAAGTTTGGTGTAGTTCAAAGGACAATAGACTGGGAATCAAAAGATCTGGGTTCTAGGTCTGGCTCTATCACTACTGTAAGAACGTGGGCTTGGGCAAGTCCCTTTCCCTAAGCCGTGGTTTTGAATCTGCCATCAGCTCTGCCAAAGCATCTGATCCCTCAAAAAAAAAGAGGTATGTTGTTACTTCTAAAGTCAGCTGGTATTCTGGTTTAGGAAAACTGTTTTCCGACATATTGAGTTAGAATAAGCTATTAACTATTCACCATATAACAATGATAGGTTTTTGGGAAAACAGGCTGAGAACAAGCTTCCCAACCAAAGATAAGACTGATAGCAACCAATGAGGTAATATATTCAATATATACTACAATACAATATAACACAATACACAATGCCCAAATATCTCCTTGGTTTGAATCATCATTACCTGTCTGATGACTCCTCTCTGTAATTCTCTCTTCAGTGCTTGCTTAAGGAGATAGCCTCTTCTCTCTAGCTCCAATGAAGGGTATTTGTGAATGATATATTTTCGAATGGCAACAACTGATGCTCCAGTTTTCTGAAAGCAGGCCTGAAAAACAATCAATCTGTCAATCAACCAACACTTATTTCAGCACTTATCATGGGGCAGGTGCTGAGGACACAAAGTGAAAAAAGAAACAGTGCCAGCTTTCAAAACGGACCTTTCATTCTACTGGGAAAGACAATGACCACATGGATAAGTACAGATCAACAAACCAGTGTTTACTAAATACCTACTATGGGCCAGGCACCGAAGATACAAAGAAAAGAAGAACATACTCCCTGCTCTCAAGAAGCTTACAGTCTAATGGCAGAGACCATACACAGAACACACACTGTGTCCTCCAACACGATGTAAGCTCCTCAAGGACAGGGACTGCCTTCTTTCTTCTCTCCGCATCCTCTGCTCTTAGCACTGTGCCAGGCGCGTAGTGGGCATTTAGTGTTTACAGTCACTAAACAAAAGGTGGTCAGGGCACCACGGTGGGAGTGGATGAGGAAAGAAGACGGTGCCTGAACTGTGACTGGAAGGACGCGAGGGACTCTCGGAAGCAGAGGAGAGAGAGAACTCAAAGCCCAGGGACGGCCAGCACCAAGACCAGACACGCGTGATGCGGTGTCATGTGGGGAGAGTCAGAACGTCAGCTGGGCGTGTCTTAAGGCTGGGAGTTCAGCTGGGATCAAACCGTAAGAGGCTTTGAAAGCCAAACACTGGGATCTACAAGGCAGTCCGGGGAAGGAGGGATTTAAGAGGTGGAGGTTAAGAGAGCCTGATGCAAGATGGAGTGCTGTGTGTGCTGGGCAGCATAACAAAGGCCATTTGGACCATGGAGCTCAGGAGGGGAACAATGCATGTAAGACTGAAAAGGCGGGTTGGGGCCGGGTCGTGAAAGTCTTTAAAAGCCAGAGAGCCTATATGATATGATCCTAAATGTAACAGGAACTACTGGGGTTTATTAGTTTAAGAGAGTGACAGGATCAGATCTACCCTTTAGAAAAATCACTTTGGCAACAGTGGAGGGTACAGTGGAGGAGAGAAGAGAAAACAAGTAAAAGACTATGGATGAGAACCTGTGTGAAGAGAAGAAAGGGTTGGGTGCAAGAGAGGTAGAAATGGCAAGATTTGACAACCGTTTAGATATGTGGGGTAAGAGTGAATGAAGAGTTGAGCATAATGCCAAAGCTGTGAACTAAGAAGACTGGAAAGTGATCTCAACAGAAATAGGGAAGTTTGGAATAGAGGTAGTTTGGGGGGAAGAGTAACAAATTTCTTAGTCTTGGAATGTTTCTAGGACATACAGTTTGAAATATATGATAAATGTATATCATATCAATAATATATAATAAACAGGCAGTTGGAGATACAGGACTACAGCTCAGCAAAGAGGGACCGGATATATAGATCTGAGAGTCATCTACATAGCTGATGCAGATAACTGTCTTACACCGAGAGAAAGAAAGGAGAGAGAAAAGAAGGTCTAGGAGAGGGTGCATTTACACTTGGGGTACATTTATAGGGTGTCATATGAATGGAGCCCGAGAAAGAGTGGTCAGATAGGTAGGAAAAAAAACAACCTGATGAGAACAGCACTTAACACAGTCTCTAGCACACAATAGATACTTGATAAGTATTTGCTGAGAATGTCATGAAAATCCAGAAAACAAAAAAACAAATAGAAGCCAAGAAGAAGGGGTGGTCTACAGTGTGAAGTGCTACAGAAAGAACAAGAAAGATGAAGATTGGTTTTTTAAAAAAGCCACTAGATTTAGCGGTTAAGAAGTCACTGGAAACTTTGGAGAGAGTTGTTTCAGTCAAGTGATGAGGTCAGAAGTCAGACTGCAAAGTGTGAGATGCGATAGGACAGGATACTGAGGAAATGAATGCAGACTGCTTCTTCTAGGAATCTGGCTGTGAAAGGGAGAAATACAGCTTGAGAGGATGATAGAGCTGGTCTTGGTGAGGTCTCTTTATTAAAAACTGGAGTAAAAGAAGGCAGAATAGGATATATCATAAAGCTCTGTGGGAGGTCATACAGAATGGCCTTACTCATTAAAGTATGAGCAGTGATCCTTAGCTGAGAGGAAGGGGAAAAGAGGGAGACGTGAAAAATTTTAAGTGAGTTTCTGTGGGAAGAAGAATAAAGACTCAGGGAAGAAATAGGCACTGATTGACCTGCTGCAGTGAAGACTCAAGTTGAGATGGTCCAAATCTATGGTGGACCAAGTCAGCTTGACTTCCGACAGTTCTCTATAGCAACATATTAGTCAGTGCAGAGAAGGCAGATGTTGGCAGTAATCCTGGACTGGGGTTTAGCAAGGGATCTGTCTGGGTCAGCTAGATGATGCAGTGGATAGAACACTGGCTCTGGAGTCAAGAGGACCTCAGTTCAAATTCAGCCTCAGACACTTGACACTTATTAGCTGTGTGACTTTGGGCAAGTCACTTAACCTCAATTACCTTGCCAAAAAAAAGAAAGAAAAAAAGGCAAAGCATCTGTTAATGATAAGACAAAGGGGCAAGGGATTTCAGCGTAGCACTGAACTGCTTAAATCTATGGCTGAAGATGATTCTTGGTCCCTCCTGAGTCTTCTCTTCTCCAGGTTAAACATCCCCAGCTATTTCAATGACCTTTACATGACATAAAGTCAAGGCCCTTCATAATCCTGGTTGCCCTCTTCTAGACCTTTTCCAGAGTATCAATACCTACGGTGACCAGAAAAGAATATAAAATTCCAGATAATCTCTCACTAAGGCATAGTACAGAGGAGCTATCATCCCTGTTCCTAAAAGCTATGCCTCTCTGCCCATTAATGTTGATCCATTAATGCCTTTATCAGAAACTTAGCTGTGAGAATGGAAATGAATAAAACAAAAAGACTTTTTTAAAAAAACAAAAAACCTGTTTGCTTAGGAATACTCTTAAATTACCTTCAGTCATGTTCAGCCAATAGAGCTATTTACAACAGTCTAAAATGTTGCTAATCTAAGAACATACCTAAAAAACAAAATTTACTAATCCTAATATCTACCTATATTGAGTATAATTTTTAAATATTATAGCTCCTCAGTCATCTATTACCTTAAAATAGAAATTTTGTAGGTAAGCTAAAAAAGCACGTGCTATAATATCTTTTTGATAATAGCTAAATTTTAATTAACAACGCTTAACAAATGCAAATGATTATCTTGTTAAAAGTATTAAGACATTACACTGATTCTCTACTATTCAAATATTTGCTGAGAGGTAAAACATAAGTTAGTTTTTCTGGAAAAATAGTCTTTTTTTTAAAAAAGTAAGCAAATGATGAACAAAACTAATACAAATATGAACTTGACTGTCAAGAATATAAATTTCAAATGAATTTTCACTTGCCTTAATAGCCTCTGTTAGGATTGCATCCATTTTGGGGCGTGAGGAAGCAGCCATGTGAGTTTGTTTCTGTGCCCTAGCAAGTTGGCTGGCAGAAAGAGTAGCCCAGGAAGGAATTGTTTTTTTCACTTTCTTTTCCTTTTCTTTAGTCTGATCTTTCTCACTTTAAAATAATAACAAAAAGCTCAATTAAGCATGGCAGACTTTTAAACATGGAGAGTCATCTCGGAAAGGAAGGCAGCCAGGATAATTTTATTTTTTAAAACCTAAGAATTTATATAACAGGAATAATTTTTAACAAATTAAGTTCCACAAATGAACCTGAAGGTGTTCATGTTTTTGTTGCAGGGAAGAGGAATCATTCAGATTAGCAACGGCCTACAGGTCCAGGACATAGAAGAAAGTAAGCCAAATAAGAAAAAAAGCTACAAGTACAAGAATAATTTTAATAAAAATTGAAATTGACCCCACAGTCCCATTAGCACATTCTTTTAGATTATTGCTTTATTCCATAGTGAGTACAGTATCATTAAGACACTTATAAGCATGGAGTAAGACTTCTGATAATTATACAGGCTGGTTACAATTTCTGATGCCTATCTGCCAACTTGGAGAAGGGTAAACGATTCCTAAAAGATTTAAACCAGAATTTATAGTTCCTGGGGATTTTTCTCTGTTAAAAATTATTAAATATGGGGATAACGAACATTGTTAGGTCAAGAACAGATAGGATGAAATGATCATATTTCAAGTCTTTCTTATTGCTACCCACTCTCTTGTGAAAAATAGAAAACCAGAAAAACTCTTTGTCATCTAATAAATTACATCATTAGCAGACTAACTATGGCAAATCTTGCTTTCAAAACTTGAAAGTCATCTATTCATTTTAATACTGTTTAAAAAGATCCTCTTTTAGGGAAAGTGTAAACTAGTAATTTGGGAAAGGGTGGGTAGAGAATAGCAATTTCTACTTTTGGTTGGTAAGAGACACTCTTCACATGGAGGTAGCAGAAAGACGGTTAAATTTCTTTCAAATCAGATCTTTACAACGCAGCTATTATTTTGTGTGAAGTGTTACTTTATGAACGGTAAAATCAGACACACTCATATCAAAAAAATCTAAGTCTAAAAACATTTTCTAAAGTCAAATATGTATTATTTTTAAACAATTTGAACTATTAGCTTCATCAGTTCAAAACCTAGGTAGCAGTACTATATAGATTTCTTCTCCAAATCCGCAATGGAACAATTCTATCTCTATTCCTTTTACAAGAAATCTGGTTCATCAGTAACTATGATTCAGAGGAGGCCATGGCTACTTACTCCTTTTTGGTTTCTTCAGAAGGCTTGTTTTCTCCCTTTTCCTCTTTCTCTGGTTCCTTCGGCTGTTCAGTTTCACTTGACGTAGCAGGTGGAGTTTCATTTTCTTGCTCTTCTCCAGTAGAAGCAGACTCCTCTGAACTTACATCTGGTTCTACGATCATATTAAAATAATTGCAGTAGTACTTAGAAACCTCAGGCATAAGGCTACTAAACAGGAAAAATTCTGATTGTTAAAAAAGCTATCACTTTTAACAAGTGTTCAGTAAACCACTAAATACCGAAATCAGTCTCAAATGGATATTATGAATCCTGAGAGTGGCCATTTCTTACTCGGCAGGTCACTGAATTTATCTATCTAAGGCAGGAATCTATATTGACATAACAAAATAGGCACCGGTCCAGCAAAGTTATGGAAAGGGAAGTAAATGTATGTAGATAGTTCAAGATCCATGATTTCATTTGTTTACGTACATCCTTCACCATTTAAAATTGCAATCTATACCTCATGATTGCTATGTCTGAAAAAATTTATCACCAAATGTCCATCATTTTAGTGATGAGACATTCCCACACTTAGATAGGTTGGTCTTCATATAAGACATAGCGTACATTATGGGGACAAACTTGTCAGCTTTTAGCATGGCAATACTTAATCAGAGCTTTTCTTTTACTGGAATAGCTTTGAGAATCCTGGGCCACTTCTTGTCATAATGAGTTATCAGGGAAGAACTTTAATGCAGGATAGGAATATTTTTGTGCACTCCTGCCATTCCACCAGGCTCTTTCCTGTTATTATACAATAATAACAGTGAATTTCAAAAGTAAAAGTCAGCTTGTTCTAACATAATGACAAAGAGAAGGATAAGGAATAGGTAATAATCAAACATTCTCCAAGTGGAAGTTACGTATAAAAAGGAAGAATACATAGACACACGGCTACCATTGCATAAGGCTCAAGCTGAAGACCTGGAGGGAGAATGTCTGCATTTTTCTTGTCTTTGTGTCTGGACAGTAGCTGTATAGCTTTTCCAGACTTCTGACTCAGACTAAAACATCTGAATAGAAAGCTTCTTCCAAAATGGTTTTACTGATTCACAGCTCCACCACCAACAGATGAGCGTGCCTATCTTCCTATAACCCCTCCAATGCTGACCACTCCCATTTCTTGTCATCTTTACCAATCTGCAGGATTGTTTTGGTGTACATTTCTCTTATTATTAGTTATCTGAAGCAGCCTTTCATGTGGCTGTTAAATAGTCTATTAGCAGTTTGCTTACTAGGCTTATACTACAAGGAGGACACGAATGTTCTTACCAACAAAGTATTGACAGTAGTTTTTATTAGTGGCATTTTTTGGGAGCAAAGGATCATAAACAAACTACATGCCCACAGACTTGGGAATGGCTAAATAAATTGTAGGATATAAATGTAATAGGATGTGACTGTGCTGGTAAGAAATTAATGTGATGAACACAGGCAAGTATGGTCAAAGTCATATGAACTGATACAGAGTAAAGAGTCAAGAAAATAGCATATGTAATAACTACAACGTAAATGGGAAAAAACATAAAAAAAACTAAACGTGAATGTTGTAAAATTAGAAAGAATAAGCATGGACTAAAAGAAGAGATAAGAAACCTCTCTTACTTCACCCTTTGGCAGATGTGTGAGATCCTCAAGTACAGCACACTGCATGTATTTTCAGACTTTATCAGTGTATTAAGCAGTTATACTGATGATTTCTTTCTTTTTGTCTTATATGGGATTGGTCATTGAGATGAGTATGGGAGGAAACTGAGATCATACAAAAAAAACTCAAGATATCAATAAAAATTTATTTGAAAGAAAAAAAGAAAGAAGACTTCTTTCTTATGGTTAAAAATTAGCCTGAAATGAATTTTGCTTGTGAAAGTTTGGTTGCTGAACTGGTCTAAATATGAGAATCTTTCGGGGGGAGAGTATGCTTTTCAATGGCTTGGAAATGCAATAGAATGCCACAGTACCATTCTACATATGTTATGAGCCTTGAAGGGAGAAAAGTGCTGCAATACTAAGGTCTGAGCAGACAGAATTAACTGTTCTCTGAACCAGTCATTCCGGAACCAACAGCCAATCAACTGTATTGATTATAATTCTCTCAAAAAGAGGGGAGCCAGGGCAGGTAAAGCCATATTTCCTGCCTGGCTCATCTAGCCATTACAAAGAGAAGCTGAAAAACGCGATGCTTATGGACCTGCCGCCTCTCCAGGGCTGAAGTAGGAGCGCCTTTTTATAACTCTTTCAGGCCATGCTTACTGTTTATATAGTTTGGTACCGTTCACTTTGACTCTTTCCTTGGCAGTTGTCCCTTCCATTTGCATTCTGTGGTTATTGTATTTGTTGTTTTCTCGACTGGTTTCTTTATTCCGCATCAGTTCATGTAGATCTGTCCATGCTTATCTTGAGACAGAGTGTCCCAAAAGTGTTAGTGCAGTTTTAAGGCACTGAAACTTTAAACAGCTCTAAAACTTTTGGGACACCCTTACAGGAATTGAGAGAGACGGAACTAAATTCACTAATCCAACTCACAAACAACTGCTTCTCTATCTTTTTACGGGTCTGTTTATTTATTCCTTCTTTCCATTTGGGAGGCATTATCTTTTTATGTGTTACTTCAATCTTCCGACCTACGCAAGAATGTCCATTATTTGTTTTTCCCCTCAGACTAAAGCATGTTTCAATCAAAGTTCTTTGATAGCTCCTACATGAATTTTCCCCATACACTTTCAATTCCAACTTACCACCATCATAATAAAACCCTTTTATAACAATGATAAGGAGGTGGCAGTAGATATCAGCTGTGACTGGCATCATCATGTTATGCTGAGAGATGTATTAAGATGTATATACATTAGATCATAAATGGGGAACATAATTTGACCTGAAGTGCAACTGAACCTGTGGTATGGAGTGTTGCATTGTGATTTTACTCTACTATTAAATAATTGAGATCTTTCCTCTATCTTTATACGTGTTTAATCATGAAATCATTTATTATAATCCTGCAGAACAAGTAGCTTACTCAAATACTGCTTTTAAACTTCCTTCCAGAGCTAACTGCTGAAATGTCAGCTCATATATTAATTTTTATATATGCCATACATTTACTTATCTGTGTATACAGGTTGTAATCCATATAAATCCCTTAAAGATAGGGATGGTTTTGTTTTTGTATCCTGTTTAGAAGCCCCCAATAAATGTCTGCTGAAATGAGCTGTGTCTTGTTTGAATAAAGCTAGTAGAAGAAAAAACTGTATACTGAGCCAGGTGATACTTTTACTTAGAAAGGACCAGTATTAGCCTTACATACAAAAGAACATTAACATGAATTAATATAGCAGTTACCCCCTGTATAACAAATAAGCTGATTATTATCCTTTGCCACCAAGTTTGCATTAGGGGTTTCTCTCCCTTGACAGCTGGTAAACACACAGAAAACTAAAACTAATTGTAAAATCAGTCTAAGCTAGCCAAATCTAATTCTTATTTTATGAAAATGCATGATTCCTTTAACCATCTCAAGGTGGAGTGACTGTGAGATTTTAAAACAATAAAAGCAATTCATATACATCTCATTCCTAATAGGGAATGTTGATATTTAAAAATTTTATATCTGAAAGGAATCTTAAGCTGAGAATTCTTCCAATGGTCTACTTGTCAAGTGATTTTATTTATGTTATTCAAACAGTTCAGGAATTTCTACTCTTTCACAATGCCAAGACTTAAAGACTCATCCTGCCTGTGAATAGAATTCCCATGATTGTATCCAGGAAAGGGATTTTAAAAATCATTTAGTCCAGCCTTCTCATTTTACAGTTACCTTTGACTTTTTATTTTTAAATGACATTCTATTTTAGGTTTAATAGGTTGAAAACATTCACAACAATCCACAGCACAGTAAAACAAATGATGCTTGAATAAAACAATCTCCACCACTGCTTCAATTTACCTGCTTTCTCCTCCTCACCTTCAGCTAGTTTGCTTTTGGGAGGAGTTTCCCGGGTAGAATTCACAGCTCGACGAATGGGCATGGTGTTATCTTCAACCTTCCAAGAGAAATTCAGAGACAGCCAAATCAAATGATTATGACATTGCTGAATTAAATTTTATTTGGTATTTTTAAGGGGGTCTAGTTGGGTGTCAGAAGATGTTGGAGAAATCTTCAAGCTGACTCCAGGGTAACTTCTCTGAAGGTGAATGTGATTTTTTTTTTTTTAGGAAATACATCTAAAGCTTTTTATTGTTCATATTTAAAGTGGCAACCAAAATTAATTATGTTTTATTTGGAATAAACTTCAAAGAATTTCTGGAATTTTTAGAAGAGTGGGAGATAAAAAGGATACCTGTGCACCTCTGGTTTTGTCAGACTCAACCCAGGCTCCTAAAAGTAGGGGAGGGAGAATTCACCACCACTTAGCCCCTGGCAGGGCTGGAAGTCAGGGACCGATCCAAGGGCGAGCTTCAAGAACGGGCCAGCCCCTACCTCACCTAACTTGTCCGCGTGGATCAGCTGAGCTCCTACTCTGAGTGGGAGTGCCTTAGGATGGACGAGTTCAGCTTCAGACGCATCAGTCGCCATTTAAATTAATTTCTAGGCCCAAGTGCAGGTTACACTCTGAAGCCTCAGCTTTTAACCACAAGGATTTTTCCTAATGGTTTCACAGTGCAGTGAGGAGTCAACCTAAAGTACAGAAAAGACCTGGTGTGAAGGTTAACAAAAACAAAACTAAACTAAAAAAGTCTAAACTTATTTTAAACCCAAAGGAAAAATATAGCTATATATAAAAATATATATATTTAAATGGGAAATGACTTGGTCATCTTAAAAAATATGATAAAATAGCTAACAAAATATAAAACTACTTAAAGCAGCAACTAAGACAAATGCAGAAGCCAAAGCAGGAGCCTGTTCAGTATGGAGCCTTCCAGATGAACAGAGGAGAAAAGGCCAGGTAAAAACTTGTAAAGAATTAAATCTACTTTTATCTATGAATTTAAAGAGGAAAGCATAAAATTATAAGGAGCACACCTTTCCAGAGAAAAGAGAGAAGGCTTTTAGTCTAAAGGGAACAGTCAAGGAGAGTCTAAACTATCTGCACTACCATCTTACAGTTAGAGAGGCAATTTCTTCTCCTTTAAAGGGAAATCCACACTATACTCAGGAGGATGGTGGTGGCACAGAATATTGAATCACAGGGAGATTCTACAGACCTGGGAAGCAAAGCTAGGCTTTAAAAGAGCAGCACTACACTAAGTTTCAAAGATGTACTTTTCATATTTTTAAATAATCAAAAGATAGAGGGAAAAAGCACAATTAAATATTTTAAGAAAGAATATTATTTCTCAACGATTTTTTAAAATTGTGACAAATAGTGGCTGGGATAATGTATTTTATAACAAAAAAATTCTATTTACCTACAACATGTTTAGTTTTTTTGATAAACTTTTTTTTTTGTGTGTGTGTAGCTCTGCATTGGAAAAAAGCATAAATTAACAAAAACGACAGAATCAGTTATTTCAAAACTCCTAGACTTGGCGCCAAGCCTAATTAGAGACATATAGGTTTTCAATTCTAAAGGGACAGTTGTGAAGAATCTTAGGACTCAAAATCATAGAGAACATTATAAATAGCAAAGAAAAACACCAAATTTTGGATTCTTATCCCAAAACAAAGAATTCAATAGTAAACTGGGCAACAAAACACTTGCTTCTGATATATAATCATGATGCTGATGATAGCTAGCATTTATATATAAGCACTTTAAAAGTTTGCAAAATGCTTTACAAATAAAATATTTTATTGTCAGGATAATGCTATTGTCACAATAATCCATTTTGCAGATGAGGAAAATAAGGCATTAAGGGATGAAGTGACTTGCCTAGGGACACACAGGTACTAAGAAATTGACGCTGGATGTGAATTCGGGTCTTCCTGACTCCAGGCCCAGGGCTCCTACCTATCCTCTCTATCCTGTTTACACTCCCCCCAGCAGGCCAGTCAAAAAATGTGTTCTACCAAAAACTACATATTTGAAGAGGATGTATTCTCAAGACATGGCCTCTTTTTAAAAAATGTAAAATACTTTAAAAAGTTCTTTTCAGATGAGTTCTCACCAAGGGATGTTTTATTACCTTTCTAAAAATGATAAAAAAAGAAACATGTATGAAATTCAATAGTATAAATGTTGAGGGTACACAAAAATCTTGTGACTGAATATGTAATACAGCAGGTGCATACTTAACAAGAATGCATGTTGCTACATAAATGAGTCTGTCCCTCTTTACCCTTGTTTCCGTCCATTTAAGAAATCTAAGGAAGGAACTTTGAAATTATGAAAATCTAGCCAAACTGAAAAGTTATAAATCAATACAAATATGTATTGATAAATGTATCACATCTGCTACCACTGATGCTGATTTCAGTTGTCCAAAAGAAAAAATTATTTTAAGTATGCAAGGTCTAAATCCTTTCCAAATGCTAGTTATGTTTTTATTTTTTAACTGAATGTCAATATTCTTAAAACTATTTATCTTATTTTTTTTTTTTAGTAATTAAGCAAGTCCTGGAGTGATTAGTCATTCTTAAACTCAATGGATTTAAAAAATAATGAAAAGTTGACAGATGAGTAGCTTCTAGGCACTAGAGCTAAAACAACCTCCCACCCCCATTAAGTTCTGGTGATTCCCTATTACCTCTAGGATATAATACAGTCTCCTGTTTAGTACTGAAAGGGGTGGAGAAAGAGCATTTTATTAAGTGTCTACAATTGTGTAAGGCAGGTGCTATTACTATCCATAGTTTACAGTTCGGGAAACTGAGGCAAACAGAAGTTAAATGACTTGCCTAGGATCAAACAGCTATTAAGAGATGAAATTTGAAATGGAATTTGAACTCAGACCTTCCTTACTTTTATTCACTGTCCAAATGAGCTGCAAAGTCCTTCATGAGGGAAACCCTTCCTACCCTACCTTTCCAGTCTTATATTTTGCTACCCGACCCATGTATACTACAAACCAGCCACACACTGGCCTACTTGTAGGGTTTTGGGGTCTTTTTTTGCATGCACTCAGTCTTGGGATGCTTTCCTTTGCATCGATTTACCTCAATTGTTAAAATATAAGCTCTATAAAAGCAAGGATTGTTTTTGCTTCCCTCCACTTCCTTATTTGTGCCCCCAGGGCTTCTGAAGTGCCAGAGGCATAGTAAACCACTTAATAAATGTTTGTTAATTGACTGACACCTTATGACTCATTCCACTACAAACATTAGGTTCCAGATAAAGAGAATGTAAGAATTTCACTTTAGAAGTGTGACAGGACACTTTAGACCAGTGGTATCAAACTCAAATAAAAACAGATCCCTACAGATTACGTACTGATTTAGGAAACCACAATTTAACATTATTCATGTTGTACTGTACTTTATTTTGTTAAGCATTTCCCAATTATATTTTGATCTGATTCTGGCCTCACTGGGGAATTGTGGGAAGCTTACAGAAGACTGCAGTTAAGTTTGACACTTCTGCTCTAGGGTGTTTCTGGAAGTAACCCCACCCCCACAAAAGAAAATATTTGTAAAACTGGATAGCTATTGCAACAAAATAATTTGGTTTCTAAGGATTCATATGTCTCAAAAGAAAAATTCTGTACTCTTTTCAGAAAGCACCTGCAGAATTGTGATAATTATGATGAAATAAAATAAAATAAAATACACACACATACTCCTTTTTTCCCAGCTACTAAATAAGTCTCTCAGAAAAAGAAAACCACATAGAAATCCGGAATCATCTAATACTGCATTCTGTATGCTCAAAAACAACCTGAAAAATACAACAAAGCTTTTGGGGATACAACGTCAAAAAGTGTTTCCCAACTGAAGGAAAAGGTATTTAAAACTTCAGCTTACAGTCTTTTTCTGGGGAGGGAGGAAATGGAACAGTCTTAACACTACAGAAGGAAACATTAGCAAGGCAAAAGACTGAATACACATGGATCTCAGAGTGACAAACAGATACAAGTTTAACTTGAGGCTAGTTAGTGTACCTCAGTAGTGGGGGGGGGAGGGGGAGGGATTCTTTTACAAGTCTCCAATTAACAAAGCTAACAAAACCCACACACCAAATACCTAATCTTTAGTCTCTCAGAAAACAAGCCACTTTAGTATGAAGTCTCAAGGAAGTCAACGAAATCAGAACTAATGAAGAAGTACTTAATTTTTCTCTGAGAGAGCTTAAGCTATCTTAATATGGTCAATAAAAAAGATATTAAAGAAGAAAAAAACTGATATGTACTATTCAATTCAGTTCCTTTCAACTGAAAATACTAAAAGCATAAGAACCTGGCAATCACTGCTTCAGTGTATTTCCATTATATATATATATATATATATATATATATATATATATATATATATATATAT
>CM053582.1:104604938-104621589 GCA_028627135.1 Pseudochirops cupreus
ACCAAAAAGTGACATAGGAGAGAACAGACTGGGGGAGGGGGGAAACACTGGGATGGCTGTTTTGGGGTGGTCGGTGGGGGAAAGACGGGGAGAAAATATGTAACTCAAAAAAAATTTAATAAAATAAATTAAAAAATAAAATAAAATAAAATAAAATATGGGGGAGTGTGTTACTTTCCAGTGGCATTAAGCAACTGCCTAAGGGGAGAAATCAATTTGGCAACATCACCATTTTGTTGGGAGGTATCGATACCCCAGGCTCAAAGCTGAAATCCTCCACTGTCTAGATGTCAGCTGTCCATCACAGGCCTGTGACTTCTCATTACATCCTGCTTCTCTACAAAAACTGAATCAGAAAGGGATGATGCTGAAGGAGTATGGACATCAAATCCATAATTCCCTTGTAATTATGGATACTCTATTCAAGAGAAATCCAATTGTAGGGTGAGATTCAGGTTCAAATAAAATTGGCTCACAGTAATAGGCATTATATTCCAATGACAAAAACAAAATCACAGAAGTGGTTCTTGAAGAGATTTTTTGTTTGGTTGTTTTTTTCCCAAATGGGGAATGTCCCCAAATGGGGTCTGTGAGGCTTGGGAAAGGGAGAAAAATCAGGTTAAAAAACAGTATGACGTATTCCTGTCTTCACTTTGGCAACATTCCTTGGTACAGATCTTTTGTGAGAATTTCTTTAATGTAAATTCAGATTTCAGGAAACTTAAAGGGAAAGCGAAGGAAGAGGTCCTTGATTTGAGTCTGTTATTGCCACCTGTCTCTAATAAATAACACTGGCAGCTCAATGTATATTCCAAAATTCCACTTCACCCTCTTACCTATCATCATTTTTAGATGGTGGGAGCTGCACTGCCACTCTTTGTGCCACTTCCTTCAGAAGAGCAGCATTTTAAATAGCACTCCAAGGCATAGCGCTAGACAAAACACAGGGTAAACACAGCGTCATTGTGTGTTCTGTGTACTGCCGCCTGCACTGGGGTTGGGGGCAACCACAAGTCCAAATACCAAAATAATTTCGCAGGACCAATGAAAACTATGTGAAATTTATGGCTGAGCTGTCTTTCTCAGTTCTAGTCTGACTACAGTTCCAAAGGGTTTCCTGAAGGAAGTGCCTTGTCATCTTACACATGCTGACAAAAACAGAAAGCCAGACAGCAAATCACTGGAAGTAGAGACTGACTCAGTGAGGGGATGGCTTTAAAATATTCACTCACTCTAACTATCCTTCTTGTCAAGCTCGATAGGCAGTGTTATTAACTATCAACACCTGTCCTTATGAATCTTGGCAAGTGAGATCATCCATCGTTATCAATTAGACTTGGTTACCAGAAGATCAGGCAAAACAAAGAAATCAGTTTTAAGAAAGCCCCTTTTGATTATCACAGGCACACAGAATTTTAGCTCAGGAAGGCCCTCAGAAAGCACTCAGTTCATTGTTCACTTTACAGATGAAGAAACAAAGGTCCAGACTGGACTGACATTGCATAATTAGCTAGTGATGACATCTGAGCTGCCCATCAAGTGCTCTTTCCACTATCCTACACTGCTTCCTGCAGTATGGATCTAGTCTACCATTTGATAAGCAGAATAGTGTTTTGCAGTATTTTGCATTGTACGCTAGTTCAGGAATTATAATGGGGGGAAAGGAGAGATTTTTTTGCTATCTTTTTACTTCTTGTAACATGAGAAAATGGATAAAGGAGAAATTTGTAGCCTTCAAACCCAAGCATCTATAGAAGGCTGTAAGCTGGGCCTCTCTGGAGTTAAACTCTTCACTTGACCAGGGACTGAAGTCACAGAAGCTTAAACGTTACACTGGACATTGGAGGCGATCTACTTTATACCCTGCCTACGTGAATCATGAATTTCCTTTTTACCATATCTCCTTACAAGTCTGTGTCTGAAGACCTCTAGTGATATGGAAAACACCACCACTTCAGAAAGCAGCTTGTTTCTTTTTCGGATAGCTCAGCTTTCTCCTTATGCTCAGTCAAAACATGTTCTTTTAACTACCACATGCTGGTTCAGTGTTGCCTTCTTAGGCCATGCAGAATAAGTACTATATTAGATGGTCTGAAAATTCAGATAGCTTAGAATGGGTAGCTTTCCTCCCCAAAGTAGCCAAGTGCTTTCCTAACTCATTTGGAAAGATCTTGCCTCCTCTTATAAAGTCTATCATTTGAAATTCTCACTCACAATTCCGTTTACTCATTCCATAACCTGGGTGTCTCTACTAGCAAGGTAGTATCAAGATAGAAATGATTTTCCCCTTTGTGGGATATATTCAGTATTTGTGGCTACTGGGTATGTAATCTCTTTAAGCTGGGGCATCTGAAAACCTGTGAACTATAAGCTGATTGAGAAGAAAGAAGGCCATCTGTGAAGCTAATGAACTAGGACTGACCAGTACGGGAGGTTCTGTCTCAAGTCATTTTTTATTCTTCAGTGAGATGTTTTAACCTCATCACAATCCAACGAACAGCCTCAGGATTTCTCCCAGCTGCTGTATAAAATGCACTCTTCCATTCAAAACAAAGTATGAAAAATAATCCACCCAATATGGTGGTTTTCTGAAGTTACTATAGCCAAATGTGCTTAAAACAATACGAGGAAAAACAGTGGAATCCATGTGTGTTCACATAAACGCTAAAGAACGAATTATTTACAATCCTAAATTCATAACCAATTTCTGAAGGTGAAGGCAGCTTTCTTGTTCTCTGGTTCAAGTCACTTTACCTTTTGAGAATAACTGCCATTTCATTTTTATATTGTTAACCATGTTAATTGGTCATTTACAGAAAATATTCCCCTCTCCCCCTTTACTGCATTGCTAAGACCTGACCACCAAATCCACATGTGGTTCAGAACACCCCTCTCAAGTGCTAGCTCTCACACCATGGCGCAAGATGGAGTCAAGTGACTCTGATCTTCAAATATTCCCTGCATCTTCTTTTTACAAATTTTGGCAGTGGCAAGTCAAGTCATAATTGAAACTCTCCACAGTACACCATCTCACTTTAGGACACTCAAAAATATTCAGGATTTTCAAATCTAAGGAAAACTATGAGGGCAATAGAGCAGGGTGATATGGTTATAGTCAGTGTCTATTAGACCTTAGCCACCATTCATTTCAGGCAAGCCACAGTCATGTCCAAGGTCTCAGAAGAACACCAGAGTATGATAGGAAAACTCCAGTAACTTGTACTTATCAGGTAAGGAATAACTGTTGGCTGGTAAATGTGTTGCCAAAATCTGTAAAAAGAAGATACAGGATATATCTGAAGATCAAAAATAGTTAACTCTGTCTTCAGCAAAATGGTGCTGAGGGCTAACACCTGAGAGGTTTGTTCTTGACCAAACGTGGGTTTAATGGCCAGGTTTGACAATACAGTAAAGGGCAGAGAGGAAGAGATACTTTTCTATAAATGGCCAACTAACACGTTTTAACAATATAAAAATGAAATTGCAATGATTCTCAAAAAAACGTTTTCTAAGAATAAAAATCTAGAAAATGTGTGAAAATACAGAAACCAGGGCCAAGAACACAGGCTTATTCTCACTTTGGCTCAGTCTGGTTTGTACCAAACCTACAGAAAAAGGGAAATATGAACAAATTTTCAGCACCTTTCCAAACAGCCTGCTTGTTCTGATCAGCAGCCTGTCAGAGATCTGCTTTTTGCAACCGATTCAGGAATCATTTAGGAATAAAAATTTAAAGAAGGCGACAATACAAAGATCTGTTGGACAACAAAGGAGAGGCTGTACTTTGTAGTAAGACAGGTGAGAGGATTCAAATGGCGTCACTATGAGTTATTGGGTTTCTTCAAAACAAAGACTGTGACAATGGCTTTTTCACCTCTGTGAGGTGAGAACGATCTGCTGAAAACATGTAAGTTTGGATACACAAAGTGATGTAACATGTATTGTTGCTTCAAAGAGCTTAACTTACTGAACTTACCCAACAGCAATAGATTAATTGACTTAAATACAAGTAGGAAATATCTTTAACTGAAATAAGTATTGTCAGCTCCTGAAGTCTGCCTTGGTAGAAACGACCTTCCCAATTAGCTGCCGGGGGAATGTAACGGCTGCTGCCCACTTCAGAGCTGGTAAAGCCATTCTCACCTGGGGAGACCACCACCCAGTTCTGGGCGGGAAGCCAAGAGGCTGAGCCAAAGGGCAGGATGTCCTGGGCACCTAAGCTGAATCCCTAAAGATCCAAAGACACTACTGCCTCGTGTGTGCATTTCCTGTATCCTTTCTCTCATGGAATCATGAATCCAACAGGAGAACTGAAATTGGTATAAAGAAGCAGTTACCTACTTCTAAGAATGCTCTTTAGTTTCATTATTTTATCTTATGTAATTGATGAGAGGTTTTGTTACTGACATCATACTATAAATATGTTTGTATTTGAAGCTTTTTCAATGGAGTTTTATGTTTTTTAACTTTTTTTTCTCCCTACTCTTCTCACATTTGCATATATCTACTACTGGTGTAAGTGAACATAACCAATGGCTCTAATTGCAGCTTCTTCGTGACCTGCCAACCACAGCCACTGAGGACACCGTGACACCCAACTCTTATTGCCAAGGAGCAACTTTACCCCTTCTTTCCCCCCAAATCCCACTGGCCATCACCTTTTAAAAATCTACATCACTGAGAAGAATCTCTTGGTTCAGGTTACTCTGCACTTTGGTTCTGGAAACTCTGAATATTCCCTCTATTCTAACACCTGCGTTGTTCTTCTACAGGAAGGTGTGCAGGCAGGCCACAGCTGCAGCCAGGCCCCAAAACCAGCAAGTCAGCTTCCAGCCAGTGTTGTAGTCGTTAGGTGGCACATTTTCAGCCAAGGTCATTCACTGGCCTCTGTGGGCACAGCTCTTCATCAAACACTTTTTTTTGCTCAGGATCATGCCCTTGTTAGCATTCTGAGCTGTTTTAAACCGCACATAGGAGAAAAACCTTTTATTGCTACTGAAAAAAAAATACTCTAGGGCTTCCCCAGTTTTGCCAGGTCTCTTAACTGTGGAAGTTTCTTCAGAGATGGGAGCTGAAGATCATCTTTGGTTGGCATCCAACTGAGAAACACAAAGACTGTTTACTTGGGAAAGAGTTTGGTTTTATGATCAAAACACACCTTTGCAAGGTGCTAGCCCTCAGACAACAGAGATGGAAAGCCACCTTTCAAGCCCATGTTGCAACTTTCTTTTAAAATAAGCATCCAAACTTTGTGGAAAAAAAACCAGAGGCCCAAATCATACTGACTTCCCACATACTAGAACAGACTGGGTCGAGTTGGGGGAACAATGTGATTGTCACACAGTACTTAGCTTCATCTGAAAAAAACAAAAACATGCTGATGTTGCTTTCTTTTACTCTCTTACAGACTGATTGTCTTTGGGTTCCTTAAACATGGAAGGCAGCTGCTGGAAGCAAACTTTTAAAAGCTGTGGTGTTGGCTGCCTGCTAAGAGGTAAACCAGTCTCAAAAGGCCTTGAAGAAGGGGAGGCTGGTTGTTTGGTTCAAAGGCTGTCTAATGCGACTTGCTGCAAGGACTACTGGGGGCTAATGCCAGTGGGATTCCTGAGTCCTGATACTTAAGGTAGGCAGAGTTTGAAACTAGATGCAGGTGCTTCCAGCACCCTCAGGTCATCTCCCCACTCTAGCAATGGCATGCTATTGGATGTCTCCAAGAAGCTCAGTCTGGGCTTTCTGGAGGGGGAGGTCCCTCAGTGGGCTGCTCCTCAGCAGAGCAGGCCTCCCGCCCAAGTACAAATTCCCTCCTTAACCCAAAGAGGCTCAGTTTTCCTGGTTGGGGACACACAGACACACAGACACACACACTTTATGTACACAAATTTGAGATACCTGGGTCTGGACCCTAAAAGAGCAAAGATGACACCTGACTGAGATGGTGCCCACATCCAGCAGCTGCCAAAAGGAGAAATCGCTTTACTTTTCTTTAAACTTGCAATGCTTGTCTTTATTTTGTTCTTTATATTTTGAAAGTGAGAAGAAATAGTATTGAGTCAATTTCTTTTTTTTTTTAAATATTTGTTCTATGTATTTACAAGCCTTAAAGTTGCTCTAAAGGTTTCAAAAGTATTGTGAGTACTTTTCCCAGGGTAGCACTTTTTTTTTTCTGAACAAGTTAATTCTTGGAGCTCTCTGGTCCACAGCATTTTCTCAAATGCATTTCCTTCTGTTCCAAGTTTATGTATGTTTTGATTACTATTTTGATTTTTAATTTCTGAAGCAAGCTGAGAGGCAGGCAGAAAGATTTGATGCCAAAAAACAACAAAAAATGATCTCTCTTACCTAGCTCACCCCAAAACCCCTTTAAGACTGGACTATCTACTATGCTTTGAAACAAAAGTGAGGTGCATCTGAAGGGGAGGGAAATTTATTTCTCTGCTTTTCTATTATACAATTTGTTTACAGAAACTGCAAATTAAAAAATTACACTGGCATTTGCAGTCCTTAAAATAAATTAAAGTTCTCAACTTTTTTTTTGCTAAACAGATCTGTGTTTCTTTTAAAGTATGAGTCCTTGTTTAAAAAGAAAAGAAAAGATTAAAACAGAAAATATTTTCTATAAATAATACATGTATTTTGGTTTAGTGCTCCCGCCCTCAGGTTTGACGTTTACTTTTTCCAGTACCTTTTTCCTCCATGATCACCTTTTTGTTTCTCTCTCCCCTCTCCCACTCGTGCACACGTGGGGGTTTCTGCTCGAGAATTGGCCTTGCTGCACTGTGATTGGCGAAGACGTGAAACTTTTTAAAAAAATACTTAAATTGTTTCTTTTGTTTCGTTTTGTATATTTGAAGTTTTAGTTATCCTCTGACTCCTCTTCGGCTTCCCGAAGCCATGTGAAGAAGGCTGTGACTGATTTCAGTGCCACGCCTTTCCCGCTCTGCTCAGCAGGGTCCTTGCTGCTTTCCCACTTGTAGAAGGCGTCCTCCGAGATCACCTCCTCGTCATAGAGACAATCAAAAAACATCCGCAACAGATCTGCAAGAGGGTCAGAGGGGATCATCAGTCCTAACAACTACAGGGCCCAGAGGCCCTTAAAGGGCAAACACGGAAGTGAATTTTTCCCCAACCACTGATTTTGCACAGGTTCTCAAAGACGACATCAGTGTCAGATCCCTCCTCTGTCCCCCCTTAAAAACAGTGCTCAGTGTTACACCAGCACAGAAGACTTGGGGACATGAGGAAAAGGAGAAGGGAATAATTTATATGGTTATCTAAAATAATTTTTCTGTAGCTATTATTTAACTCTGCTCTAATTTTTCTAGGGCTAGGTGCCTATCATTTTATATTATATTCCAATTATCTTTTAAAAATAAAAGTCTGGGCTGCTCCTCCCCCACCCCTTTGATATATACAGTTTTGTGTTGGGTTTCTGATATGAAAAGATTAAGGCAATCATCTGGATAAACTGGGCAAAAACTCTTCCAACTGGGAATTCACACCCTCCCTCTCTCTCTCTCATTAAAACTCACTTATCCATAACTTTACCCAACCCAAATTACCTAATTAATGATCTCAATTCTCTGCTTTTCCTTAGCCAAGGAGACTTGGGTTTTTACAAGGCAGGAAAATGGATGGGGATACCAAGCCTCAGAAGACTGCCCATTTTCCATCCTTATTTTCCCAACCCATGTTAGTGATCTGAAACACATCACATGAGCATTTCCCTGAAGGTTTATACTTGTAGTTACATTATTATTTCGATTGCTTTTCATTCTTTAAAAATACTAGTAGGAAAGTCAGGAATGTGTGAAGGTGCCCAGGGTAAAAGGTTCAATGAGGGCCATTACACTGGACAATCAAAAGGGGATGAGCAAAAACGGTATTTTTATTCAACTGGCTGAAAACAAAATTTCCAACTGTATCTAATGATTTAAAGATTTTATGGATTAGCAAGTAGTAATTTCCCTTTTTTATAGAGAGGAAATCTAAGTGAGGGAAGTCAAATGAGGAGAAAGTGGTGGCAGGTAGTGGTGGGGATGAAACAAGTCCAAGTCCAGTTGCTCATCACCACCAGCATCACAAATCCAGCCATGGCAAGACAGAACAGGTGAGCCTCCACTCCTATTCCAACGTTCTCCTACCACAGACCACTAAAACTTCTTGCTATTTGTACAGATAAAATGAAAAGCATTTGTCTAAATGCCATAATCTGAAGCAAATCACATAGAGCCACTTTCCCTTTCTGACCCGACTCCTTCACCATAAACTCAGTTTTTAAAAAGGCAATAAAATTTCAATGAACCAGATTATGGTTAAATGAATTCTGAGATGGTCTGAACGTTAACCAGGGGCCCTTTTAATTTCAATTCTTAGGGCTGAAAAAAATTCCAAAAATGAATGCCTGAGTCACAACTATAGGCTTTGGTGACCCCCTGAGGAACCTGCAGACTGTTGGGGTTATTCTGAACAGTAACAGTTGGAAAGGATGAAGCTGTACTGGGCACGTACCCCAGGACACACCTTGGAAGCTGTCTGTAGACAAAGCTCCTGGCATGGTCTGCCCTTTGGGCTGTTTACCTTTTTTTCTCATCAATATCAAATTCAGATTTATAGAGCTGCAGCCAGAAACCAGGAGAGGCTCCTCACTGACTTCAGGGTTCAGTTAATGGAAGTTTTGCTTGTACTTGAGAGCTGGGACCCAGGAAGCCGGCACTACCCATTCTGACTCTTCTAACACCTAGCTGGTCTAAGTCACATAAAGCTACGTGTGAACTTACTGGCAGGCTGATCAAGTTTGACGATGGATGCTTGTAGTGCATAAAGTGCTTGCAGTTCCTTCTCTGTATCTGAGTCTAGGTACTTGAGTAAGATCGGCACTCTCTGCTTGATAACAGCAGTGTCCACTCGGAAAGTGGAACAGTCGGCTGGAGAGAGAGAGAGAAGAACCAGGTAATCCAAAAAGAAGCTGCCAATGCTAATGAGGACGAGGAGAGGAGTAGAAAGGAATGGAATTAGTTGGGGGTCAAATTTTTTTTTTTTGCTTTTTGGAGGGGGGAAGGTAGGGCAATTGGGGTTAAGTGACTTGTCCAAGGTCACATGGCTAGTTTTTTGTGTTAAGTGTCTGAGGCCAGATTTGAACTCAGGTCCCCTGGACTCCAGGGCCAGTGCTCTATTCACTGCACCACCTAGCCACCCCCTGGAGGTCAGTTTTTAAGTGGGAACTGTCTTGATGCCACCATGTCCCTTGGAAGGGGAATGCTGAAACCCCAAAGCTCTGCAGGACAAGAAGTCAGCACTAGGGGCCTTTTGGCCTGCTGTCCTCAAGATACTGCAGACTCACTTCCAGGGATGAAGCAGCATCACGGAGAACACAGAGGGAAAAGGAGCAGTCAGAACCCACTTTTTAACGCGATGAGTGTAAACACTTCTGGTCATTCTCAAAACCAAAAATCAGCCCTCCCAAGAGCTCAGACCCACTGCTTCTTGGAGGAAGGTAGGTTCAAAGAGAGCTGAATGGCAAGAGGGAAAAGGATGTCTGAGTATTCTTGAAACATTATTCAACAGCATAACTATCCTTTTAGAAAAAGTAGTTTTTATAAGAAATTGTCTCAATCTTAGCCCCCTTCCTGGAAAAAAACAGAAACCAAAAACTTTCAAGGGTCAGGTTCAAATCAGAAAGTTCTACATGTGACAAAACCAAAATACACAAAAGGCCCCATAATTTAGATACAAGAATGTTTTTACAAGAACTTCTAAGACTTTCCTAGTTAGCTTTTTTAAAGGTAACTTTGTGTAGGCCTTTCCCAGTCCCTTCCAGCACCATTCCAACAGGATGTGCTATCAGGCTGGTGTGTGTTGTATATTACCTACTTTAAGTGCTATGCCTGCTGTCTCTCCCAGTAGAATGGGAGCTCTTGGGGGCAAGGAACATTTTATTTTTGCTTTGTATTTGTATTTCCAGTATCTGTTGCACAGGGCCTGGTATACTGTAGGGGCTTAATAAACACTTGATTGTTTAGGCATAAATAGTGAGGCCTTGGGCCAACTTGTTGCCTTGCTTTGCCTGGCTAGAGAACAGATGCATTTGCCAACAGTATATACACTCAAGAATATCTTTTAGCCTTTATAGAGTTGTTATGGTAAATGCAGAGAGATTAAAGGTTAAGCAGATGTCTTCATGAAGAAATATTACACATGAAGTTTCAAATTACTAATTATAATTTTACCCATCACTGTGACTAGTAATGGGGGCTATCAGCACATTTAAAAATGAAATAAAACATGTTTATGTTTAAGAAGACATTCCATCCTCACTCCCAATACATTGTACTCACCACAGTGAAAATAGTTACTTTAGAATGGAAGAACCACCCCACATCCTATGCCCCTCCCTCAAAAGAAGGCTAGAAACAGCCAAGACACTGGAGGTCAAAGAGGAGGAGTCCTTGGGTCCTCATGGCAGGGAGAGCTGGGACAACAATCAAGGAGAGAGCTCCTCCTCCTTCCTGCCTCTGCAGCCCGATCCCTACCCTGGGGAGAAAGTTGGCCTGTGTAGAAGATAACCAGTTCAGGGGAAGGTTTGGGAAATCACTGACTTTTTAGACCCATGTAAATGAATAATCAAGAACTTGACAAATGGTGATTTTCAGATGTTAGGAGTTGCCTTGAGAAATGCTACTTACCTATAATAGCTGCTTTACAAACTGCTGTCATTAAAGCTCTAAGGAATGTAGGTGAACTCATCTGGCTTTCATCTAGATTAGCCTGAAATCAAGAGTAAATGCCATCAATTACATAAAGGAAGACATCCTTCTGCAGAGCAGCAACTGTTTCTGAACTCTACTGCTGAGCTTGGCACTAACTGGGCAGTGAATCCATTTCAGCCCTCTTGAAAGAACTCATTTTCCCTGTTAAAATGAAAACAGCCTTGCTGCTGCCAGTGTGGGCAGACAGTTAGTTCTACAGGAATCAAATGTGCAGTCTGCAGTGTGACCCAGTATGAACTTGCTCCCTGCCATCCTTGCTTGAGGAAAGGGCCTCGAAGAGAACATTTTTCGAGGAAGAGGGGCCACAAGCTACACTCCAAGAGCCTGGACATGAAAAGAGGCCAAAGGCTGTCATATTTTTCCTCCTTCTGGACTTAAATAGTCTTAGATGACAAAAAATATTCAAGACTTTTCATCTTTATTTTAATGTGGATTCATTTTCAAAATGAAAAATGCTGTGCCTTAATGAGGTTCCAGAGTTGTCTCAAGTAGAAGGTAAAGTATATATGGATAAGCATTTCAGTGGTAAAAGACTATTTCAGTCTTCTCTATGGAAGTCAAGGGAAAAATGTCATGGAAATATGAGACAGGGCCAATGGGACCCCCAACCAATATGAATCATATGGTAGTCTTTCTCTCTGAAGGAAACAAGTTGTTCAGATAGAACACTCGTCTAAGAGCTACAACAAACTGACGGGAAAAAATAATTTTCTCAGCAGATCATAGAGGCTCTTCTCTAATTCTCCATTTCTCTTAGTACCTTTTAGGAGCAGTCCAGCCTAAGCAGGCATACAGAAACAACCAAGAAAACAAAGACAAGACCATCCTGAAAAGCAGAGAATGCTGAAGCAGTTTTAAAGCTCAATTACATTTTAAAGAATGAGCTGTCTGAGACCTGATAGGCTATATTTCTCTCTCCGGTGAAGTGACCTAAAGGGTCTGCATCTGGCAGCAAGAGAAGCTTCTGCTGAGGACAGCTCAGACAGTGCACACTAAAGAGTGTAGGCAGAACTGAACAAAGAAGTCTGGAAGAGCACATATAAGCAATTTTAACTGGCATTATTAGTCAGTTAAGTTCACAGGAATGAAAACTAACCCACTTCACCCATAGACCATAAAGAAACCAGGATGGATCGTAGCCTTTTGCTACCATGTGCTGCCATGATGGTATCTTATTCCTCACCCTCCCAAGGGGTTTCATGCTCATTTCCATTATATTGACCAGACTTGACTTGCTTATAATTTTCTAAAAAATATTTCTCTTGGGCTGGTCTAATTCCAAAGGGATTACTTCTGGAAAATCTGAGTGAATATACTGATCTTGATTTAAGCTATGGGAGAGTGAATAAAAACACAGCCTAGCCTTTTGGCTCACCAACCATTTTATAAACAGATGGACAGAATAACTTCAATCCTGGCATATGGTTAAACTCCCCTGAGGACCAGACTTCAAGGCAAGTCTGAGAAAAGTACAGAAAAATCCTGGAAATGATGAACAAAAAGTACTGCCCATAAAAGTAGAAGAAGGGACCTTGTTGGCTCTGGACAGTGCCTGCCTCATCTGTTTTAAAGTATAAATAACATATTTGTTCCACCTGAAACCCAGATCAACGTGAAGACTCCAGCTAACTATGGAAAAAAGTACAGGGAAGAAAATAAAAAGGGTTCATTCTCAAATTCAGTCACTTCTGCATGGTAATCACTGCAAAACCTTGACAGTCTTCACTAGTGTTGGCTCAGCATAAGGTTTATTTGGTTTGTTTTTTTTTTTAAAGAAATAAGGCAATTACGGTCTAAGTCTACTACCTGTACGAGCCACAAAGTATCCAAAATTAACTCAGATTTTAAAAGGAGTATCTGTGTTTGCATTCCATGCTTACAGTGATTTTTTCAGTTATATCTATATTAAAAATGAGCAACTGCATTATCATGGTGGACGACAGCTGACACCAGCATCAGTTCCCGTGAATTACATGATCGTTTCTATGGTGATGATTCTCAAATCGACCTGTCCCTGTCATAACCTCTCTGCCTACCTTCAGTCTCACATCTCCAACGGTCTATTTAACAAGAAATTGAATGAAATGTCCTAATGACAACTTAAAAATACATCCAGAGGGGCCGCTAGGTGACGCAGTGAATAGAGCACCAGTGCTGGAGTCAGGAGCACCTGAGTTCAAATCCGGCCTCAGATACTTGGCATACTTACTAGCTGAGTGACCTTGAGCAAGTCAATTAACCCCAATTGCCTTGTCTTCCCCCTCCCCCCAAAAATATACATCCATAACTGAAACCATTCTCTTTCCCTACAAGCTCTTCCCAATCCCAAACTTCCTCAGTGTAGAGGGTATCATCCTTGACTGGATCTCTTACCAACACCTCTCGATTTAAACCTCTGCAACATCTCTTAAAGAAGGCCCCTTGTCTTCTCTGACACAACTGCCACCCTGCTACGGGTCCTTATCCATACCTCTTGTCTGGAATAATACACCAGCTGCTGGATGGGCTACCAGCTTCAGCTCTCTCCCCAGCCCAGGTCATCCTCCATTTAATGACCAAAGTGATTTTCCTTAAGCTCAGTTTAGTAAACTGTTTAGTAAACTCCAGTGACTCTCTACGACCTACAGGATCAAATACAGAAGACTCTGGCATTCAAAGCCCTTCCAGAAACCTAGGCCCCTCCTACCTTCCCACATTTCTTATTCCTTACTCCCCTCTAGGTACTCTTTGAGCCAGTGACAGTGGATTCCTGGCTGTGCCACGAACAACAAGAAGATGCTCCATCTCCTGGCTCTGGGCATTTTCTCTGACTGTCTCCCATGCATGGAAAACTCCCCCTTTGGACTCCTTCACATCTCGACTAAAATTTCATCATCCTTAAAAAGCATTCCTCAATCTCTTAAATCCAGTGTCTTCTCCCCATTAATTAACAACAATAATTTCCTATTTTTTTTTCACATATAGCTTGTCTGTTTGGTATCTATTTGTTTGCATGTTGTCTCCCTGACTAGACTGTGAGCTCCCTGAAGGCAGGGCCTATCTTTTGCCTTTTTGTATCTCCATAGTTTAATACAGTGTCTGGCTCACAGTAGGGCTTAATAAATGCATAATAATTGATGGACATAAAGTGCCTTTTTAACTCCTCAATGTATTTCTTTTTAACTGCTAAACTTTTAAGAAACTAGTATTGAGAAGCCTTCTACTGCTCAATACTAGAGATTTTCATTGCTCAAAACAACAGGCACAAACACCAAGCCCCACTTGCTGCAGAGTCAGATGTGCATTGACTTATACATTCAGTAAAACTGTAAGGCATGTGCTGCTATGAGAACTGAGGTTACTGGAAAATTTATCACTTTATTTCTTGGCTTCCTTTGCACATGGATTCACTGTTTCCTATTTCAGTAGAGGTAGAAGCCCTTTTTATTGGGCAGCCTTTCAGTTCTGGTTTGGTGCAACAAGACTATTCCATGACACAGCCAAAAACCCTTGAGCTTCCCCAATGTGTAATTCAGGCTCCACAACATTTGTATATTTGCATTCCTGTCTATTTACAAGTCCATTTCTCTAGCAGAGCTGTTCTTCAGATAAGATGATTCTGTATATTGTTTGCATACAAATAGCTAGTCTTAAGAAAAAATGACATTTTCCAAAATGTGCGGACTGAACTGCTGTGAGTTGAGGGAGGGCCTGGAGTTTCTTTTGATTACTGGCTTTTGAAGAGAGTTCTTGGCCTTTGATTTGTGGGCTGGTGGGAATGCTAGGACACTGTCTCATTCTAGGATAGAGAGATCAGATTTCACCGTATAACAAAAACATCAGTTTCTTTTTGATGTAGTAATTCACAAAATCAGTGGTGTCTCCAGGTGCTCTGCTGGCCAGTAAGTTTATCTGAAATGGAATAATCCCCACAGTCATTCTTGGCTGCTTTGGTGACTACAGGTATTATGCCATTTGACAGCCTGCACGAGACAGAAGCTTTCCGGCAAGACCTCTAACATTTGAAACTTCCCTGAAGAACATTACTATCCTAAGGGCATTCTGAAAACCCTTCCTACATCTTAGGAAGACTACTGCATGTAAATATTTACAGCAGAATAAAGAGCAAGATTTACCACCCCCTTTAAGCTTTGGCAGCAGCCCTCTAACCCCCTCCCCCATCTCTCTCTGTCTCTCATTCTCTTCCACAGCCCTCCAAGTTGCAGCTCTCTAGTTTAACAACAGGTGTTTATCTGAAGAAAGTCTGAATACAATGTGGACACTCTGATGCCTTTTTTAGTTTATTAAAACAGAATTCTAAGTAGAAATAATGAAACTTGTCATTAGTGTGAAATAACAAACCAGAAGAAATACAGGACATATTAACAGTCCAAACACAGAAAATTTCTAGGAAAAAAAAGGCTATTTTCTGTTACCAGAGTTCACAAGTATTTTTCACAGGAAAAATGCCTGTTATGTATCAGACTACTAGCATTGGCTGCTTCAAAGGTACAAAGTCACATCAAAAAGGGACTGGTTCTGTGGATTGTTGTGACAGCCATAAATGATTATAAATGGAAAGTGCTTCAAAACCATAAAATGCTATAGAAATTAAGGCAAGAATATTTTTCTAGCCACCAGCAAGGGTACTCTGAAAAGAGCCATTATTTTGGGATTTAAAGCATGATGAAAACAGACCTGGAGAGCAAAACAGGGGAGAAGAGAAGTTAGATAAAAGGTAAAAAAGGTTATTTTTAAAGAGTCAGGAAGAAACAAAAGGCATATATGGAAAGAAAGGTGCTGCCAGCCCACTCAGCCCTGCATTGCTCCAGGCGTCAATGTCTGTCTATCTTAGCTAGGTACACCTGAAGAGCTTGACAATCCTCTCTGTAGAAATCAAACTTGATAAAGTCAGATGTTCTCAATAACCAGAAACACTGCAGAGAGGGCAAAGGTCATAAGCTGGCAGTCAGAAAAAGCAGCCCACAGAAACAGGTACAAGAAGAGACTCTCCAGGATAAAGAAATCACAGGGAAGTCTTCACAGAACCTGTCTGAAAATACCTCCTGAGACAGCAGAGAGTAATGAAAGCTTTCTGATGACCACTTATGGCACACTGTTTAAAATGTCCACTTTCAGGGGGCGGAGCCAAGATGGTGGCATAGGAGCAGCAAGGTGCGGCAGCTCCCACACAGCCACCTCAAAACACCCATAAAATATGACTCTAAACAAATTCTAGAGCTCTAAAATACACACAAATATACTTTCTGCTGAAGGGAGCTCAGCTAGGAGGGACAATCTCAGCGCTGAGGGCTGAAACCAGCCCAGCCTGAAACAGCGGCTTGGCCCTGGGGGCGGCCTGATGAGCTGAGCCCAGGCGCAACTGGAGCTTCAGGAGAGTGGATTTGCAGCAGCTGAGGCAGTTTCCAGAATTATCAAGCCTAAGAAAAAAGGACTAAGTGAAAGGTCAGTGGAACTTGGCTAAAATTGGGAGAGAAAAGCAGGTCCAGCCAAACTTCCTACAGGGCAAGGAAGCAGCAGAAGTGGAGGCCCTACAGCCGCCTCCACTTTGCTGCTTCAGAGCTCCCAGCCTGCAGACTGCAGGGGGGCCAAGCGATCATTCAGAGGCCAAGTGCTCTTGCATTGAGCAGCCTGGATCTGGATCGTGGTCTTGGGTGGTGGTCCTGGGGTGTGTTTTCAGTGAGCCAAAGCTGGTGGGGGCTGCAGCAGCCTTCTAAAAGTGCCGGCAGCTGGGAAAACCCCAGTGATTTGGGACAGAGCTTTCCCCTCTGGAAGCAGAGTTCCACAGAGCTAAAAAATCAGTGACTGGCCAACCACAAGCAGGCAAAGGAAGCAAAGTAAGAACAGCAACCAAACTCTAGATTCCTTCTTTGGTGAAAAAAAGG
>CM053582.1:104622089-104655897 GCA_028627135.1 Pseudochirops cupreus
GGGAGAGAATAGATTGGGGGAGGGGTTATACAATGGGATGGCTGTTTTGGGGTGGTGGGTAGGGGAAAGATGGGGAGAAAATTTGTAACTCAAAATCTCGCGGAAATGAATGATGTAAACTAAAATAAATAAAAGTTTAAAAAAAAATTAAAAAAAATAAAATGTCCACTTTCTGGTCAGTGAGGGTTGATAAAGGAAGTTTATGCCATGGTGGGTAGGGTGAAATGCAGGATGCTGAGGGGCACAATTATCTCGGGAGGATGCTGAATTCAGAGAACAACTGCTTTGTGGTCAGAACACTTAGGACTTTTTGGAGCCTGGCAGCAGTGCAAAATTAGGGGAGCAATCCAGGAGAGGGTTGTTTTGGATCAAAATTGTTATTTTGCGGGGAGGCATCTGGTGTGATTTCACTGGTATAGGGAATTCTCTCTTCAAATAGATCAGCAACTTGTCTGTGATTTCTGGTCTTGAGTTTGCCTGGTTAAGTGATTTGTCCATGGTCACACACTTGTGTCAAAGGCAAGACATGAACCCAAGTCTGGTGGCTGCACCCACCGTGTCAGCTGTCTCTCTCTCTGTTAGTCATGCATGAGACACTACCCTGCTTTCCCTAAGGCTTAGGCAGTATCCCATGTGGTAGAGGGACGGGTGGCTATGTGGCAGAACTCATGTAAGCCCCCAAGTAGCAGGAAGGAAGGGAGTCTTTATACCTCTACCCAGTCAAAGATCTGTTCATCATTCGCCTTGTCCTCAATAATGAGTTTCTCAAGTCGTTTGTACAACTCTTCAGCAGAGAGTTCTTTCTTTGAAAGTGCTTCTGAGGAACTGGAACAGTCAGACTCTATAAAGTCCAACTTCTGAAATAGGAAAAGTGGAATGCGTTTAGAGTTATCCTTGGGGTTATGGATCCCGGAGACATACCTCCCCTCTAAGGACAAAATGACTAGCTGTAGCTAACAGCAGGAAACACGATCATTCTCAAACTTCCTGTGGATTCTTCTAGCCTCCCTCTAACTCCCTGAAAAGAAAATAACTCACTACAACTGATTCTCTTAAGGGCATCAGTCCCCCTGAGTGGGCTTGCTTCATCCTAAATTCCCATTCCCCATAGCTCACCTCTTTCCTTTGGTACTGGGGCAAGTCTTTAAGGCAGGAAGGGCAGGCCCCAATTATCATTCATACGGTAATCTGAGTCCCCCATTATTACTAGAGAGTTCTGTGGAGTGTCAGTGCCCACAACTCTCACAGGACCATCGCCTCCCCAAATCGGCTCCAGGTGCTCTGAGCTCTACCTTGAGAAACAGTCTACTTAACCAGTTCTTTAAACCTGAGGTGAGTAACTTACAATATTGGTAATCAAAACCGAAGGGATTTTCAGTTTAAAAAAAGGACTGAAAACACACTGTCTTTAAATGATTTGTTTTAACCATAACTACTGAATGTGCAAGTGCTGATAGTTTTATACTGTACTCCTAAAACACTTTTAAAAAAGCTTAATATTTTGAGGGACAATCCAACTCTTCCAGATTGCTTCTAAAAATGGGCAACCCTACTCAAATCCATGTAAAAAGCATCCTGTTAATGTTCTTGGGCATTAAAATTTACATAGTTTGCTAGAAGCAGTCTGGTGTGTACTGGCCTGCAGTTAGAAAAGCTGGGCTCAAGACCTTCTTTAGGCTCCAGTCAATACCTTTTTAATGAAGGGGTTGAAAAAGATGACCTACTTTAGCCTGGCAAAATCAGTCTGTGATTCTATGACCGACTGAGGAGGCATCAGATTTTAAATTCCGGATGGCTGACTGAGTGCAATGATGCTTGTGACTTCTAGGAGAAGACTCTACTGGCCCCTGGAAAGAGGCAACTGCTCTCTATCATCACTGGATTTTAGCAGCCTCTTTCTGTGGCACCAGTGAGGTTAGGGAAATCAGTCTGATTTTATTTCCTAGAGAAGCGACATGGGGCAAAATCCTATATTTGAAAAGAAATGTCTTATAATTAAAAAGGTTTGAGTTTTGAGAGGCCTTTGTTTTTTACTGCCATAAACCTTTAAAGGATTACACGGAACGCTTAAGAATTGTAGTTTCATTTCAGTGCAACTCTAAAGACTGAGAGACATGCTCACTTTCACCTTCCATTTAGGGATAGGTGGGATACTACAAAACAGGCATGATGAATAACCATCTATCTTGCCATCAGTGGGACCAGGAAACTCCTTACTCACCTGCTCCAGGAGAAAGTTATGTACATCTTCCCCTTCTGGCAAATAGTCCTTCCAACTGAGGCCGGCCTCCCTCCATAAGGCTCCCACTTTCTTATGGCTCTGAATAACAAACAGATGCCCATTAACAGAGGAGAGAACAAGGCTTTCAAGAAGGCAGCTTGCTGCTCACATAAAAACAAGCTCTTGGTCACATGAACATAAACTGCCTTGGACTCTGGATTGCCAGCGTGACAAGTGTGTGTGCTGGTAAATGCAAAGACAAGACTGACTTAGGGTTCATTGAAAGGATTACCATATGGGTTCAAACGTTTGTCCATAAAATGGTCCATGTGAACTGGTGTTTAATATTCACACACAAGCACATGCACAGACACAAAAGCTGATGTCTAAGGTTATAAAGCAACTATGTGGCAATCCCATCTCTATTCTATATCAATGCCACTGTTTAATCATGAGCATTTACACTGTTCTTCACACACTTCTAAGAACCAGACTGTTAATAAAAGATGCAGGCCCTGGATCGATCGGCTCCTCATTCTGCATGCCACCAAGATGTCTGCACAGTTTCCAATTCTGAATACTGACTACTGTATGCCAGGAATGAGTATGTTTCTAGGACAAGAAACATAGGGAGGCATGGAACTAGCTCTGAGCTATTATGATTTGAGGCTGTGCTAAAGGAAGAACGGGCCCCTAGTGCTGGTAACTCGGAAAACAAAGCATCATCACAAACACACCAGAGAGCTGTGATGGGAGAGGGGATGCCATACTCTGAACCATCAAGAAGAAGGGTAGGAAGAGGGCCAGGCTCTCCACTGCACTTTTCAGACGGGAATGGAGCACACGTGTGACATTTGCTACTTCCACAGCTCTCCCAAGAAGCCAGATTTGTTATCCAGCAACAGAAAACAGAGAGTCTCTAGTTTCTGTGGAGGTGGCAGCAAGCAGTGGCCATTTGTTCCTTTAACGATTTGTAAGCCAATCTTTTCTTTTGGCATGTGCCAGAACAGACATTTGTCAAATGGGAAAGCCATGAATCTGAGAAAACTAATTTCCCGTCAAGTAAGGAGACAGCAGAACACGTGACTTGTTCCATGCGATGATGATCTCTTTCAGAGAGAAGGGGAACACGATCTGGCTATGTTTAGATCAGATGGAAAGGTTTCCAATATGGGCCTGGTGACAAACTGTAGGTCTATAATTAGAGGGTCAGCCCAGCAAAGTGAGGAGAGACTCATCACCAGCTGGCCACTATTGGGGGATGACTTTTCAGTCATGACAACCTACTCATAAGGAGGTTGGGAGAAGCAGCACATTAATGAAAGACTGATGTATAGAAGTGTCAGAACGAGTGGCAATCAGTCTTCTACTTCCATTTAACTGGGAGTAGGCTTCCAAGGAGGGCTGGTGGGGACTTGAAAGTGCTGGGCTCTGTTATGCCCTCGTCACTGAATGATTCTGGGGCAGTCACCGTACACTTGGGCTGCAACTTCTCCATCTGCAAAACAGGGTTAACGGCCTTCTTATGACTGAGGGCTGTTGTTAAGATTAAAGCATTAAGGTTAGAAATACTTCCTAAGGAGACTACAGAAATCAGTGTAAGCCATTATTTTGCAAGTATGAAATGTACTGAATGAAACTCAACAAAACAGCAGAAGAGACAGCCTTGCTGATGTTGCCTTGACGTCCCTGGCCTCTGTCCCTCAACCTCCTCCATTTCCCTCCTTACAGCTGTCCCCAGGGAGGGTCACTTGCACCCATAAAGGTCTTCTCCAAAATCTGGAGTTCTCTGATGCCAGCCACTTGTTCTTCTATCTGCCTCTGCCCCCAGCTCCTGGCCCTCTCTTGAGTACTGATTTTAAGAGACTTAAGTCCCCCTCCTTGTTCTCCCAGCCTTCCCTGGCCCTGCCTCCCAGAGTTTCTGGGGGATCAGATGAAGCCATGTATATGGAGCTCTTGGCAAACCCTAAAGCACCAGAGACACGACAGCTGTCTGGCAGTCTTTTCTACTTTTGAATCCCTTGCCCCTTTATGCTATTCCCCGCCCCCCTCCCCCCAATGCTGCTGACCTCTGCTGGAAAAGAGTGTCGTACAGCCACATGCCTTCTGTACGTACACTTACATTCTCTGATCTGGCCTAGACCCTCACTGCCATCTGTCAGTGCTGTTCTGTCCCACTCTGGTGGGGCTATTTCAAGCCTCTCTTCTCTACCTCCACCTCCTGCCACCCTTCTCCTCTTCCTGTCAGCAGACGACCTGCCCTTGTAAGTGAGTGACGCTGTCAGCTGCTCCACACTCAAAAGCCCCTCACCATCATTTCCTCTCCCTCCTCCACTGTGGTCTCTGAGGAAGAAGTGGCCTTTTTCTGACAATCCAGCTACCTGTGACCTTAATCCCATTTTCTGTCTCTTCCACAAACTTTCCCCTTTGTGCCATGTCTGTCTCTCTCTTCCCTCATCCGCATATCTTCCACATCTATCCACCTATGCACTGTCTCCTTCCATATTGTCTACAAGCGCACTGGGACTGTTTGCTCCCAATCCATTCATTTCTAACTTCTGATGCCATGCCATCCCTGACTGAAAGAAAAGGTTCTCTAAAAGCCAACCGCCTCTAAAGGTCTGAGTCCAGTGGCCTCTTCTCAGTGACTGGCATCTGTCCTCTGCAGCTTGGCTGCCACCGCCACGCTCTTCTCTTTCACCAAGTTCTCCTCCTCTGTAACTGCTCTCACCTGGCTTTCCTCTCCTCCCTGTTTCACTTGCTCCGTTTCTCAGCCTCCTCTGCTGATCCTCATCCATCACCCACCCCTTGATCCTGAGTGCCTTCCAAGGCTCTGTCTGGGCCTCTTCTTCTTGTTTTATATTCTCTTGGTGATCTCATTAGGTCTCGTGGGTTCAAGTCATCACCTGTACAGATTGCCCCTTCTGTCTATGATCCCCCCTTCCACAGACCAAGGCTTAACCCCTCTCCTCAACTCCACTGCTCTTTCACCTCAGGCTCACCATCAGGCTCTCAGACTCTGAGCTCCAAACTGGACTCATCATTTTACCCACTAGGTTCCTTCTGCTCTACTCCCTTGTCTCTTCTGAGGGCACCCATCACCTTTCCTACCCCACAGAACTGCAGCCTGTGTGATCCTTAACCTCTGTCTCTTCCCTCCATGGGAGCTCATCCTCTCATTCAGGCAGGCATGGCTCTTCACTCAGACTGTACTCAAGTCTCCTGATTGGCCTTCTTGCCCTCAGGCTTTCCCCTCTCCAATCCATTAATATTCCTAATATTCTAATATTCCTAAAACACAGGTATGACCACATGACTCTCTTTCCTACAACTATGGATTAGTTTCATATTACCTTGAGAATAAAGCACAGTCTCTGAAATCTGGAGAAAGTTCTGAGGCTTACTTTTATGGAAGTTTTCAGACTTATTTGGTATTACTTCCTTTCTCAAGCCCTATTTATCCTGTATATAGTTTGCTTTGTATACATTTGTGTGCATGTTGTCTCCCCCATTAGACTGTACGTTCCTTGGGGGCAGGCACTGTCTTTTGCTTCTTTTTGTATCTTCAGCACTTAACACAGTGCCTGGCACATAGCAGGGACTTCGTAAATGTTTTACTAACTGATTTATTGATTCTACATTTCCCTCAAATTGAAACTGCAATTCTACTCCTTGAATTTGGAATCTCCCATCTCCCAGCCTTTGCCTAGTCCGTTCCCCTATGCCTGAACCACATTTTTTCCTTTGAGCCTAAGTAAAAGTGCTTCCTCACAGAGGAGGCCTTTCCCAGTGCCCATACTGGTCAGTGCTTTTCCCCTCTAACATTATTTCTCGTGACTTATCTTTGTAGATGCTCTCCTCTCCAGTAGAAAGAAATTACCTGAGGTGTAGGATTGTTTGTCCCCCCAGCACCTAGCACAGGTACCTCAGACAATGCAGACTCAAGTAAATTTTCATTTCATTTCAAAGTTGGAGAGACAAAAATGCTCTTTGGTATCAAATTTAGGTAAATGTGTTCAGTACAGAGTCAACACCAAATGGTCTCAAGAGGAGTTGTGGCAGATCCCTCCCTCACAAAGCTAGGCTCCCTCTAGGCATCTCATGTGCACACAGCTCTGTGCCGTGGCTAAGCCAGTCTCCCAAGCCCAGCTCATCACCCCCCTCTCTCTCAGGCTCCTCTGACCTTGACATAAGTGGGAGCACTCACCATTTGTTTGCATAGAAGGTGCAAGATTTCAGAAAGCAAGACCCCGGCTCTTCCCACAGGAAGTAAAGGTTTGCTAAATTCTCTGTAACAGAGCATACAAAGCAACAGTCATATTCATGAGGTGCCGTGTCAGCCATGCAAAGTAAACATTTTTGATCAATTCCTTCCTATCCAATGAGAAAAGACTGCACAGCTGGGTTGATAAGGGTGAGCAGGGAGCGCCATGTGCACCTATGGCCAAGTATTCCCAGGACTTTTGGTTTTACGTTGGACAGTACAATGTCTGGATGGGGAAGCTTAAAGAGAGATTTTTTCAGTTAAAATGCCAACTCTTCCAGAAGCCTCTTCCTGATGCTCAGGTACCTCCTTCAAATCTCACTCAGGACCTTCTGCTATAAACCTCTAATGCCTTTATCATGTAATGTTGTATAGTAGTTGTGTGTGGCCATTTCTTCCCCCTTACTGGATAATAAACCATTGGAGGGCAGGGACCTAAAAAAAACGTCTGAGCATTAAGTGCCTACAGAAGGCACTTAACATGTACTGCTTTGGTGTGCTATAGAGCATCTTTCTCCAACATCATTTAACTCCAGTGTCAAAAAGCTGGGCCAAGCATTGCCTTTTCTGGCCTTGTATTTGCATTCTCAACTTCTTCTTTCAAAGCAAAAGGAGGAAACCTCAATCAGCTGGTAATGGAGTTAATAAAACTGACCTCTAGAAGGTATTATGAAAAGGTGCTGTGGCATTTTTTGGAAGCAGGTGGAACAGACTGGGGCCTTTTCCTAGTATCAACCAACTTGAACTATATTAGCAAATTCTCTGGTCTTTCTCCTACTGATGGCTATACCTAACACAGCAACTCAGGGAGCTTGAAGGGAGGATGGATGGGAAGGAAATGAGTAATACTTTTTCTAAGTTAAAAGATTTTAAGAAGGAAGGACATCTGAAGTACTTCATATGGGGCAGCGTGATATATCAGAAAGAGCACTGGATTTAAAGTTAGAAGACCTAAGTTCAGGGACCTTACTGTTCTACCACTTACTGGGTGACCTTATCCTGTGTCCTAAGAATAAAAGTAACGACTGGTGACATTTCTGTAATGTTTCAGATTTACAAAGGACCTGAAGTGGGCAAACTGAGCAGATGTAACACACCAGAGATCTGTGGGACTTACGTGATAAGTTCTCTCATAGAGATTCCTCCTTCTTTTAACATGGGGGTCACCAGCTCAGCAAGGTACAACCAAATATGGGGAATATCGATGGCCATGTCATCTGCCAACTCCAAGGTATCTGAAAACCTGCCAAAGACAAAGAAAAGATATTCAAGTGCAAAAGTTACTTCGGATGTCAGATTTTCTCCTTATGAAGCCCTCAAATCCCTCTAAATTAACACACTAAAGAGATGGTGAGCAGCAGGTGTCATACTTATAATTATATATGTAAACATCGTATATGGAAGTGATGTAAAGGAAGGAAAAGGCAGAATTCCTGCCCCCAAGTAGTTACAATTTCATACAGAATAGAAAGGAGTTAAAGCACCACCTTTAAGTCTTTGAAGAAGAGGGGGACCATGGGTGTGGAAGACTGAATTATCTACCAGATATGATTTATGTTCATTAATGTAATACAATTGTATTTTTTTTACCCTCCTTTAAAAAAAAACAACTTTCTTTTAAATAACAGGTAGGAGTTTGGGGGTGGGTGAGGTAACTTAGAAATGAAAGGGATAAAAATACAAATGTTATCAATAAAAACAAGATAAAGCAACTGAATGGAGAGAATGAGACAGGTGCAAAAAGCTTGAAGGATTCATTAGAATTTTTAAAAAATCAGACTGTCCACAGAAATCTACTCATTAAAGACCCTGCCTCTGGCCTTCATGGATGTCAATAAATAATGGTAGTTCAAGTTCCCACTGCATTTTCTCACGATCTCACACAGAAGGATTGAGGCTCCAAGGGAACCAGCTCAGCCCGATTTCCTGCCTCCCAGCTCAGGGCTATTTTCCTTATTTCCAGAACTGGAAATGTCAGTAAATGAGCACAAAATAGAGGACTTAAGACATCAAGTGTTTTGTGAAATGTGGCGACCTTTTCCATACTGACAGCCATTAAGTGCCATATACATCTAAGCTACTGAAATGTTCTATGTAGCTTAAGGATATAACGGGGAAGTCAGAATCTGGGAAAAGAATACATTTTTGGATGTCTTATACTTTTCCACCAACTCAGTAAGTTGTGAGCCTCAACAGAAATAAATCATGGGGCTTTCAAGAAACTCCAGCATGTTGATGGCGGGTGTACAACACATAAGCAGAGAGGTGGAAGATGCTTCGTAGAGGCAGTGCCAAACTAGAGGCTTCCATCCTGAAGGAGGGCCTGTAAATGCAGGTCGAGAGATTTCATCAGTGATTGGGCTCAATACTCCTACACTGATGCTTCGGTGGGACTCTCCAGACTATGCCAATAACATAAGCCTTGGTAGCTTTGACCAAGCTGGAAAGGTTCTGAAAAATGGCATGGTGTCTGAGCAAGTGTTAAATCATGGAGGATCACTACCAGGTTGGCTGCAGAGTACATTTTTACCTATGGCACCTCATGAAGGCCACAATCTATTAAAGCAATGAAGGCTTTGTGGTCTCTGCTGGTAGACTGAACACCCACACTGACAAAATCACAGATCCTCAAGGTCCTGAACAAAATAGCAACCTGAAGGTTGTTGCCTGGAGAATACCCCCACGTGGTGTCAAACTTCCTGACCAACAAGCCAGTGTCCTCTCCTATGGATTAAGGGAACCAGCGCATTTCTAATTCTCCTTGTTAAGCTCTCAGATCTTAGGATTCTAAGCAGAAAGCAGGGTCTAGAAGGCAGGAGTGTCTTGGGATTTGTCACCTTGGTGACTTCCTTCCTCAAACCAAATGGCATGACAGCTCCTTGTAGATGCTGCTGTGATAATGCCAAGTACCACCTGGGGCCTCTTGAGCAGCTGGCTGATGCCACTAACTCAACAGAACTTCTTGTGGAGGCACAAGAAGGGAAGCAGCAGGGACTGGGAGAAAAGTGCTGGACCTGGAAATGTCAGTAAATGAGCTTGCTCACAGCCTTGCCACTCTCCTGTTTGGGAACCTTCAGCAAGTCCTGGTTGGCAGGGCCACATTTTCCTCCTCTATAAAATGAACAGGGCTCACTCATCTCTAAGGTCCCCTATAAGCGTTAATATTCTATGATGTTATGACAAGATCACTAACAATGAAGTCTTAGAGAACAGAAAATCTCATTGGCACCAAAACACCGCTTACCACCAAAAAATTCCAATGGGATGGCCATTAGCAAAAATCAGGGCAGAATAACCAAGTTGTCATTGCACGGGAAAGTGAAGCAGGATAACCCCAAGTTGAAAGGACACATTGCTTTAAAGGGAGACTAATGTACAACTTCTAACAGGAGCTGTCTGTGAATTGCTGATCAACAGCAGGCAATGGTGGAACTATTCTAAGGGCTTCATCAATGTAAGAGGGAGCATCACAAAAGCACATGAGTTATTCACGTGAGGAGTTCAGCTACAAATGAAAGTGCTTAATCCATGTGTACAGGCTGGGGTGTCGGTAGCAAACTGCTTGTCTTCTTTTAGGCGCTCAGGTTCCCACCTTTGAAATATACCACATTCACCTAGGGAATGTCCTCCCTGTCCCCATCCACTTGTTGAAATTCAACTTACCTTTTAAAACCCAGCATCAGTGCTGGTCCTCCATGAAACTCTCTATCCCTTGAGCCTTTTTCCCTCTCAGCATTCAAGTGACCCTTGGCTCACATACCTTATACCCTTATTAAACTGTGTGTGTGTGTGTGTGTGTGTGTGCGCGCACACATGTGTGTGTATGTATAACAGATGTTTCACTGTTGTATCCCTTCCCTCCACCGTTACCCCCCAACTTTGTCCCTCCCCAAGCCTCCAGACTATGAGCTCTACAAGGGCAGGGGATGGATGGTGTCTTATGCTAGTACAACATCTTGGAAGCAGCAGGCATACAACAGGGACTAATTCACTCTAAAATGACCCATGGAGAGGACATCTCTTGGATAACAGTAAACTGATGGAGTTATGCTTGCTTGGCAGCCAGGTAAAAGGTCCAACATCTCCTAGGAGTGTCAAATACTTTTAAGACCTCAATGTTTATAGAGTATTGGCCCCTATTTTCTTCATGTATCCACGTATGCAGCAAAGACCACATCCACTCTATGGAATTGTGGCATAAAACCACGGCTATTCCAGAACACGACTGATGTTACCAAAGTGCAGCCTCCACGAGGGTAGGGACCTCATCTAATTCTTCTTTGTGTCCCCCATGGTGCTCAGAACAGGACTGGACATACTGTAGATTCTCAGGAAAGGTGTGCGGAATTGAAATGAGTGGCATTCAACTAGAAAGGAAGGACCCGTATCACAGGGTTTAGAGCTGGGACTTTAGAGATCATCGAATCCAATGTTTTCATTTTACAGATGAGGAAACAGAAGCCCAGAGAGGGGAAGTGACCTTCCTAGGGTCCACTAGGAATTGGTAGAACCAGGATCCAAACTCAGGTCTCTTCAGACGCAGTGTGCTCTTCCTGCTAGCCCAGGCTGCCTCAGTACTGAGGTTGGCACTGAGTGTTTTCTTGTGACATTGTGCGGAGGTGGAATCATATCACTCTGTAAAGAACTAAGGAAGGGAGGGGCTAACTAAGGAAAAGATGTGAAGTAAGTTGTAATACGGAACTACCAAAGGGAAAACTTTATTTTACCTGAAAAAGAGGAAACTACCTTAAAAGATGGATAACTCGAGTGGTACAATGGACACTCTGAGAAAAGGAAGCCTCCAGCAGACCTAGCAGAACCCCTGTGAAGGGCTTCGGAAAACCAAGACTTGTACAGGGTGAGAAGGCAAGGAGGGGCTGTGGGAAGTGTGCTCAAGGAATAAGACCCTTCAAAGTGTTAATCTATGACGAATCTAATGAGAGACACTAGGAGGAAAGTCAATGTAGGACAGTAACATCCAACTATGGAATGCCTGGAACACACCCCCTTCTCAATCCACATCCTTTTTGGGCGAGCTGCATGAAGCGCTGTAGACCACAGAACACTGAATTGAACACAAAGCTTAAGTAGTCTACAGAAATGCTAGTGAAAATTATTTTCCCCCAAAAGGCAAGAATACCATGGGTACCGAGAAGGGTTTCACTGAAAAAGGGATTCAAGTAAGACCAAACAGCAGAAACAGTGAGCCCACCTTCTAAGGTGAAGGCCACGTACACCACAATTTGGGGAGAGCTTTTTGCAAAGTGAAAAAGGCGGTTTTAGGATCATGAGTTATATCAGAAACCACTCTGAGTATGTGACAGCCTTTACTGCATACTTCCAACAAGAACTGTTTTGAACTCTGAATATCTTATCTCTTGCTCTCTCAGTGTAATTCCCACCACATATAAGTTATTCGGATGACTGTATGGAGCTGGATAATCAAGGAGAGCCTAATGATTTACTGAAAATACACATCAGACTCCCACCTGACACAGTCTAAAGGAAAGCGCACCATGCCAAGTTGAAACACTCATATAGCTTGCTTCACATGCTTCAAATATAAGGTGCAAAGGCTTCGTGGGGAGGTAAGAGAGTGGAGGCTGGGCCTCGGAGACCCCTCATCTCCTGACAATCAGCACCATCCCAGCCTGGGAAGGTTCACATGAGAAGATGGCTGAGGACCAGGGTTGCCCCCATGGCAAGGTAGCCAACAGTGTTCTTCCAGCATCCCAGGAAAGATTCAGAAGGGATATTCTTTGGTGCCAAAAACTAAAAGTGGTGGCAGTGCCTGGCCCAAGGCACTTCCGTGGCAAGAAATCCAATGACTTCTCTAGGGACTAAAAATCCCACGGGTAAAAAAAAGGCCTGCAGTTGGCTCATATGCCACAAGGCCTTCCCTAGGGGTCTATGGTAGTCTGTTCCTATATCCTGACCACAATGTGTTTCTTTGGGACTGTCAGTACTTTCTCATTTTCTGTCTGATCAGTTTAATGCTGTAGGCCTTTAGGCTAGTACAGGCCCAGTCTCCACTACTGATTAAACAGGTGGAGAAATGGATGAAGGAGTGACAAGCACACACTTGTCTCCTTTTCAACTGGAGCAAAATCTTATCCTCAACAAAGGTGTAGCCACCATTTCCCCAAAATAAGTTGTGGATGATACATGTATGTTAGGTTAAGGAACTATGCCAGTGTGTCCCAAGAAAAGATCTAGTCTAGGGCTGAAACAGCCCTTGTTCATAAACACTTCTGATCTTATCCATCATCAGGTTAGAGAAGCTCCTAGGACTAATTCAAGTGAAAAGTTAAGCAGGCTCATACACCCAACTGTTGTCTAACAAGGTCCCCCTTGTTAGAAGGTGCCTTCTGGGGGATCCGCTTTGGTCTAGGGTTTGCACTAGAGCATACCTGAATTTCTGATGTGTCCCAGGAAGCAACCCAGCCTCTCAGGAGTCCTCTCAGCCAAGAATGACCCACAGCCGGGCCAGACCTCCTGGAATGGCTCTGGATTGGAATAGATCTCCTGGCCCCATGCCAGATGTGGACAAACTTCTGGGAGTGATGGGGAGACAGAGTGAGGATGGTAAGGCACTGTGCAATCCAGCATTTCCCCCCCATTTCAGATTCCATAGCATTTACTGGTAAGGTGCCTTGTTATCCTGATACGTAGCAATGGGAGAGGTTGAGAATTATGAACTGGTATACCCAATGCCCCAGCTGATCCAATTTCCTGGATGTCAATACGGAATCAAAGCAAATAGAGCCAGCCAGAGCCCCCTGAATTTTGGTGTTGCTAGAGAATGGATGAGAGCTGAGTTGAGTTTGTCCGTTGAGATGGTGTATGTGCCCATCTGTTGTCTTTTCCTTGGGTAGATCATGGAAATAAGTCATATAATCTCAATGACTTGGAACTGGATCATGTATGGTACCATCATCGTGGTCTTTATCAATGATCACCACAGAGATTTGTGCCAAATTTCCTTGTTAAACTCAAAAGGCACAAGTCAACTTCACCAGACTCCAGGTCATTGCTGGGAGCCAACTCTTCTGATTAGACTAGCAGGGAGATGTTTCCCAATACCTTGAGGCCTTCTTCCACATAGTCCTATGAATTATTTTCCCTGTATGCTTAATGTTAGTCTCTCAATGCACTGTATGTGAGGATATTTCCATGGCAGGCACTGGCTGGGAGACCTGTGATGCCAGAGCTAACAGCAAACTTGGACGGCAGGATTCAAGAGAAACTGAGCGCTGAATGCCAGTGACAGTTGGAACTTCATTGGACGAGATGCTGTCAGGAACCACAATGAAGCAAACCTGGAATGGATTCTATGAATGAGACACCAAAGACTTATAAACTTCCATGGAACTACAATGGGCATAAAGGTCAGAATTTTTCTGAAGCAGAAAGATACAAAACATTTTTACGTCAAGTCAATAGCTGCCCAGAATAGAAAGCTTTTGCCCTCAGATATTCATGCAGCAGTTTTTATGAACTGAGTCGATAAGCTCTCTAGAGTTTGCACATTTTGGGGTGTCTCTGCTAAACTCACCCTCTTACACGGCCCCAAACTACCTAAGGTAAGAATGCAGCAAAGCGGGAGGCCCATACAGGAAGTATTTGTATTCTCGGCACTTCGCACCGTGCCTGGCACACAGTAGGCATTTCATCAATGCTCGCTGCCTCGATGCCTACAAGAAGGAGATGGGATTGCAGTGGCATTCGCTTGGGGAATCAGATCAGCACCTCCGAATAAAATCTATTTGGCTAAGTTTATCATTTGCATTTTCAACCTTTCCACATCTCACTAGACACCTCCTCAAAGAATCCGTACAATCAGCAAATTGTTGTCAAAGCACAGCCCAGTGGACATTGGATATTTCTGTCCATGGAAGAAGCTGAAAAGAGAGAAGAGTCACAGACAGGAAACATAATTTTACAATTCACCATCGCCCAAGAGTCTGATAACTGACGGCTGTCCTTGAGGAGGATACCAACCCTTTGAAGAAGTCTTGTTTGCTGAGTTTTTCTGATTGCACCAACTGGTGTAGTAACTGGCCCATGTGATCCCTGGTGATCTGACTCCTTTCCAGGGTGGACTCCACTCCCACTCGCACAAAAACAGGCAATAGGTTCTGTGCATTTAGTTCCTCTACACACTGCATGGCTTCCTGTTCAAGTAACAGAAAGTGGTGTGATTACTTTAATAATTGGGACATAACAAGCAGAGAAGGCCGAATAAATGAAGGCTCCAAATTAATGACAAGGGCACCAAAAGCATCATAAAACAGGCTCTTCGTGGCAGGGCCCCTTAAATGATGAATGCCACAATCCGTGGCATGGCAGCTGGTTCGGGGAATGCTCTGACCTTTCTTATGATGTGTATAAGGGTACGATTGCCTTCTAGAATTTGATTAACTGCACATGCCAGTCTTACTTCTTTCCTTATCGGGGAATGCAAGTGCATTCATGCAGCTTGATTAAAAAGTAATATAAGCATGGATACACTTATACGTAACTATGTTAATACCTAAGGCTGTTTTCCCCTTGTCTGGCTCATCAAATCCCCTGACCCTAATTCACTCTCCACAAGTGATGTATTTAGCAAAACAGAAAGCTCAGTAAAATGAGGACTGGATCCAAGACCCTGTGAGATGCTTCATGATTACTCTGGGACCTTACAGATCTCCTAGCAGAAGACTCCTCATTTTAATATGACTCCCTATCACATACATCGTCCTGCATATTTATTCCGTTTACCTTAAAATCATTAATGTGTAGGAATTCATCAATAATAGATTTAGACTTTCTCTCCATTTCCTCCTCTGACAATGTAGGCTTTTCAGGAACTGGAATTGTGGGAACATCTGGTTTAGCTGGTGGTAAGGAAAAAAAGATAGAGACAATTGAGAAAGGGCACTGTTGTGCCCTCTCACCCAAGTGGGAATACACAATCCCTTATTAAATGTTTGTGTTTATTAAACACTCCACATTCTGGCTGAGTATTAATCCTTGTTAAGACGTTTCCGGTGACTACAACAAAGAAAAGCAGCAGTAAGATGATGGCTCTAGCTATTTAATGCCTTGTTTTTACTCTATCTTTTTCACTAGTTAATGATCTTGGATAGTTAATAAACAAGGGATACAGAAGTTGCAGACTCCAATAGTAATCTTTAGACGCAAGAGTGGCCATCACAAAGCCAAAACAAGACAGAAAACGCACCCAGATGACAAAACGTTGGGGGGAAAAGTTATTCTTCAAAAGACCAAAGGAAAGGGTAAACCACATTCTTTGGAGGTTGGAAGTCTTCTTCCAGATTATATGATCTCTCAGAAATCCAGGCTATAGGAGGGTTTTTATGAACTATCATGAGAAACTGCCAATAAGGGAAGCAATCATAATGAGGGTAGAAGAACTGTTTGTAAGGAGCCATGGTTGATGGGCCCCATGAATAGCCCTGGATACGAAGCCACGTCCATGGAGCATAAAGCACCCGAGCAGTAACAATGCAAAGGGGAAAGAATACCATCTCAACACCTACCCCCTGTCTGCTCCCCTCTCCATGATCTTATACCACAGATAATCCAGCCCTTAACAAGGACTAGTGCCTTTTCTTATAACTGGTCAGTGGTTGCTACTGTACCTTCACCTCCCACCTATGGTGCTGCTAATTCCTGTGGCAAACACTAATGACACTTCCCTCGCTGTGACTTCTGACAAGATATAGGGCAGACTCTACAACTTTTACTTCAAATTACATATTTTGATTAAATTTATCAAAGTAAAACAACATCGTGTAAAATAAAATAACATCACCATGTGACCTAAGATTAGTGATGCAGTGAAAATAAAATAACATCACCATGTGACCTAAGATTAGTGATGCAGTGGTGAGCCCAAAGAACATTTCATACAACAGATTCCAATCACCTTTATTAAATCCCCATGACAGAGGGTCCCCCCAGAGCTACAAGTGAAGAGACTGCTTTAGAGCCTACAGTTTCATCAGTGGAGCAGAGCATGCAGGGGCCCTGTATGGCCTTGATGATGGATGGCTTTGTCACCTGGAAGAACTACTGCTAACTTCAATCGACAGTAACCTGAAGAAGTCGTGGAAGACCCCTCCAAGCACATACATGCTTTATACAATACAGAACCAAGGGGTGCCTGGGTAGTATGGGTGTCTTCAAGGAGAGCACGCTTATACCAAGCGGATGGGCTGCAACACCCACGTACAATAGGCTGAGCCGAGGGCAATGGTACAGGGAAACTACCAGACTACTGCACTGAATGGTAACATAGCCCCCTGGCCCACTGAAACATGCGGGAAGTAGCAGGGGAATCATGAGTCACATGTTGGACAGTCAGAACAAGCCAATGACATGTTTTTTTAAATGATGGTTTAACTCTGTCAGCGCTGTGGTCCTGCCTGGTGTGTGTGCATCCTCCATCTCCAGGTATACCAAGTCAATTCTGTCTCTTCCCCCACACCCTGAGGTACCGGCCACAGACCCTGGGCCCCTGGGCCCTACCTCTACCCAGTGGCTCACCTGTTTCCCTCGTCTTGCTGCGGTCTGCCTCCGCACTGCTCCTGTCCACGTCCATGCCCCCTGTTAGCTGTTTCACAGTCTCGAGCATCTCCCGTCGCTGTTCTTCTTGGGACTGATTGTCTAACAGATCTTTGCTGCTGCTACCACGCAGGAAGGTGTTTGGACGAGGCGTTGAAGAGGGAAGTGGCTTGTCATTCTTCTCCCTGCCCATGCTTCCTCGACTTCAACACAAAACAACACTTCTTCAAAAGGAAGGCCAAGATAGACTTTACAAAAGCAAATAATCACCTAGCTGAAGCTGTTTAATAATTCTGATCCTCCAAAACCATGATACAAATTGAATGATAATTCTCAGGCACATGTTCAAGAGATTTTTCCTCAACAATTTACAAATATATGAAATTGCAAAAATAATCTTTACAGCATTCCAATGTATGAGATAAGAAAGTACCACAGGGAGTTTTTATTAAGATAAAACTATTCTGTTTTCCTAGGCGACAGAGATGTTCATCATGATAAAAATAATTTCTTTTTATTTGTCTCAATTTTTAAAAGGTATTTTTAAATGCCTATAAAAAGAATGATAAGCTATCGGGTGGAAGAGATCTAAGGGCTAGTTCGAAGCTGACCAGTCAGAGAAATGAAGCCTGGTGCCCTTACTAAGGACCTCACTTATGAGAAATACAGCTAGTAATCAGAGAGTAAGCAAAAATGTTCCTTTGAGCAACCATGGTAGACAGTGCCATTCTACTACCTGCTTTACTCAGGGAAGACTTCCAGAGGCCCTCACAGAAGCCACATACTCTTTTTGAACAAGACAGATTCTTTATTTCCTAATCTAGTTTCCCAGGCCACAGCACATCAGAAGGAGCAAGTTGGAAGAGAAGAGCAAAGAGGCCTGCTTTGGATGGGCAGCCCAACAACAGTAAGAAATAACACCCAACAGGCTGCTAAAGGGGGGACTACTCAGAAAGCCTGTGGAAAGCAGCCACAAGGCTTTGGCAGAGACAGCCCTGGGGCTGAACTAGAACTCCCAAGTCCGCAAGTGGCCTGCTGTGTGACAGACAGTTAGACAGACGGGCCACCACAGCTAATCCTCAGGGTGACAAGGCCCAGTTATCACGTCTGAACAATGTTTAGGATAATCTCTTTAAAAAGACAGGGCTGTACAGAGTGCATTTTAGAAAGATTACTACTTCAAATGTTCCGATGTAACCACATTTTGGGGTTTAAAGAGGAGAAGAGAATGCCAGGATCCTGAATTTCACATAATGGGAGAAAAAAAGCTAAAAGAAACTTGAGAAACTGAGAAGGGAAGCAAATTTGAGATGGAAACCAGATTCAGTGAAACAGAGAAGGGGAGGGGCACAGTTACTCTAACTTGATCCGATGGGACCTAACAAAGCAAAGATGCTCCTCTCCTCCCTGCAGACCCTGTGATGCTGGCACCATCTCTAAGAGAGATTTTCTTTCTGGGCATCTCTGGTTTTCTGGCCCTACCCTGGGCTTCAAAATTTAGGGAGACTCAAGGAGTCTAGGAGGAAGGAAAAGTCCAGGTCACAAACAGGGGCTAAAGACAGTTCGCTGTCCTTTCCCTGACATCACAGATTCAGAACCTTGGTTCTTAGTCACCAGAGCAGGCAGGATAGTTCCTCTTACCTAGTTAAGGCCCTTCGAGAGTCAAACTCCAGAGGGGTAGATGAAGTAGACACAGATGATACTGCAGGTTGCAGAGCAGAAAATCTGTTCAAACTAGTGGCACCTGATCGTAAGGAGTCTAGAAATGGTGAAAGATTTAGAAAAGAGAGACATTAGAAGGAATGCATACATGACGGAAAGCATTAACTAGCACTCTAAAGATGACTACAGAGGACTAACTGTTTCCCTCAGGGCTTCTAACAAGGTTTCTTCACCAAACAATCATTCCTCAAGTAGTTCCCTATGAAAGAACAATATGCTCAGTGCTGAGGGAGGTACAAGGAGAGTTAACAAATGGTTCCTACTCTTCCTTGTGCAGTCTAGAATCTTGTTGAAGGGGAAGAAAATTATCACAAAAACACATATTCAATAACTCTAAAATATTCAAAAATCTAAAATAATAAAAGCAAAATCAAATAAAATTGTATTTGTATAAAAGCACTTAGCACAGTGCCTGACGTGTAGAAAGCTCTACGTAAATGCTTCTTTTCTTTCCCTTCCCCATAACAATACAGGAGCTATGAGAGAGGCTGCAGCTGAGAGGGAGGGGTCTTCCTGGAGAAGAAGCACTTGAACTCAGAGCTGAGAAGATGGATAGTATTTCCAAAGGTGGGACAGAGGTAGAGGGGTGTGTGTGGTGTGTGTGTGTGTGTGTGTGTGTGTGTGTGTGTGTGTGTGTGTGTGTGTGTGTGTGTGTGTGTGTGTGTGTATGTGGGAGGAGAAAGAGGAAGGAGAGGGACAGAGAGGAGAAAGAACAAGAGAGAGATGAGAGGAGAGGAAGGGGGGAGAGGGGGAAAGGAGGAGGGGGAGGGAGAGAGAGAGAGAGAGAGAGAAAGAGAGAGAGAGAGAGAGAGAGAGAGAGAGAGAGAGAGAGAGAGAGAGAGAGGTTTTCTAGGAAATGGTGAGAATAAAAGTCAAAAAGGGCTTGAGAAGCATTAATACATTCCTGTCCAAAGTGCGTTTGAAATTCACTCCCATAAAGGCACTGAGGGTCAAAGAATGTTAACTAGATCCCTGTTCTTCAGGTACAGATGGGGGTGGGGGTGGGGAGGGCATGGTAGTACTGCTTAAAGAAGGGTGACAAAGGAACACAGAATGGGAGAAGGGATGCAGTAACTTGTGAGAACTGAAGGGAAGAGGGGGATGCCTCAAACAGACTGCTGGACTGAAACGGAATGCAGGGGGTGGAACAACTCCCAGAGTCTGGTGACAACCTCCACTATGAACCCTAACAAAACCCAAGAAGAGTTCTGGAGTAGACTACAAGGCCTAACAATCACTGCCTTCCCCCTGGGGTGACTACAGAAAACGTGACTGGGAACCCTTCCTAAGTTCCCTACACTTACCCGAGTCGCTTGCTTTCGCTCCCCCGCTGCTGCCTTTCCCCCAGCTGCCCAACTGGGCTTTAGGCACAAGTTGAATCTTCTCATCTATTGTGGGCTGGAACATAAGGGAGCTTAATTGAATATGGGCAGCAACCAACAGAAGCCAAGCCTGTGGTTAAAGTTCTAACACTCAGGATCAAGGTGCAGGGAAGCCTATTTATAATGCCCACCCCCCAGCCTTAAATGGGGGCCATATGCACCACAAGGAAGAGCAACACCAAATTCTCCCCAAAATGAATACTTGTTAGTACTACTCCTTAGGATCATAAGACACAAGACACAAGGAAACAGAAAATAACACCACGAGTCACCCCAAACACCAGGTAAAGACACAGTTAAGCAGCATTCTGTGTGAGGGGAAAGTGAGCATGCAATGAATGAGCACACAGGGAAGAAGTTGCTGGAGCCCTGGCGATGCCAGCCTCTAACCGGTCTTTGGCTGAGCAGGTCTAGAGGGCTGAAGACATCTGAGCATCCCGCTTTACATAACACAACTAGGAACCATGATAAGGATTGTCACTCACATTTTTATCATGGCATCACAGGTTACATCGTCCAAGCCCATCATTTTACAGATGAGGAAACTAAGGCTCACAGAGGGGGAGTGACTTCCTAAGGTCCTACAAGGAGTCAGGGGCCAAGCATGAGCTCTGCGGCCTCCATCCTAGGTGAGACACCTATGTGGGGACAGCCACACCCTCCCCTGGGCCATCTGACCTCCACGTGGGGCTTTAGTGAACACAAGGCTATCTGTCCATGACCTGCGGACAGCCATGATCTCCCCTGGGCCATCTGACCTCCATGTGGGGCTCTAGTGAACACAAAGCTGTCTGTCCCTGACCTGCATTTCACAAGCCTCAGCCCCCAGGCCCCTGCCTCCATGACTCCTTGCTGTGTTCCCCATCTACGGCTGTCACCAAATGCTACTTTTCTGATCTCAACAGTGCAAACTCCACTAAAAGGAAAATAACTTAACATGTGGACTCACAAATCCTTGAGCATTGTTCAAGGAAGGTGCTCCTTTGCTCTGCTGTCTCTATCCAGGGATTTTATTTGCTTATGTTATTAGTTTTAAAAGTCAGAAAATGTTTTCAATGCCAACTAAAGTCTTCTTCTAATGCCTCAAGCAAGTCATGGAAGTGGCCTGGATTTCTGAAAAGCCAATGCCAAAGGAGCCTGAAGTCAGGCCCTTCAAACCACGGCAGCAAGGCTCTGTGGGAGCTCCAAGATGGTGTCGTGGTTCAGCCTGGAGAAGCTCATTCCTTCTGGGAGGCTCACCATTTGGACAATGACACTTGTTTATTGCCGTTGTCTGATGAAGTCGTCTGCTCAGACGTGTCTTTATCCATGGCATTGGTAAAAACGTTAAATAACAACAGTCAGCTAAGCAAAGCACGCTGAGGGTCATGACGGTTCATAAAGCATTTTCTTCACAACCCTTCTGAGGTAGGCAGTTCCCATGCTACAGATGAAGAAAATGAAGTTCAGAGAGGCTGAAAGCTACATAGCTAGTGAGTAGCAGGGCCAGGACTCAGGTGCAGTGTTGTTTTTAAGGTTTCATGATGCTTCCCCTGGCAATGTCAGGCCACTGAGAGGTGTAGTGACTGGTCTGCGGGCACACAGCTGGCCGGTGACAGAGGTGGGGCTTGATAACTCATGTTGTCCTGGTTTGGGGGCTATCTTCTCTACCTATGCTGCGTAAATAAGGTTCCTATAAAACAAGGTGCATTCATAATGATTCTAAAGCCCTTGTAAGACAAGAGGCTCACCTTGGTGATTTTGAGGAATTTGGAGGGGTCCAGCACGCGGCTGTTCTTGGCCCCCTGCACAGTGTTCCACCCTCCTTCATCCACTCTTTGAACACCTACAAAAATAGGCACAATGAGTTCCAAATCCCCATCACAACACTGTGCTGAGCACTCAGGGGGTGCTTTACAAAAGTCAGTCAACTAACTGGCTGACTTAGAAATTGTGTGTAATAAAAACACAGCAATGATAGTTACGAAGTATAGTATAAACATGGTGGGGCTGAGCCTTCCAAGCCTTGGAAGGTTTTAACGCTTGAGACAGAGGTGCAGGGGAGCCTATCTCCAGGGGGCTCCCAGCCCTAGATGGAGGCTATCCCCAGTCACAATAAATACCAATACCAAATATCCCCCAAATGAACACCTGTTAGCTTCAAGGAAGGTCCTGCAAGGACCAGTCAAGCCTTATTTTAAAGAAGAAATTAAAGCCCACCAATAAGTAGCAGAGCTGGGGCTCAAAGTCGGTTACTGAACTCCAAGCCCATGGCTCTCAACACTACATCGTCCAGACGTTCTATCCTTGGTGTGTGTATTTCCCTCTTAACTATTCCACATGATTAGACGATATTTATTTACTATATTCTTATTCCAAAACCAATCTCCCTAGAGCCTTTGCACCCCCCATTCCTATTCCAAGCAAAGAACCATTCCAAATCTCTTCCCCACACCTCCCTCCCAGAAAAAATTCCTCTAACACTGGGCTCTTTCATTAAAAATTACCTGGTCTTCTCTTTTCTTTGGTCATGAGCTGCTGGACCTTTCTTTGTTCTTCTTGCTCTTCAATTTTGGCCTCTTTGTGAATCTGTTCAATGGTTTTGGGGCCTTGATCTGCCCTTCTGGACACCCAATTGCACTGTGAAAGGAGTAAAGGGGAAGAGATAAGCCTTAAAAAACACCTGCACTAGGAGTCTAGAGACTTGGCTTTGGTTCTGGTTCTAGCTCTGCCATTATGCTGGGTAGCCATGGACAACCCTAACCCTCAGGAGCCTCCTCTACAAAATGAGATGAGTCAAGGTGAGCTAGGAAAGACCCGCAACAAAATGTGCAGAAGGGGCAGTAAGGTGGATCTCTGACTTTTCTATGGATGCTCCTTCTGCCAAGGCAGATCACAACTCTTTACAGCAGTGGTTTTCAACCTTCCTAATGCCACGATCCTTTAATACTCGTATGTGGGTGTATCTGCATGTGGGCAGACCCGCTTGGAGATGGATAGAGGAGTGGTGTTTCAGTTCCTAAGACCATCAGAAATATGTGTTTTCCAATGGTCTTAGGTGACCCCTGTGAAAGGGTCATTTGACCCCCAAAGGGGTCTCAACCCACAGGTTGAGAACTGCTGCTTTACAGCCTTCTCATTGTCTTTGATTCTTGTCTGTGTCTTTCTGTAAACCGAGCCAACATATCCAAAGTCTTTCTCTGGTTCTTTTAATATCTTGGGACAATCAAGAAGCCACTTGAGCTATCCATCTGTTACTGTCTTAAACTTAGTACAAGTTAGGCCTAAACTTTTGTTGATTAATTATTATCCCTTTTATGCCACTTCTTGCATATAAGTGCCCCATCATTTGTTACATGTTAAACTGTGAACTCTGTCCCGTCGGTTCTTTGTAATATGGATTACTAAGAGATCATGGTTTATCATGAATTGTGAGCAGCTATACAGAGTTCTGAGAACAGTCTTGTTAAAGAGATGGACTTTAAGGAACCTTCAATGGGCAATTTCCCATATACAACCCAGCTCAACTTCCCTTTCCCCACTCAACTGTAGGTCCAGCATATTGTCACCTCTAGCACTGATCTCATCTGTACACAAATTAGATAACATAAAGCATTTATATGCATTAAAGGGCCATGTAAATGCCAGCAATTATTTGCTCACCTCCAGCTGCTTTTTACAACTTCAACTCTCACAAAGCTGGAAAGGACTTTAAGAAGTCATCTAAATTTGACTCCTTCACTTTACAGATGAGGAAACTGAGGCCCATGGAGGTTAAGTGATTTGCCCAAGGTCACATTGCCAAAAACACATGGTAAGTATCATTTCCACTATCATTGTCAATGAGAACAGATCAAGATTAAAAATAAAAACATATCTGTTTCATTTTGAGTCTATTTGTCATTTTCCTTTGAATTTTAGAAATGAATAGCATCAGCCTGGTCTGGTTCATTTGAACCTTATGGGGCCATTTTCTCCATAACTGATCTTAGAAGAAACTGAACCAAGTCTTAAGATATTTCCCCACAAATGACCAATGAACTTGTACTTGATGCTGGCAGTGTGCTGCACACAGCTCCATTTCTCAAGGAAATTAAGTATTTGATCAACAAGGCAGTTCTTAAGCTCTTTAAGCTTTCTTGTTTTAGCAACTGTCTATGTTGGTTAAGTTTATTTTTCCTCCCAATAGTATTTTTTCCCAATTACATATAAAGATAACTTTCACATCCATTTTCGTAAAATTTTATGTTCCCAACTTTTCACCCTCCCTCCCTCCCCTACCTACTCCCCAAGACAATAAGCATTCTGATATAGGTTATACATGTACAATCCATGTTAAACACTTCCACATTAGTCATGTTGTGAAAGAGAATCAGAACAAAAGGGAAAACCACAAGAAAGAAAAGATTTAAAACAGCCAAAAAAAAAAAAGAGAAAATAGTATGCTTTTTTGATCTGATGCAGACTCATAGTTCTTGCTCTGGATGTGATTAGCATTTCCCACCATGAATCTTTTGGAGTTGTCTTGGATCACTGTATTGCTGAGAAGAGTTAAATTAATCATAGCTGATCACTGCACAGTGCTGCTGTTACTGTGTACGATGTTCTCCTGGTTCTGCTCACTTCACTCAGCATCAGTTCATGTAAGTCTTTCCAGGTTCTTTTGAAATCATCCTGCTCATCATTTCTTATAGAACAGTATTCCACTACATTCATACACCACAACTTGTTCAGCCATTCCCCAAATGATGGGCATCCCCTTGATTTCCAGTTCTTTGCCACCACAGAAAGAGCTCCTATAAATATTTTTGCACATGTAAGTCCTTGGTTAAATTTTTTTTTTCTTTTTGGAGGGGAGAAAGCCACGCAATTGGGGTTAAGCGACTTGCCCAAGGTCACAGAGGCAGTAAGTGTTAAGTGTCTGAAGCTGGATTTGAACTTGGGTCTCCTGACTTCAGGGCCAGTGCTCTATCCACTGCACCACCTAGCTGCCCCGTTGGCTAAATTTCTTAAAGAAACATTGTTAAGAGTCAAGTTTTGTCTATTTATCATTTTTTTCAGTCTTTTAAACCCAGTGAGGGTGGATGTCTATAGTAATGATGCATAATTTATCCCATTTTTATCCTTTCTTCTAATGTGATATTTACTTTTATAGCTGCCCTGCCCAATTAAAGAGTGATAAAGAGATGATGCTAAGATGAATTCTATGCCCAAGGCAAGCTATTAAATGTCTGTTAAAAGACAGCCAAGTTACTTTTTATGTCATCCAGTGTTTTATGATTCTCTTGTTGAGCAGAACATTCATAATGAGTGGGTCTGAGTCTTTTGGATAGTCCATTAGTCTTGGCGTCTTCCATTTATTGATCTTGAAGCAAATGGTCCAAATCATTTTCTCTACTGTATCCCACGCTTATATTAATATTTTCATCATCTGCTGAGTATCAAGGTATGTTTATTTGGTTTGGAGGAGCTTAAATTCTTCAAAACAGTTTTCTCTGAATTCTTTCTCTATGTAGGATGGCACTTAGGCTCATTTATTTTTCTGGTGGGTCTATAATGGGAGATGAACAAGCATTCCATGAACTGTTCCTTTAGATGCCTTGAGGTACATCTCTATTCACCTAGTTAAGGGTACAACATTCTCTCATTTAAGTCCAACATATTTTTATTGATAACATCGGTATTTTATTCTTTTAATTATGAAAAAGTTTTACCAGCAACTTCTCTATGTCTTCTGATTTCAATTATGCAATCATAAGTAGTACTGCTTAAAAAGTTTGTACTGTGCAGTCAACGTTTAAACATTATTACAGAACCTAAATTCGTTCTGTGGACCTTGGTTGCTTTTTTCTCTCTCTCACGGAAATTTCAGCTTGTTTACCAATTACTTTAAACAAATTTTACAGTTTGAAGAGCCATCTCTTTCCTTTTCTTTTCCTAGCTCCACTCTTTACTTTTGGTGTCAGAAGAAGACTTTTCATGTTGATTATAAGGATGATGACAAGCTGGAGTGCTTCCAGAGAGGGCCATCAAGATGGTGAAATGACTCAAAGTTACATTATAGAAGTACTCGCTCTAAGGATTTGGGTGTGTTTATTCTGGAGAAGAGAATACTTACAGGGGAAATGAAATTGATATTAAGTATAAAGAAAGAATTCTTTTTCAGGTGTGAATGAGACTTGTTTCTGAGAACTTTAACAACTCTGGGATTCACAAGATTAACCTGGGGTGAGAGAGAATGTTTTGGTGTATTTCCTGGAAGAACTGGACTGCTTTAGATAAGGAAAGATAGGATGAAAGAAGATCCTCAAACAGCAGTGTGGAATAAGAAGGAAAGCCTGAGAGATTTCACCTTGGACAAGGCAGGTACGTGGGATGGGCAGATCAATCAGTACATAATTAAGAGAGGTGAATGGGCAGCTGGTAAATGGATATAAGTTCAAAGCAATGGGTCCTTTTGGAAGTGGTCTCTGGTCCCTGGGAAGGAAGTTTTAAGATTCTTTCAATTCTCAGAATCCAGAAACCTCTAAGGCAAGAATAGAGCAGATGTCAGAGACATCACATGAAGAAGGTGCTGGTGACCTGGACAAAGGACTTTTTTCAGCCTGCTCCTCTTCGTGCACAAACTGATAACCTCAGTCAACAAAGCAGTTTTTAAGCAGCTATTATGGACAAGGCATTGTGCTAAGTGCCAGGGATACAAAGAAAGGCAAAACCACTTTCTGCTCTCAAAGAGTTCACATTCTGTTTTTCTTTTAATGGATTTTTACTGATTCTCTTGCTTTCATATCACCCCCATTTCCCCCGTATTCCTCTCTTTTCCCAGTCCAGAGAGCTCTCATTAAAAAAAAAAGAGGAAAAACTTCATCAAAACCTATCAACACATCTAAAAATAGGACATTCCTCTTCACTAGTCTACATCCAATGTGCCTCCTTTTGAAATGTAACAAGGGGAGGGGCTCATAGCTCTTCTCTGAGGCCAAACTTCGTTTTGAAAAGTCTGCAATGTCCAATAAAGTTGTACCCAGTAGATACTATGTCTATTGGACTGAACTGAAAGGACCAACTCTAGAGCTAGAAACAAGAGAAAACATTTTATTGCAAGAAATAATTCTACATATTCAGGGAAAATGTGAGGAAAGGAAGATAAGAGGGTGGAAAAAATTCTGGAGTTAAGTGGGGCTAGTGGGAAATTCACCGAAGCTGACATTAGGAAAAGGAACGGGGAAACTTTTTAATGTCAAATATGGTCTTGCTTCTTTGTCCCATAATTTTCAGGACATTTTTTTATTTTTTAGGTAAAAGAATCAAATATAATTTAATAACAATATATATGTTGTTTCTGAGCAATTACTACATCTATAAGAATGTGCCCTGTAAAGCAGTCAGAGTAAAGGGTTTGCGTCCCACTCACCAGCCTTAGGTCGATTACGTCCTGAAGCATGAAGCGGATCCTAGATGACGTTTTCCTCTCTTTCACGATCTTCTCCATCTGATTAAAATACTGGTCCATACGAGGCTGTCAGAAATAGAATTATCAGTATCTATAGGGATGTAGAATGAATCCTATCATAACACTGATGCTGCAGTACTAGGAAACCCCAGGCACCAGTGCCCCACAGAGGAGAACACCATGTGGACTGCTGCTGACTGCATGGGCATCACCAAACTCTGAGGAACCCCTGATAACAGGTCTGGAGGCAGATCAAAGGATCACGGCTCCAGACCTAGAGAGCAGCTCAGACGTCATCTGGTCCAACTCCTGATTTGACGGGTGAGGAAACCAAGACCCTGAGAAGTGAAGGGACTTGCCCTAGGTCACATATGTGGGATATGAACCCAGGTCCTCTGACTCCAAGAGCCAGTGCTCTTCCCATCGTGCTATACTGTCTCCTACATGCAAGAGGATCAATATTGAGAAATGACATTCTCCAGATCTTATAAACTGAAGGCTATGGAACACTCACATAAATTCAGCTTCCATGGACCTCCCTGGTCTCCCAAATACACTGTGGCAAAAGCCCTCACACAAGTGCCCCCAGAGACATCGCTCTGAGACCCAACAACCACAGCCCTGCCCTTCATGGGCCCTCTAAAACATGAGTGCATGCTCACAGGTACTCATGCTCATGACATAATGGCTTCCATGGTCCCGTGGGAAGAAAAACGGAGCCCTCACTTCTGCCATTTCTTACAGCACAACATCCTATTGCATTCAGACCAGGACCTGACTAATGGGCACTCCTTCAATTTCCAGTTCTTTGAAACCTTGGGAGATGCCACTTTTGTACCTATGGTCCTTTTTTTTCTTTCTTTGATCTCTTTGGGACATATGCCTTGTAGAAATTTTTGTGTATCAAAGATTCTGCCCCCTTTAGTGACCTTTTAGTAGTAGATCAAAATTGCTTTCTAAAAACTGAAAGAATAACTGATACAGTAAAAACAACACTGTAAACATGAACAACACTTTAAAGTTTTGAAGAGCTCTGACTGATGCAATGACAACCAGGATCCCGGAGGACCCATCATCAAGCCCACTGCTCATCTCTGGACGCAGTGGGGAGGGATAATTCAAGATGCAGAACAAGACACACATTTTTTTGACGTGGACAATACGCATTTGTTTTGCTTGACTATGCATATCTGTTATGAGAGTTTTGTTTTTCTTTTTTCCTTTGGTTCAGGGTTGGGCATAGGTGGGAAAGGAGAGAAAATAAATGCTTTTTAATTAAGAAAGAAAGAAAATTTAATTTAAAAAAAAAAAGGAAAAATGGGCAATAAAATATCAAGTACACTGTGGAAGGACTCCTTGGGACAGAAATCCCATGTTCTCCTGTTAGGTGCCAATTCTTCCTTTACCTTTGCTTTCTCAAAGTCTAGGTCTTTGCCGATCGTGGTGAGCAGGCGGCACAGGCACTCAAGGGACTCTTCATCATGGTTCTTTAGCAATTTAACTACACAGTCATGCATGATGGCCTCCGTAAGCATTTTGAGTTTAAAAAGCTCTCCTATGAATTTGATATTGCCAATGGATCTTCGCCGGGCTTTGTCCTTGGCCTCCTCCAGTTCATCATGAAGTCTTGTCTTCTCCTCTGGCTAGAGCAGGATGGGAAAACAGAGCTCATGACAAGGAATGCCACAGCGCATCATTAGAGCCTAAATGTGGGGAGGGCAAGAACCTTTGGACTGCAAAGTTTCTGGACTCTTTCTTGAAATGAGCAAACAAGGCACCTGATGGACAAGTCAAACATCTTAAAATCGAGAATGGACTCAAAAGATCATCTGGTTCATTCTCTTATTCCAATCAAGAGCTTCCTTCCTAATACGCTTGATGAATACCTGCCTTCAAAGGAAGGAGGAAGCAAACCCTGCATGCAAGGAAGCCCAATCCATTTTTGGACATTTGCAATACCAAGATACGAAATCTACCCCCCTGCAATTTCCCAGCCTTTGACCTGCCCTTTGGAACTCAACAAAATAAGTCTAATCCCTTTAGGGATCTAGGACAATTATGTCCTAAATCTCTTCTTCTTTATAAAAAATTAGAAAACACCCTTTTTATGATAGCAATGAGGGTGTCCCTACACACCACCATGTTGTTGGTCCATTCCCCATGTGCAGCAGGGATACACTGGGCATATTCACTGGCTGCGAGCCCACTGATAGTACAGACCATTCTCATCTGCTGCAATACCTACCGCAGTGGCTGCCTCCAATTCCTTTTGCTTCTTTTCAAAGACATCATCATCTGCTTTATCTTTTTCAAACTCTTTCTGGCAGCGGTTCAGGAGCAGCTTTCGGAAGTTCACTGTGTTCCCAGGCTTGTCGGCCATGGGCACTTTTAGCTGTATTCAGACAGGGAAGCATACAACGAAACATGGTTACTTTGAGAGCCACCAAGAAACCTCTTTCTGTTGTCACAGAGGTCATAAACCCTTCCCAGGGCCTGACTATAAGCTAAGGATCTTGCCAAAAGCATCATGGTAGTCACAGCTATAGGCATTTCTGAATCTGGCTGTAAGAATTTCACTGCATTTTATCCAGGAAACAATGGATATTCCTTTCTCATCAATGATTCTCTGCTGCTTTGTTTTCTGATGCCAATGCCCCTAAATTTTAAATCAGTATCAACCAACCAGAGCATTTTAATTTTGCACCTTGATGACCAACCAAAAAGTCTCTAGCTTCAAATGACAGAAGAATAGGCAAGAAAAGTCTTTCCAGACACAGAAAAATTCATCTAGGTATGAACCTTGTTTGGAGACCAAGGGCACTGGAGCTTACTGAGATACACCTAGCCACTTGTGCGATATTTCTGGGAATGCCAGCCTGGATACACTCTGAATAACACTTTATATCTGGTCATCTTTTCCAGTCCAAAAAAAAACCCTAAGCTAGAGATACTCACAAGGTTTATAGGCCCAGCCCCAAGGTATTAAACTAGAGGATGCCATGGAGTACAAAGTCTTCAGCCCCAACTCTAAAGCTCAACTGCTGAGTAACTGCTTTCTACAACCATAAGAAACTGACCAAATGTAGAGGAGTTTTTATAATTGTTTATCAAAAAAGGCCATTGAAGCAGCTATTGAGCAAAACTATTACTCCCCTTGAATGATGACAAAATCCCATAACTCTAATACAACATGGCCAAGTGCACAGGCCAAGAATGTCATTATACCTTTAACATACCATTCTACACAGAATATACATGACTGTTGACATGTGGTGATAAAGACTAGGACAGGGACAGACCATTCAGATGAGAGGGTCCGTTTCCTAGACTGCAACCCATGCAGCTTGTCACCTCCTTGGCACCTTCCAGTCATGGAGAGTGCTGGGAGCTGTCCACACACAGTCTCATGACAGTGAGAGTTTCAGAATCTGGCCTTCAACCTAGCTCTGGTTCATCCTTATTCTGCCACACTGTTTGTGTGCTGTTAGCAGAAAAAAAGGTGAAGACTCTGAGCAGCTGTCTTCAACCATCCAGATGAATTTAATACACCAGTTAGCAGAACAGCTGCACATCCTGAACACTCAGATAACAGCCAGAGGGACCCCTGCTCTCTGAGGGCAGACACTCAATAAACATTTGTTGACTAAGAGTAAGTTAGCATGAGCAGTTTGTCCCAGAACTGACAGAACAACTTGGTGGTGCAATGCTGAACAAGAAATCAGAAGTTCAAAAGTTCAAACACTACCCTCAAAACTCTGACTAGTTTTGTGATCCTGAGCAAGTCACTTAAGCTCTCAGTCTCAGTCTCCTCATCTATGAAACGAAAATCACAGCTGTGGTGAGGGTTAAATGACAGGTGAAGTGTGCTACACAAATGATAACATGTTGTTATTGCTGCTGAGTTCCCATGATTAATGGGACCCACAAGTCCATCTTATGTATTCCATGTGTGTGTGTGTGTGTGTGTGTGTGTGTGCGTGTGTGTGTGTGTGTGTGTGTGTGTGTGTGAGACGCCCAAGTCAACTGACTTTGGTCTGACCACTCTGCTCCTGAAACCCTAATGCACAAGATTTGTGCTCACCTCATGGTTGACCTAACCCTAAAGACCCAAGCAGTCTAAGCACCAGCTTTCCTTGGAGAAATCTGATGAGTGTGAGCCTGCTGAAGGCAAGGGGAAGTCATGAGGGGCCCAACCTTCTTCCTCCTGCAAAGGCAGAAGGGTGAAGACGAGTTGAGCTGCAGGGAGGCTGGGGAGCAGAGCCAGCCAAGCACTGCACAAGCACTGCTTTGAAGCTCTTTGTGGAGCCCAAAAACTTAAGACCAAATGAAGCTGTTGTATCCGATTTCTGAAACTGGCTTGCTGGGAGCACGCACACATCAAAGCTAACCCGAACTAGCAAGACAGTTTATAGGAAAATCAGGAAGAGGGGCCCAGGGCATAGTCTATCAGCACTAAAATCAAACCAAACTTGTTGCTTGGGATAAACACTCAATAGCATGAAGGGCCATGGGAATGGTCAGTGCTGGCTGTGTGACAGGAGGCAAGTTGTGCCCTCTTCAGGGCATCAGTCTTTATACAAAATGGGGGTTGGGGAGGACAGGACTAGATTATCTCTAAGGTTATTTTTTAGTACATTATGAGTATTGTTGAGATGGAGCAAAGATCTGCTGCGAGGACACAGTGACACGCACCTTCTAATCAATCAAGCAAGTTATTAAGCACCTATGTGTCAGGTGCTAGGAATAAAAATAAAAAGAAGAAAAGCAGAGTTTGTATTTCAAAGACACCATATAGTACACTGAAGAAAGAGTATCAAAAAACACACCACAAACACTACTAAGTCCTTGAACAATTTACTAGGTGTGACTTTGGCCAACTGTAATGGTAATGTAATTTGAATCTGAAGATCTCTTTGTATTGGCAAAGGTAACAGGTACTTAGCACTTAGTAATTAATCAAGGCTCTGTTAAAGAAACAGAAAGTATGAATCCATGTTGCTGATGTAACAGGAAGGGGTTGGCTGAAACAGGAAGCTAATGCTGTCTGTACAGAAGGAAAGACCCTGGCTGGGAAAGTCAGACAGTCTTGGAGCAGGCTTCGTGAAGGCAGAAGCTACTGCCACCAGGAAGGCTGAAGAGGAAATGCCCCCCCCCCAAGCTGGAGAAAATGAGTTTTATTTGGAGAACCTGGATGAAGTGATTTTTTTTTTTTATTCTGGGAACCAGCTGAAACTTCTGATGAGTCTGAGGGCCAGCCGGAGCTGCTGAGGCTGTTGAGGATTTCAAAGGGCCAGCCAGAGCTCCTGAAGACTGAGGAAGCATGACTGGGATGCTGGTATTTTATATGAACCTGTTTGTGGCTTTGTTAAGCCTTGATTTCCAGGAACGGAGACTGGGAAGGATCTGGGGTGGACTGGACACTGTGGGCTTCAGCATGGAACAGGAGATGCTCAGAGAACTGGACAGGGACCTGGAAGCTGTCTGCCTTTGAACCCAGGTGACAGTTTGGTGAATCCAGGTAGGATGTGGGACCACAGAAGGGGATCCATGGAGTCTGGGAGACCACCTCGAGTAAAGCTGAAAGAAGACTTTACTTGGATATGGTGTACTGACTAAGAAATTGTAATTTACTAGTGACCTAGAGGTGGAGGGCTTTCGTATTTTCTGATGATAGAATAATGACTGATGACTGAATAAGTGACTAATTGAGTTAACTTAGTATGCCCCAAAAGTGGAGAACTTTGACTATTATACTTTGTGACTGAATTAAGGATTTTGTGAATGCTTGAGTTATTACATGATTGTTCTTTGTTCAAAACTTTGTGACCACTGTGGTGAAAACTATGTGGCCATTTTAGTGATAAGCTGTTGTGAATGATGTATTTTGATTATCTGTGATAAGTTGTAGCATTGTGAATGCTGTACCTTGATTTCTGATTTATTTTTTTTTTTGAAAGTAACATACAATTTATTTTTAGTAGTTTCACAGGTAAAGTTCAGACACAAAATGCTGTTTATGTGATTACACATATTTGTGAAATTACTTTTTAGAATATTAAACAACACAATACAATTTCAAAACAACTATATACAGTTATTTCTTCACAATATGTATTCTTCAAAGGTAGATCACATTTGTCACTCTTTATCATTATATATTTGTTATAAACATTCAATGACCACTTTTCCCTCAGTTCTTTTAAGCACATATCATG
>CM053582.1:104656397-104703299 GCA_028627135.1 Pseudochirops cupreus
AGATGTAATGTTGTGAATATTATAATGTTTTGAATGTTTGTCTTGATTTGTAATGGAATAAACAGAGTGTTCACTCTATTTTGTAATCTGAACTATAAAAGCTGTTCCTTTGGGAATCTGCTGGTGCATGGCATTACAGAGGGGTGAGCAAAGGTCACTGGATCTGGAAATCAAATCATTCTAGAATAGCTCAATTTCTTAAGTCTATCAAATTAACAATTAAAGATAATACTATGAATAAATCAATGTCTCTGAGAAGTCTCACCTGGGTCTTTATGTTTTCAGGATCCTCAGCCAGGCTGTCTCGCTTCTGGCTGGGCTTCCAGGCATTCTCTGCCTTTTTGAGATGGACATCTTCTTTCACAGAAACAGTGATGATCTTCCTGGGCTCTCTTCTCTGGCCCGGCTGAGATCTTCTTGGGCCAACATTCAACAACTAGGACAAGAATATACCTGATTATATATATCTACACAAAGGACTTAAGAGTTCACTGTATTTGTTCTGCTGCTCAAGACACAGCAGCTGGAGACTGTAAAACCACTCTAGATACAAGCAAGGTTTGGAGTTATGTCATATCACGGACAGGGACCTTTTTCTTTCAAAAGATGGAAATGTTTGCCCTGGGTACCACCCCAAGAGCAGATGGAGTTTTCAATAATTGAACCTCTCCTCTCTCCAGTATAAAAATATTTAGTACTGTGTTTCTTGATGACATAAAGTTTTTTAAAATGCCGATTATAAGATACATAGTCCAAATTGTATCCCTCTCCCATGTATATAACTCTAAGAATTAGAAGGGAAAAGTCTAGCCCTTCCCTAAAGCACAAAATTACTCTATAAGCATCCCTGACAAGTAGGTAAAACCATCCTTTGTATGACTTTTACAACTTAATAAGTATACAGGTAACAGCAACAGCACAAAATCTGTTCCAAGGAAATAGGTTTCTACACTGTTAGAATTTAATGAGATTATAAATAAATCTCTTACAATTCATTTCTGGAAAGGGCACACTAAGATTTTGCTTTTTCTTTTGGAAAATCCTATTTCTTAAACTATATATATGACGAGAAAGAGGAGGCACAGGTAATGCATGCTTGTCTGTATTATCTAAATTGCATTTTAAAACAGAACTTGGTCAATAATGAAGTTCCCATCTAGGCTTCCTCCTGCCTCTGTTTCTCTAGTAGATGCTTATTTTCATGTGGAGCACGACCTATTCTGAATGCCTACACAGAGAAGCTAACACCAGATCCCTACAGATTCTTCAATAAGCTCTCTCTGCTCCCCCGTGTTCCTGCACTATTCATACCTTGCTGCAACCAATCCATGTCACCATGTCACTCTAGTCATCAAAATTAAGAGATGTAATGACAGGGGACAATGGGCTGTCCTCTAAAATATTCACCACAGTAAATCCTTTCATTACTTAGTTATCACTCCTGCAATTCAAATGTTTAGGTTGACTGGCTGGCAACCTAACTGCTCAGTAAACCTGAGCTCCAAAATGTGCTGACAGACAGCTCTTTTTTTGACATTTAGGTCTGAGTACTGTCAGGAGCTATCACAATTTAGCTCCCCAAACCCAACCCTTAGCAGCCAGAATCCCATCTGGCTTGGGGCCAGCACACTGCACGTCAGCACTCCTATGGTACTTCAAAGAGAAAAGTCATGTTCTCCATGAGGGAAAATTCAGAGATAAACCCCAGAGACTGATGTTTATTCATTAAATTTAAAAAGCTCGGAAAGCTTTTACACAGACTGAAGTCCTTTCAGATCCTTCCTTTTACACTCTGCCATTCAAGCTAATTAGAAATGGCTGTGCCTAAAAGAAATTGGCAGCATTAATGTAAATTGTTGCAGCTCTCGTTAGTTGCGATGGAATCAAGATCAAATAAATCCAGCACTGTGTCGCCTGTGACCAGCAAGAATCAGACAATGTCAGAACAGGAAGGCAACTTGGAGATCACAGACAGTCGGGACTTGAGGGGCTCTCTCGTTCAACTCAAAACCAAAAGGAATCCCCACTAAAACAGACCTCTGGGTGAAGACCTCCAAAGGAGGAGGCCCAGGGCCTCTGGAGGCAGACCATTCCATTTCGGTCAGTGATTTTTCACTGACCCCAAGCCTAAAGTGGCACCTCTGCTGCTTCCACTTACTTCCTGCTTGTGCTCTCTAGGAACAGACAGAATCCATCCTCTACAGGACAGACCTTCAAAGCCTGGAAGACAGTCTAGCATGTCCCCCTGACTTCTTCAGGCAAAACATGCCCAATTCTTTCACCTGATCCTTATGTGACGATACAAACTTAAGGCCCCTTCATCATCCTGGCTGCCTTCTCCTGAATATTCCCACTAATTAATGTCCTTCTTAAAAAGGGTGGTACTTTACAACGGAGAAAAGTACTTTGGATGAGGCTGGGTAAGGCCAGAGGGCCATGGGATTCTCATTTCCCCCTCTCTTTTGAGTTTGGGCTACTTAGCTTCTAGACCACTAAAATCTCTGGATTTTTTTTTTCAGAACTGCTGTCTAATCATGTCTCTTGTATCTTTGTTTTTTACAGAGAATGAAACATGAGCCAAGAGAGGAAAATCTAATTGGTCAAGGGGAAACAGTGGAACCACAATGTAAACAGAAGTTAGTTCTAACTTCTGGACCTGTGTTCTTAATGCAATACCATGAGCTCTCATTTTTGCAGTATACAAAGGATTAGGAATGCCTTGGGCATGGCTAAGAAAAAACCCACATGCTTTTTTTTGGGGGGGGGCGGGGTGTTGGAGGACACACATTTAAAAATAGGGAAAAGGCCAAATTAAAAGCCAGGTATCAGGTAATACCAGGACAGCTAGGCAACACAACAGACAGAGTGCCAGGCTTGGAAAAAAAAAGACTCCTCTTCCTGAGTTCAAATCTGGCCTCATATACTCACTAGCTGTGTGATCCTGAGTAAGTCACTTAACTCTATCTAACTCAGTTTCTTCCTCTGTAAAATGAGCTAGAGAAGGAAAGCAAATCATTCCAGTAATCTTTGCCAAGAAAACCCAAAATGGGGTCACAAAAATTCAGACATGATTGAAACAGGTTAAAACCAGGGCAGCTAGATGGCATAGTGGATAAAACATCAGCCATGGAATCAGGAGGACCTGAATTCAAATTCGGCCTCAAAGACTTACTAGCTGACTCAGGGCAGGTCGCTTAACCCTGTATGCCTCAGTTTCCTCATCTGTAAAATGAACTAGAAAAGGAAACAGCAAACCACTCCAGTATCTTAGCCAAAAAAAACCCAAATGGGGTCAGAGAGTCAGAAAGGATTGAACATCACCACCAAGTAATCGTGAAAGGGAAATGAAGCAGGACACCCCTGCAAATGAAAAGGTAGAATTGAGAAGAGAACAGCATTCTACAGGAAGAATTTCTCAAAATACACCGTATTGCAAGAGGAAGATCTACTGACAGCAATTAATATGAGGAAGACACACAGATAGTAAATTCTCAACAAAATGGAAGAATCAAAATACTGTCTGCATCTTAATCATTCCCAATACAGCCTGATGCCCACTCCTAGCAGGTTACATGTCTTCTGTGGTAACTGGGTACATCTCATACTTAAATTTGTATCATATGACATTTACTTTTATCACAATGTTTTCATCACTTGGTTTGCCAAGTGCTGCTATTGAATGTGTTTAAAATTAAGAGTAAAATGAACAAAAACATATACTTTGTTAACTTCAGGAAGCAAATTCTTTCTTGCCTTCAGATATTAAATTCCCATTTCTTTGAATACCCATATATAAAACCTGGGATTTGCATTTATTTGGAAGGTAACAAACAGCAGCTACATCTAATCTTTCTACTAAAACCCATAAATTTATATGGATGGATCTTCTCAATCCAGGAAGCTTAAAGATATGATCATTGTTATTAAAAGATCTCATTCTAAACTAGATGTTACAGGGAAAGACAAAGCAACAAGATTAACCAATGGTCTACAGTTGAGAAATTGAAATTACAAAGCCTTATTTCCTTGTTCTAAGGTCAAGCTGAACAGTTAGTTACATCTCTGAAGGATAACATTGTTTACAAGGGTAAACTGTTTATTAAATGTAATGTGATTTATCTATGTCTATTAATTTCCTCAAGGATTTGTGGCATGTAACTCCAAATAAACTTAATTAGCTGACTATACCAATTGTCTACTCTATCCAATCAGTTTCTCATACATATATACATACATACATACATAAGCTGATCTGATAAGAAGTTAATCACGTAGGTGTATATGTGTCTCTGTATATGTACGCATACATACACACATTATACCTACATATATACCTACACATACACCCACATACACTTCTTCTAAAGAAATCGAGAGACTTCATTATCAACAAAAATCCAATGGAAACTCATTTAACTATGTAATAGTTTCAAATGACTTGTTGCCATGTGTCATCTGAGTTGTGTCCAACTCTTCATGACCCCCTTTTGAGGTTTTCTTGGCAAAGATACCGGAGTAGTTTGTCATTTTCTTCTCCAGCTCATTTTACATATAAGGAAATTGAAGCAAACAGGGTTAAGTGACCTTCCCCGAGTCACACAGTTAGTTAAGGGTCTGAGGCTAACCTTGAATTCACATCCCCCTGCCTTTAGGGCAGGCGCTCTACCCAACAGCACCACCAAGTAGTTCTTCAAATGATTACTACTAAGTATTTTCCATGTCTTAACTTATATTGTGTCTTACAAAAATTAGCAGCTGTAAAGCCTCAGATAATTCTATCGCTAACTCGTCCCTATCAACGTAAGTCCTGGTAAACATTTTCCTAGGGACTCAGGACTAGGAGTTGCTGGATCTTATTTTATGGGGAGCTATAGGACATAAACAGAAGTGTAGTTAAAGAGAGGGACCTTAGGGGATCATCTGACCCAACTTTCTCATTTTACAAATGAGTAGATTAAGACCTCAGGAGAGAAGAGAGTTAGTTCAGGAATTGACAAAAACCACAAGCTGGCCCCATTCCTCCTTCAGTATTTTATCCTATACCAAATGGGCTCAGCTTCACCTGCCCTTGCAGAGCCTACAATCTCTGTTTTACAATTATGTCTTGGAAGCTGAAGCATCTGGTCAAAGCCACAGGTCCCTTGGGGCAGATCTCATGAGGAGGGTTTGATCACTTCCAAGCTAAGAGCTAATACCTGCGCCCCACTTTCTTCTTCTAAGGAAATGGAGAGTTGCTGATTTTTACCCACTGTCCATTTTAAAAGCTGATGTACATTTGTCCCATCACCCTTAGGAAATGGATCATTCAAGGAGACATCGTTAAGCTCCATATCAGCAGAGATGTCTTACAACCACCACCGCCTGGCATAGGGCATGGCCATGGTGAGTGCGCACAGTAAATGGCAGTTGAACTGATGAATTTTACCTGTATTCTATCACCAGAAGTTGAGGATTTTTCTTTTTTCAATTTTGGAACCCCTTCACTTCAGAGCTAAGATCATGATTTAGAGCTGGGGGGTGGGGTGGGGAGTGACTTAGGTATCCTCTGGTCCAACCCTCACATTCTGTCTTGTGTTATAATTATCTGTATCCACATCCTAAGTCTCCTATTGAACTGTATGTAATTAAGTGTACCAGGCTGTGGCTTATTCATCAGTCTATTTCCTAGGGTTAAGCAAAGGGAAATTGCACAAAGAAAGTCCTTAATAAAGATCTGATATGAACCCTGTGTGTTTGGAGTACTTTAGTGGCACCATAAAAAGATGGTGGAGAGATGAGAGGACCACTGGATAAAACGCCACTGTAATGGCATCTCTTTCATTCTCCACTCTTTGCCCTCTTTCCCCACCAAAGATACTAAACTGCCCACATGATTTTTATAAAGAAACTGCAGAAATCCCATAGCCTGCAGAAAACAGCCACATATAGTTCTTCAATCAATGGGGCTGTTACTTCGAAGTTTTATTAAACTGCACGTGAGAGACAGACTGATTTGCCAATCAATTTAAAATGCTTCTCTTAACTGATCATAGCAGAAGATATTATAGGAGTCATAAATACTTTAAGTTACTCTGAAAACTCTAACTATAATCTATATTTAAAATGTTAAGACAATTTATTATATCTGGTAAACTTTTTTTTTGAGGTAATTGGAGTTAAGTGACTTGCCCAGGGTCACACAGCTAGTAACTGTCAAATGTCTGAGGCTGGATTTAAATCCAGATCTTCCTGAGTCCAGGGCAGGTACTCTATCCATGGCACCACCTAGCTGCCTCATATCTGGTAATTCTTGAAAATTAAAGTAATTTGTGGAATGAATGCAGAGACCAGAACTACAAACTGAGTCACATTATTATTTGGTTTTTGTTTCTAGGATCTGCTGAGATTTAAAAAAAAAGTATTTTCTCACTGGATCATAAAGTTAGAAGAGAAGTCAAGGCCAGTGCTTGTCCAAAAAAGGAATCCCCTTTTCCTCTACAACATTAACTGAATAAAAAAAAATATCACACGACAGTGGGCATGTTTCTAAAGCAATATAACAAAAGAAGGGGACAGGAAAAAACCCAGTAGGTCAGCATTTTTAAAATATGATATTCTAATCTTTCTCTCTCTTCTAATCTCACATGGGACACACGTGAGGATCTTACGTAAATATTTTTCCAAAGTTTTGCTCAAGTGTGTTACAAAATCAATTTATCACTAAAAACCTAAAGTTTAAAAACATCCAACAATGGGTTGAAATGTGAAAAAGCAGTAAGAGGCTGTGATATGAGGCCAAGTGTTAGTTAAAGAATGAAACAAGATTAGCCTGACTGAAATCAGGTCACCACTACTCCCACAGATGCTCCAACTTGATCGAAAAACTAGCTTTTGTAGTATTATAGAGCTACTTAGAGAAAAAGAGCAAAGAATTCCAACTGTCCTGTTCCACAAGACTTAATTTTTGGTAACAGCTCTATTCCCATCACTTTTTCTTGACTATATGCAGCATCAGATACAGAGTGAACCACTTGATACATACACATCCACAGCTCTATGTAGTAATCTAGAACGGCGTGTAAACATACATTCTGATAACATTTAATTCATAACAAATGTTGTAAGAAGTGACTTAATCTACTGTACAAGTGTGTAAGAACCCATTCTTGACTTGAATGACGGGCAAGCACCACATAGCAAGCTGGTAAAGAAAAGTGAATGTTCATGATGAAGGAAAGGAATCAACACTTCACGTGAGAGGCATATGAACAAAGCTGAGCAATATGATAAGCACAGATGCTGTTAACCATGAGAATAGTCTGAATGGTAAGAATAAAAAAAAATTTTAAACCATCAAAAAGAAAGGGAAAAAATGCTATTAAAACATGAGGTTCAATGGTTCTAGAAAGCTGCTTTCTTAGACTTTGTGAAAAGCTCATTTAGGAAACAGAAAAATCAAAATGTGGTTTTGGAAAAAGTTTAACAACTGCCAAATTTCACATCTGTGTGAGACGAGGAGACAGCTACCCAGACACAGTCTTTATAATGATCATTTCATTAGGCCAAAAGGCCCCCAGAGAGAGGGCCCTCTTTACACACTGTGGCATGGAGCATGTTGTGGCCACAATAATGTAGCTGATCCATGTTTAGCTGCCACAAATGTTGATGAACTTTAAATAACTATAAACAAATTTACTTTTCCAATAATGCAGTCTTAATGCAAAGCAGATTTCAAAAATGTTCATGAAAAAAAAAGAGGTGGTGGGGAAATAAAAACACATCACCTTGTATAAAAATATTTAAAAGAGCATTCAGATAAATTACTCTTAACAGGGTGATCTGCAAATGTACACGAGACCCCAAATTCCTTTAGAACATTAGCATTAAGTGCTGACTGTGCCAATGACTCATGGGTCCAGGAGGCATCCCGGCCACTGACAGCTGAGTCCAGCATGCCGACCAAGTGCAGAGCAGGCGCCGGCTGCCGAATCCTGCCCTGCGTGGCGCCCCCGCTGATGAGCCTGCTGGGGGTGGTAACGGTCATCTGCATGTTACCAGTACTGCACCGTTTTGCATATGTCACGTTCACACTCTTAGTCCCTGCCCTACACTCGACCAGAAGAGCAACAAGTGGGGAAGACGATGCCAGCCTCCCGAGCGCCCAGTAAGAAAAGGATCCAGCGCACCCCCAGAGGCAGGCTCTTCAGCGGGGGGTGAGACATCGGCAGTGGGGCGCACGTTGGGGTTTTGCCCTGCTCCAGGATCGGTAAGCCGTGCCTGCTCTGCACTTTGCAAATCTGCAGTAAGAAAAGACAAAGCAAAGAGATGCCCATTAGGGGGATACTGTTACTTTTCTTCCACTTCTCAGGACCCCAACAGAGTTTAACCAAATGAGTAAGGAGCACAACCATTCCTAAGACATTTGCAGGTCATTGAGAAAGAAGTATGGGGAAAAAAAAATCCAGACCAAATCAATGCAGACCAGCTTCTATCAGTTTAAAACCACTCAAAAGTATCCTTTATTTGCTTCAGTATTAGCATGGAAAGGAGAGTCTCCACCTCTTCTACTTAGTCTTCTTGGGGAGAGGAATGCAAGCACTTCTCTTGCTGTTAGGTAAGACTTCATGGAATCTGTGGTCAGTTTTCTAACTAATTGGGTTGTAGGGAACAGGCACTTACAGGTACACCTCTTCCACCAGATGTCTGCCTCCCAAAGTCTGCAAAGGCTGGAGTAAAGTCTGGTCCTCGCGGCAAAATCCGAGGGTCCAGAGTTCGCATGGGCAATTTGGGTTGATTGATCTGTATGAGGAAACAAAGGAGGATTTAAAAAATTGTGAAAGTGTTCAAGATTCAGAAAGGCAAAGGTCTCAGAGTCTTGACCACCTGCTAGATGGAGCCAAGAGCTAGCCAAATGAGGCGAAATCCACACCCTCTGCTCTGGTCCTTGGGTCACTAACGGTCTTCCAGTGCTCCTAGAGCTGAGCCTGGAATAGTCAGTGTACACTCTAGGGGTTACATAAGGCAGAGGTGGCCAAAAGAGTGGCCAACCTACCTGTTCTGGATGGCAGAACCAAAATTGAGCATTCACCTGACCCAGGATTTGTTCAGGAGAGCAAACACCTATTTCAGAAATTATACTATTTTTCATTCTGACCACAGTTTAATGACTGTCAAGAATTTACTTTTGAGACAAAGATCAAGTTCAAAGAGCGTTTATTTAGAATACATGTATGGTTGGACAAAATTTGTGTTGTCATGAACAAAGCTACAGATTTAAGATTCAGGACTCTAAAGTTAGGAGGTGGCACCATGGAATACACAAATAAGCCACCTGCATTAAAGAGAGCAAACCACTTATTTTTGTTTCAGTTGGTCATGCTCTCAAAAAGGAGAGCCGATCAGTCATAGGTGGGAAAAGATAACATAGGAAAGTTGAATAGGAATACAGATTTTAAGACTTAACTCGGTAAATCAAGTCAACAAAAACTTTGTTAAGTGCTTATTATCAAATCAATCAACCAATAAACATTTAATAGGGCCTCACTATACGTCAGGCACTGTGCTAAGTGCTGGAGACACAAAAAAGAGGCAAAAGACAGGCCTTGTGCTTGAGGAGCTTACAATCTAATAGAAGAAGGCAAAAAACAAAACTACACAGAATAAATAAAAGATAAAAAGGACATTGCTTCTAGAGGGAAGGCGCCACAATGAGGAGGGGCTGGGGAAGGCTTCCTGTAGAAGATGAGATTTGAGTCAGCATCTCAAGACCAGGGAGATCAGCAGCTGGAGTGGAGAGGAGAGGACATCCAGGTACAGGAGAAGGCCCAGAGCCCAGGGATGTGTCTCCACCTTATCATGTAACCCACAGAGCCTGGACACCAATGTCACTGAAGGGAAAAGGACATGATGGGGAGCATGAAAAGGTAGAAGAGGCTTAAGTTGTGAAGGCCTTGAAATGCCAAACAGAGCATTTTGTATTTGATCCTGGAGGCGATAGGGGACCACTGAAGTTTAACTGAGTAGGGGTGACATGGTTGGACCCAAGCTTTAGGACAACCACTTTAGTGGCTGAATGGAGGATGGACTGCAGTGGGGGAAGACTTGGGCAGTGACAGAGGAGATGAAGGAATGTATTCGAGAGACGGTGCAAAGATGAAATCGACAGGCCTTGGCAACAGCTGGATGTGGGTGGGTGGGGCTGAGGGGATGAGGGAGAGGGAGGAGTCCAGGATGACTCGCAGGAGAATGTGAAAGTGGGAAGAGGGAGCAAGGTGTGCAAAGTGGAGCACAAAGACAAGTGAGAGCTCTCCCACAGCCTCCACCTCAGAGTCACTCAGCTGTCCTTCACACAGATGCAGGAGAGAAGACTGCATCTACACCTACACAGACACGGCTTTGTATCTACTGGCATTAACACTCACACTATACTGATGCTATCTAGGCTTAGATCTTTGTTGTCTCCCCCAGGAGAATGTAAACTCCTATCCCCCAGCACCTGGCCCAGGCAGGCATTTAATAAATACTTGTTGATTTAGAAATCAGAAGATCTGCTCATATAAAAAGTAGACTACTCTCTGTATGGTCAAAGACAAATTCCAGAAATCCTCCAGGGACTAGATTTCATTATAAGAGCCTGGTGAACCTGGCAGTTTAATTGGGGGTAAGCACTTCCTCTTATAATCTGAAATATTTCCATTTGAAATCTGGTTCATCTCTGATTCATGTGCCAAGGCTTGACCACTTTGGCAGATCACATTTTAAAGAGACAAATCTGAACTTTTCCCCTATGTTAGTTAATGGGCAAATGAGGTGCCATCTGTGCTCTTTTGCTACATACACACCTACTGCCTGATCACTTCATAAATTGACTAGAAGAATAAGGATAAGATAGCATCAGAGAGCTCCTTTTGGGATATGTGCCACTTCCCTTCTCCCACAACCCTGTTCTGGGTTTCCAGATTGTCCAAATTCCTGCCTTAGTGAGACTTTGAGAAACATTGGCTCAGAAGGGAAGGTATGGTGTCCTTAAAATACACTACATAGTCACCATTCCAATTATGACTCAATATAAAGTTTACAGACCACTTTCACATAACAATCCTCAAGGGGAGGAGATGAGAGAATGATCACGTCCCTTTCACAAATGAAGAAACTGATGCTTAGCAAAATAAAATGACTTGCCTTCAAGTCCCCAGGAATGTGTAACTCCAAGCTACAAGACATTCCAGAGTCAGCCCTTTAATCCAGACTAGGGAGGTTTCTATCTGCTCTACCCAAGAGTGTCAGAAAGATTAAATTAGAAACTAAAATTCTCTTGATCGGTGGGGCACACTATGAACACAAGATCTAGAAACAAATGAGGAAAGTAGTATAGAGTCTGAAACACCCAAAGAGCCCAATGCCTGAGGTGAGGACTGACTCTATGACAGAAACTCTACAGAAAATGAGAAAGTTATCTGGCAGAAAATTAGGTCTGGATCAACAACTCTCACAATAAACTTTAAATGGCTATATGACTGAAGTATAAAAGGCCACTTAAGCATATTATAAGAACAAGGAAGGAGAAACATTTTGCAGCTAGAAAAGAATTCTTGACCAAACAAGCAAAAACGGGAACATGGGAGATAAAATAGACAATTCTGATTACATAAAATAAAAAAAGTTTTGACACAAACAGAATTAATATAGTTAAAACTAGAAGAGAAACTATTAAATGCCAGGAAAAAATCTTTATATAAGTTTTTCTCCTAAAGGTCTGATAGCTAAGATACAAAGAGATCTGATTAAAATATATAACAATGAAAGTCATTCCACAATAGATATAAAGGATATAAACAAGCAGTTCTCAAGTTATCAATAGTTATCTGGGAGCACACCTGCCTAAATAAACCCAGGAACTATATGAACAAAATTGTAAAAAACAAAACCAAAACACCTTTTTATACAAATAAAATCACATTTAAATTACTGAAAAAATTAATTGTTCATGGGTAGGAAGGGTCAATATAACAAAAGTGACAATTTAACCTAAGCTAATTTATATATTCAATGCCAAGCCAATTAAATTACCAAAAAATATTTTACTGGGTTAGAAAAAATTATAACAAAATTCATTTGGAAGAACGAAAAGTCAAGAATATCAAAGGAATTAATGAAAAAAAAGTAAAGGAGAGTTAGCAGTACAGATCTTAAAAACTATATTCTAAGGTATAATTATTAAAACTATCTGGTACTGGCTAAAAAATAGAAAGATAGATCAGTGGAACAGAGTAGACAGACAATTCACAGTAGTAAATGACTATAGTAATTTTGTGTTTGACAAGTGTAAAGACTTAAGTTTTGGGGATAAGAATTCATTGTTTGGTAAAAAATTGTTGGAAAAGCTGGAAAGTCTGGCAGAAACTGGGTATAGACCAATATTTTACACCACTGACCAATATAAGGTTAATACGGAAATAACACCTACATATAAAGAGAGATATTATAAGAAAATTTGAAGCAGACTTATGGATAGGAGAACAATTTACAAATAAACAAGAGAGAGAGAGAGAGAGAGTATTGTGAGGTATAGAATGGATAATTCTGATTACATTAAATTAAAAAGGTTGTGCATAAATAAAACAAATGTAGCCAAGATCCAAAGAAAAGCAGAAAATTGGGTAAAAAATTTATAGACAGTTTCTTAGAAAAAGGTTTCATACCTTAAATATATAAAGAACTTTGTCAAATCTATAAGAAAATGAGTCAAAGGATATGCACAGGCAGTTTTCCAATGAAGAAATCAAAACAATTTATAGTAATATGAAAAAATATTCTAAATCATTACCGATTAGGGAAAAGGCAAATTAAAACAACTTTGAGGTATTATTTTATACTTATCATATAACATGACTGAATTAGAAAGCAATAAATGTTGGAAATGTGGAAAAATTGTGACACTAATTCACTGCTGGTGAAACTGTAAACTGATCCAACCATTTTGGAGAGCAATCTGGAATTGTGCCCAAAGAGTTATTTAACTGACTATACCCTTTAACCCAGCAATACCACTACTAGGTCTGTTTCCAAGGATGATTAGGGAAAAAGGAAAAGAACCTATATATTCTAAAACATTTATAGCAGCTGTCTTTGTGGTGGCCAAGAACTGGAGATCGAGGGGATGCCCGTCAATCAGGGAATGGCTGAACAGGTTGTGGCATATGACTGTGATGAAGCAGTACTGTGCTGTGACCACAACATTGTAAAGAAAAATAAGTTTGAAAGACCTTTTAATAACTCTGATCAATGTAATTACTGACCACGACTCCAGAGGATAAATGATAAAACACGCTTCCCACCCTCTTGACAGGGAGAAACCGGACTGGAGGTGTAAGAGACACAGCAGCCAATGCATAGCTTTGTTTTGTTTGACGGTGATGTTTTTTACAAGGGGAGGGATTTTTCTATTTCTGTGAGGGGAAGGTGGAAAGAACTGGCGGGAAGAGGGATGGTTATAGCAATGCCAAAAACAGGAAAAGAAAAAGTGTCAATGAAGTATTTTTAAAAATGTACAGATAAGAACAGAAGGAGATTTAGAGAGAAACAGAGACAAGAGAGATAGCTTTGGACTGTGAAATATACATCTGTATGATACAGATAGATGGATGGATGAATAGATAGATAAACATACACACAATCTGCACATAACAGATTGTTTCACATACAATTCTCTTTTTTTTCTATTCTTTTTCTATACAAATGTTCATTTTTGCTGGTATTCAAAAAACTACCTCTTATTAAAAATACAAATTTAGCTCTCCCACCTTTACTGAGACAAACAGGAACGACAAAATCTAAAGATAGAGGACCATGGGTGAGTAACACTGCATATAAAGTTGGACTTGGTTGATAGGTGGGTTTTGCAGATTTTTATTTTTAAAAAATTTATTTGTTATTGATGCTAAGTGAGAAGAACAGAACCAGGCAAAACCTGTACACAATCACAGACACATCGTACATATGATGACCAACCCTGATAAACTGGACTATCCTCAACAATGCACAGCTAAAGACAACTCTACAAGCCTCAGGATGGAAGGAGATACCTAAACTCAGAGAAAGATATAGAAAGACTATAGTTTAAATGGAGACTGAAGCAAAACTCGTTATCGTTCTCTTTCGTGTCTGGTTTTGCTTTTTTCTTTTCCCAGTGATTACTCATTGGTTACAATCCTTCTATATGACCAAACTATTGTACAAAGTGAAAGTATTTGCAGATCCTGTACATGATTGCATGCCACCATGGGGGGGCGGAGAAGGCAGGGGAGAAAATCTGAAACTCAAGTGATTGTGGAACTGAGTCTTGTAAACTAAAAGTAAATAAACAAATCATTCAAAAAAAATTTATTTGTTGTTATAAGACATGGCTCACTCTTTGGCATGAGAGTGTAGAAAGAGGGATATACTGGGAAATGAATGTGCTATAAATAGAGAAGACAAATAAAAATTATATATATATATAAATAATGCAAAGTCCAATAATGTTTTAGGAAATAAACATGGATTTTTCCTTAAATCACACATTTGGAATCAAGAAATCTTTGAGTTGAAGAGGATTTCAAAGCTTCTTCAGTCCAACAACCACACTTTTCAAAGGATAACACTAAAGTTCAAGAAATATCAAGTGACCTGCATGAGGTCATAGAGGAAGGCAGGCAAAATGGGGATCAAATTAAAAATCTGCATAAAGCACAACTTTCGCAACAATGTCCCAGACAAGGGCTCGTCAGACACCATAGAGGTGGTGCCATTCACTCCTGGGATAGTTCTCAGCCACACTCCGTACAGTCCAGTTCTAGTGATTTTCTCTTGCTAGTCACTGTCTACACTGCTCCCTCTTCCATCTCTGGCTCTCCCCTATCCCTGGAATGCTCTCCTGCTATAGCTCTTATCTCCTGGAATCCTCGGTTTCCTTCAAAACTTAGCTCAAGGGCCTCCTTCCTTAAGAGGCCTGTCCTGGGTTCCCTTAGCTTGGCAGTACTTGCCCCTCTAGCCTGACACACAGTATGTGCTTCATAAATTTTTTTTCTTGATTGTTCAAAAATCACACAGGTGGTAAAAGTCAAATCTGAAACTGGGTCTTCTGCCTCCAAACAACCTCTGAAGTTTTACACACATGTACAAATTAATTAATAGCTTTTAAAATCACTTCTAAAGTTTTGTGCACATAGACTAGATAACAAGTTTCCAGTTATTTTACATATTTTTATAGCTATTTTCGACAGACTTTCTTTAGCATTTACTCTTATTAGTAATATACAGGAAAGCTGACTGTCACTCATTTTGTAATCTGTGACTTCACAAGTGATCTTAATTGTCACCTTACTGACTAATCTTTAGAGTTTTCTAAGAAAACCATCACATCATCTACAAAGAGGGACCCTTTCTCCTGATCTTCGCCAATGTTTATTCTTTACATTTCTTACTCTTTTTGTCATTGCTATTATCACTGCTAGTAAGCTATGAAATAATAGTAGAATAAAAAGGCATTATTACCTTACTATCTTACCTCTGAATTAATGGGAAACGTATCAGTGCTTCTCCATTGAAAATCATGCTTCTGATCATACTAAGGGCCCTTTCCTTGCCTGTGCTTTTTTTAGGATCTTATGAGTGATATATTTTGTTGAAGACTTTTAATATGTCTATGGAGCTATAATCATATGGGGTTTCCTTTAAATTTCTTGCTATTTATATGACTGATTATGGAAACATTTCCCTAATATGAAACCTCCCTTGTAAAACTTTACCATAAATCCCTGTTAAAGAATTTGTATTTTGGTTATACTGATAAATTCTCTTTGCTAAAATTTTACTAAAACTTCCTGGGTCAATGTTAATAGTGACACTTGTCTGAAGATTGTTCTCTGCTTTATACCTCCTTGGTTTAGGTATCAAGATAATACGAGTACTAAAAATTGAGTCTGGCAGGGTGCCTTCCTTCTCTATTACTGAAAAGGATTATAAAGAAGTCACACAAATTAAGTACAAAATGAATAAATTATCTGCGAGTTAACCTACTAACCCACACACGACTTATATAACAACAAAATTCTACGTTTAAAAAAAGGAAAGAAAGAACTAAAAAAACTGCAGAGCATGGCTAGATAACACCAATGTCAAAAAGAAACAATCCCAAATTAGCAAATCAATTTAGCTTACTACCACCTAGTGGTTACTTTACAGAAACATATAAAGGCTTGTGGATGAACAAAAAGATCAAGAATGATGAAGAGAAAAGGACTGTAGAGGGCTCAAGCATTATCAGATACCAATCTATATTACAAAGTATTAATTATCAAAACTATGTTACTGGTTTTAAAAAATGAGAAAAAATACATCAATGGAGGAGACCAGATAAACAAGATCTAGAAGAAAAGAAACAATAGCCTAGTTTTCCATAAACACTAAAACACAAATTATTGGGAGGTCTCCTGATTTATCAAAATATCCTACAAAAACTGAAAAGCAATTTGGTAGTATTTTCTACCAAATTTAGACCAGCATCTTATACAATAACAATAATAAGCACAGGCAATGTTAATATAAAAGGTCTCTTTTGCAAAAGAGACCTTTTATATAAATATAAAAGGTCTAAATGGCCTCTTCCATACATGTAGTTATGGAGGAAATTGTTTTTTGTCCATATTCTTGGTTTTAGCAATACCAGCCTTTGACTTGAAAGTAAAAAAATACAGCTTTCTAGTATAGTGACATCTGGGGTGATGAGTAGCTTTTTTTAAAAAGTACTTTATTTTCTGCCCCAGTAACATGTCAAGAAAATTTTTACAAGATTTTGAGTTCCAAATTTTTCTCCCCTTCTGAAAATGGTAGGCCATTTGATATAGTTTATACATGTGCTATCATATAAAAATATTTCCACATCAGTCACAGTTTTGAAAGAAGAAACAGATCAAAAGGGAAAAAAAACATGAAAAGGTAAGTGAAAAAATATGCTTCAATCTGTATTGAGAATCCCTCAGTTCTTTATCTGGATATGAATAGCATATTCCTTCACAAGTCCTTTGCACTTGTCTTGGATCACTGTGTCGCTGAAAAGAGCCGAGTTATTCATAGTGGATCATAAAACAATGTCACTGATACTGTGTACAATATTTTCCTGGTTCTGCTTATTTCACTTTGCATCAGTGCATACAAGTCTTTCCAGGTTTTTCTGAAATCTGCTTATTCATTATTTCTTATTGCATAATACTATTCCACTACATTCATATACCACAGCTTGTTCAGTCATTCCCCAACTGATGGGCATCCCCCCAATTTTCAATATTTTATCACAATGAAAAAGGGCTGCTATAAATATTTCTGCACATATAGGTCCTTTTCCTTTTTTTTTTAATGATCTCTTTAAGATACAGATCTAGCAGTGGCATTGCACATCAAAGGGTATAAGCACAGTTTGACTGCCCTTTGAGCATAGTTCCTAATTGCCCTCTAGAATGACTGGATAAGTTCACAACTTCACCAACAGTGCATTAGTGTACCAATTTTCCCACATCCTCTCTAACATTTATCATTTTCCTTTTTTGTCATATTAGCCATGCTGATATGTGTAACATGGTACCTCAGAGTTGTTTTACTTTGTATTTCTGTAATCAAAAGTGATTTAGAGCACTTTTTCATTTGCCTTGAGATAGTTTTTACATCATCATCTTAAAAATGCTTGTTCATATCCTTTATCATTTATCAACTGGGGAATGGCTTTAAGTTTGACTCGGTTCTCCATATGTTTGAGAAATTAGGTCTTTATCAGAGACACTTGCTGTAAAGATTTTCTCAGCTTTCTGCTTTCCTTCTAATCTTGGTTTATACAAAAGCTTTCTAAATGTGATCAAAATTATCTATTTTACATTGCTCTCTATCTCTTGTTTGGTCATGAATTCTTCCCCTCCCCACAGATCTGACAGGTAGACTATTCCTTGCTCTTCTAGTTTGCATATGGTGTCACCCTTTATGTCTAAATTGTGCCAAAGGTCTGTCATATCTAACTTTTGTAATATTCTATTTACCTCTTTAGTTTCTTTCTTCTTTATTTTTAAATTGGATTTATCAAGTTCTGAAAGGTGACAGTTGGAAGTCCCCACTGGGATAGTTGTGGAGTCTATTTCTTCCTGTAACTCACTTAACTTCTCCTTGGATACTATACCACTTGGTGCATATGTGTTTGGTATTGATATTGCTTTATTGTCTATAGTACCTTTTAGCAAGATGTAATTTCCTTCCCCATGTCCTTTAATTAGATCTATTTTTGCTTCTGTTTTGTCTGAGACCAGGATTGCTACCCAATGTTTTTTAACTTCAGCTGAAGCATAATAGATTCTTCTCCAGTCCCTTACCTTTACTCTATATGTGTCTCTCTGCTTCAAGTATGTTACTTGTAAACAACATATTGTAGGATTCTGGTTTTTGATCTACTCTGCTATCAGCTTCCATTTTATGGGAAAGTTCATACCATTCACATTCACAGTTACGATTACTACCTGTATATTTCCTTCTATCTTATTCTTCCTCCTTTGTGACCTCTCGTTCCTTTCAACCTTTCCCTCACTAGTGTTTTGCTTCTGTTTACCACCTCCTCTCATTCGTCCTCCCTTCTGTCAGTCCCTCCTTTTTTAATTGATCTCCTCCCCTATTACTTCCCTGTCAGATAAGACAGATTTCTATATTCAACTGATAGCGTATATGATTCCCACTTTGAGCCAATAGTGATGAGAGCAAGGTTCAAGCAATGCTCATTACCCATCCTTCCATCTTCCCCTCCACTGTAAAAGGTCTTTTGAGCTTCTTCAAGTAAAATGATTTACACCATTCTACTTCTCCCTTCCTCCTGCTTCCGTTGTACTCTTCTTTCTCATTCCTTAAATTTTTTTCATGTCATTGCCTCAAATTCACCTCTGTCTCTGCATATTTCTTCTAGTTGTACTATTGGTGATACAATTTTTAAGAATTACAAGCATCATCTTCCTGTGTAGGAATGTAAACAGTTTAACTCTATTGAACCCCTTATATTTTCTTTTCCCTTTTTACCTGTTTATGCTTCTCTTGGTCAATTTTTTAGTTTAGTTTTGCTCTTTTTCTTATGAAAACTTGAAATTCTTCTATTTCTTTGGAAGACCATTTTTTTCCCAGGATATATTATGGGATTTTGCTGGGTAAGTGACTTCTTGGTTGTAGTCCTAGCTCCTCTGCCTTCTGGAATATCATGTTCCATGATCTCCAATCCTTTTGCAGCCGCCAAGTTCTCTGTGATCCTGACTGTGATCCCCCGATATTTCAATTGTTTCTTTCTGGCCACTTGTAGTATTTTTTTTCCTTCACCTGATAGTTCTAAAATTTGGCCATAATGTTCATTGGGAGTTTTTATTTGGGGATCTGTTTTCTGAGGTGATCAATGGATTCTTTCAATGTCTATTTTCTCCTCTGGTTCTAGAACATAAGGGCAGTTTTCCTGGATAATTTCCTGAAAGATGCTGTCCAGGTCCTCCTTTTGATTATGGCTTTCAGGTAGTCCAATGATTCTGGTACTACCACTCCTGGGTCTATTTTCTAGGTTGGCTATCTTTCCCATGAGGTATTTTACATTTTCTTCCATTTTTTTATTCTTCTGAATTTGAATGATTCTTGACGTCTAATAGTCATTAGCTTTCACTTGCCCAATTCTAACTTTCAGTTTTCCTCAATTAGCTTTTGTACTTTCTTTCCATTTGGCCAATTGTACTCTTCAAGGAGCTATTTTCTTCAGTATATTTTTCTATCTCCTTTTCTATTTGGCCCATTCTTCTTTTTAAGCATGTTTTCTTTTTCCAAGTTGTTGGCCTTTTTCATGATTCTCCTGTATCATTCTCATTTCTTTTTCTATTTTTTCTTCTGTCTCTCTTATTTGATTTTTAAGTTCCTTTTAAAGCTTTCCATGAGTTCTTTCTGGGCTTGAGACCACTTTCCATTTTTATTTAGGGTTTTGCCCAAAGGTGTTTCGATATTGTTATCCTCTTCTGAGTCTGTATCTTGGTCTTCCCTGTCACCATAATAACTTTCTATGGTCAGATTCTTTTCGTTCCCTTGTTTTTTGTCTCCTCCCTCCCCCTTTTCCTTTCTTTTAAAATGTCAGCTCTGCACCTGGGGTGGAAAGGGTACTGTCTTAGGTTTCCTATGGCAGTGCTTGCAGACCCTGGCAGTTTACCTACTGTTGTGCTGATGGTGTCCTGACGCTCCTGAGGAACCCTTGTGTCTGGTGCTACCCTGAGGAATAGGGGATGGCTGGAACTGCTGGAAGCCATAGGGATCTGGCAGCTTACCTGGTGCTGACCTATCCTAGTGGTGGTTTCAGGCATGGGCTGAGGCTCAATAGGTTGTTTCTGCATCACCTCAGTGAAGCATGTGAAGGTCTGGGGGCTGAAGGATGCCTGTTTTCCTGGGACCATACTGAAGCACATGATGGTTCTCAGAGCTGGAGTCTGCCAGGTCCTCTGGCTACCTGAGGCATGTGGGAGGTCCTGGTGTTGGCATTTGTCTGCTCTATGACACTGGGGCTCAGGATCTCCCACTGGTTTCTGAGGTGGCACTTGATGCTGGCTTGCTGGGATGCTTCTGGTCCTGAAATATGTTTCATTTTCACCTAAGAGAGAGGAACCTTTCTTGCCACCCTTCCAAGTTTCTTGGGCTAAAAGACTACTTTACCCTATCTTTTTGCTGGTTCTGCTGTTCCAGAATTTGTTTTGGGGCACTATTTTATGGTTGTTTGGAGGTAAATATGGGAGAGTTACAAAGATTTACTGCTTATTCTGCCATGTTGGCTCCCAAAAGTCCCTGATGAATAGTTTTTAATTAAACTATACTCCCACAAACTTAACTTTATTAATACTTGTTTTTCCTTCTCACTTTATGGAGGTGTCCAACTGGAGAATGGCTTAACAAATTATGGTCTATGAATGTAATGGATGGCTTCAAAGAAACCTAGAAGGAATTTTGTGAACTGATGCACAATCAAGTGAGCAGATCCTGGAGAGCAACTGATATGATCACCACAACATTGTAAAGACAATCATTTCTGAAAGACTTAAAAACTCTTGTCAATTCAATGACTAAGTAAGACTGCACAGGACTTCTGAAGCCTGCAGTCTACCTCCTGCCAAGAGAGGTGGTAGACATAGGATGCAGACTGAGACAAACAATTTATTTTTAGGGAGGAATAGCTGATTTTATTGTATCGACATAGCAGCTCAAATCACTTTTGAAAGGATTTTTTTTTAAAGTTTAATTCATGGTATCAATTTAGCTCCACATTAAAAATGTTTCATAAAATTACACTTTCCACCTCTATTTGAATATCTCACTTAAATTTCTTAATTCAAGAAAAAGAAACCACAGGTGGGTATGAACATAGTCAAAACATAAAACAGAATACTTTATTATCATCTAAAATGGGTCACAATTTTCTCAGCGATATTCATTTAGAAAATGAATGATATCCATATACAGTAGTTAAAAGTAAACTATCTGCATATATCTGCATAAACTAGGTCCTGGTGAATATATGTTTTAAAACAGTTTAAAGCCATCAAGAACTGTTAATGAGTCAAGTAATATGGTAAACTATAAGGAACCAGGAGGGAACAAAAAATTTCTTATTTCTAAGTTTCTGTGGATGATCACAATTATCAGAAAGAAGTCCATATCAACCATCCTATCTAAAAACATGAATATCTCTAAGTTAAAATGTGAGACATAATTTTTGCACATGGCCAATGAGGAAATTTGTTTTGCTTAACTATCCATATCCGTTATAAGAATTTAGCTTCCCCCACAACTTCTCCCCCCGCCCCCACAATGGATGGGAGGAGATAAAAAGTAGAGCAACAGATTTTTGTTAATTGAAAAAAAATTTAAATAAAAGGTTTTGTACTATTGGGCACAAATCTCTATATCCAGTATGTTTAATTCAAGTCTGACTTCCAAAATAAAAAGTTAGAATAATATAAAACTAAAATCAACTTTACTGGTGAAATAAATTTTGACATGAACCGAAAAGTTTTTAAAGAAAAATCACAAACTACAACCAACTGTATTCAAAATACACATCAACATCCTCTTGGTGGAACTGAGACTTGGCACAATACTCTAGTAAGTAATTTAACTATGTAATAAAATCTAGCAATATATGCTGTTTCATCTAGAGCAGCCCAATTTCATATATTCCAAGAAAGTCAATAACAGATGGACACCACAATCTTCTGAGTGCACAAGTCTAGATGTAAAAGAAGGTTCTCAACTGGAGAATGGATGAACAGATTATGGTCTACAATGTGAAAGAAGATTATTGCACATAAGGAGCAATGAATTCAGAGAACAAACAGAAAGACCTGTGTGAATGGATAGGAGTAAGACAGCAGAACCCAGAGAAAAATATCCACAATGACCATAACACAGATGAAGATAACAGATTTCAGTCAAATGCAATGATTGGTGTTGGTTCCAGAAGCCTTTGCTTTCTCTCTATTGAGAGATGGTGGTGCAGAATATTGTACACCTTTCAGTTGTGATCACTGTACAGATAATTTTGCTTAAAAAAATTTTTTTTTGGCATGGAAAAAACAAAATTCATCAATAAGGCACTTAAGAAACTAAGTTTGCATTAAAGTTAACATCTGGGATGGTTTCCCTTAGGACAAGAGTTCTTAAATTGGAGTGTGTGAACTTATTTTATTTTTCGCTTGTTTTTAAAAAATATTTGGATAACTACATTTCAACATAACTGATTTCCTTTGTAATCTTAAGTTTATCTTAAGTATTTAAAAACTGAGATGGTGTCCATAAGGTTTACTGGACCACCAAAGGGGTCAATGTCACAAAAAAGGTTAGAAACTCCTGCCTCAGGGAATCTAACTCACCTTGTCAAGAACCACATCACTGATGGGAGGCAGGCCCTCTGGCTTCTGTATACAGGCTGGCATGAACTGGAAGTCAAGGAGGAACTCCCTATCATACTGCTTCTTCCCTTCAGTATCAGCAGGCGTCCAGGGTTCTAGGAAGAGAGAGATTGGAAGCAATATGCATTTAGTACTGTGAGACAAACACACAAGTACCACTATAGGAACACACACATACATATATGTATGTATGTTTATATACATATAAAGTAGTCAAGAGTAAAAACTAGGGGCCATGGAGGAAAAATCCACCTTGCTTATCTACTTGAGCAAATACATAGATCAAGTAAGAAAGTGATGAAGGTCAAACAATAGGAAGCATACAGGCCACACAGAGGGTTTTATATCGTGTTATGTTTGCTACAAAAATAAACAGAAAATCAGAGGCAATCTGGAGACGGCCGCGTAACAACAATCATGACTGTACGAACCTCAAATATCCTAAAACCCCAACATCGTGCCTGAATGATGTTGACCATTTTAAGGGAAAAGGTGAAAGGAGGGGTCATGACTATGCCTATGGTCGCTCATTCTGAGCTGGGAGTTCAGGGAGGGAAGAGGGCTGGGAACACCAAAACCCTGCCTTTCTCTCTGAGCGTCAAACCCCAGCCTGGCAGCTATCGACATTTCTGAATGCTACGCTCTGATGTAGCAGGGGAACTGGAGGCTAGCCTCTTCTGCCTGTTATTCCCATGGAGCACTCCTTTCCTCCCCCTCACTTTCTCTCTTGGAAGGAGAGGCAGCTCTTGGCTAAGTGTACCCTTGAATGGAGCCCTCTAGTCTCTTCTGGAAAGTTCTGGCCCCCTCCCACCTCATTCCTTCCTTCTTGCTTCCATATCTCCCTCCACTGCAGGTGCAGTCCCTGGAACTCCAACATTTTAATTTTACACTTTCCCTCTTCTCTGTCTCTCCATCCGATTCCCCAAAGAAGTTGTTGCATACTTTTTTCCCCCTTAAACCTCTTCCCATCTCTCAGCACATACTTCACCGAGAGAAGTGAGGTGGCCAGAGGTGACACTTTTCTCCTCTCCTCTCCATCAGCTTAAGCACCCTTGGTATCTCAGATCTGCTTGATATCATCAGCCTTTCCCTTCTCTTGCCCTTTAGTCCAGCCTCTGATGAAGAGATCCCTTTGAACGCTCAGGGGCTAAGTAAGCCCTGAGACCCAGGCCCCACATGCTGACTGTTTTCTTCACTGAATTAGATGTAGAAGACTTTAGGTGTGAAACGCCACATGGACAAAGTTAGTAGATGTGTTGGTCTGTTTTACTGAATGGCTTACTTTCTTTTCTTTTCTTTTTTTGTTACAAATAAGGGCTCTCACTGGACAGGGAAGGGCTATAACCAGAAATGAGATGATTAAAAAAATTGTCTTTATTTTCCAAAAAGAAAATCTGTCTATTGACTGTTGGGCCCACTGAATTAGGTAATCCACCATTTCCCAGGATTAGAGGTCTGTGAAAATATCACACACACACACACACACACACACACACACACACACACACACACACATATATTTATAAGGTCATATCTCCTGACGGGACAAGTGGCACAGCTCACATTACAAAATGAACTTCTTCAGAGAGGAAATAGAACCTCAGCATCAAATGTTTTTTTAAAAAAAAAGACAATTCTTTCTTCTTTTATAGTTTTTTTATTTAGAGGAAATATATCAGTAAGAACAGAATAAGCTCTTCAGTGTTTACCACAACAGCAAAATGGCAATTGTTACTAGCAAATTAAAGTATCTGAGACTAGAAAATGTCTGATGGGAATGCCTTTTGAGAACATGTGCAATGTTTAGCTAGGGCCTTGGATTCACAAGGAGATGATGCATTCTTCATATAGCTTCCTTCCCATTGGGGGAAAGCAGTCAGCCACAAGTTATGATGAGTTGATATTCCTGGTAGCAGGGGCACACAAAGTAGGCCCCACCTAGATCGCCCCCTGTTGAAGAACCACCACTAAAAAGCTCCTCTTAAGAAGGTTCTGACCCATGCTCTAATCTCTTGAATTTCTAATACACTGAGCCTGGAAAAACTTACAGTATATAGCAAAAACCAGATTATCCCTAATCAAAAGAAACGCTAAGTTTTTGCCCCATTTCTTTGGGTGAATTTCTTTTTGTTAGTTTTAAGCAGCAACACATGGGAATGGGCTGGCTAGGTATGGATTCAGTCATACATTTCTGCCCTGATAACCTGACAAATAAAAAAGCTTGAGGATCACCAGTCTCCTAGAAGTAAGGAAGCTTTCATCACTAAAGGAAAAAGGGGCCAAAAAAGCACAGATGTATTCATTTATTCAGATAGGTAACTTATCAGGTAAACAAGATGGCTGGGGCGGGGGGAGGCATGGCGGTTAAGTGAGCTATATGATCATGAGTACAGGTAGTGCCATCATGTAACTGGAGTTAAATCAAACGAAGTTAAAAGGATACTTGATCTGTTACTGGTGGAAAACAGAACAAAACAGAGAACAGGAGGCAGCAGAGGAAATGGGTCCCCTCTTCTAATAACATTGCCCACTCCTCATCTGATAAAAGTGCTCTGACAGTCTGAGTGAACTAGTAAAAAAACGATCCTCCTCATCTTATAAGTTGGCCTGCTCATTCCTAGGTGACATAAGCAGGACCTGACCTCAGGTCTCTCAACTCTAAGTGAACAACATCAGCATGAACAATAACACATTACCTCTAACAGATGAAGGAAAGGGCAACCATACATAACCCAGATGACATGGACTTATATTTCCTTATCAGTTTTGCCCATAAAAGTTATCATTCCATTAAGATATATTCACTGATGTTTCAATTTTTTATAGTTACTCCAAAGTAATCTCATGCAAAACAGAGCCCTTTACTAGGAACATGCGTCTAAGAGACAAAAATACTCCTTAAATCTAGCCAACAGAGCTATACTGCAAAAATACTACAATAATTAAATATACAAGTGAAATTTAGCAAAACATGAGTACGATCATCACATATATAAGTAAAGGAGGAAATGCTGTATCTGAAGAGATATCCCTTTTCAAAACAAGTCAAAAGCAGAGGAGATGCTGAGATCCTAGAGTAAATGGAGACGAAGGAGAGCAAAGACAACAGAAGAGCAGAAGAAAGTCAAACGTAATTATTCAGTGGGACGCTTCACACTTCCAAATTCTGGAGCAGTCCTGAGAGGTCAGAACAGGAGGTAATTCTGTTATTGAATCAGGAGGTCTGCAACAGGTGCAGGACACCTATGGCTTACATCAAAGAGGTTCTGGTCCATTCCAAGGCATGCACGAGGTGGGGAGGGCCTTAGCTCTGACTGAACCCTTAGAGATTCTTCTAAAATGACTCGGCTTCCTAAAGGTTCTTTAACGACCACAGGAGAGAAAGGATGAGATCTTGGGTACATGCCCAGAAGCGATCTGCTCTGCTTACAAAAGGCAAATGAATGCTCACATCTTCCATTTCAAGAGATCCTGGGATCACAAATTTAGTGCTAAATGAGACTGTGGGGGTCACATAGTCAGTCAGTCTATTTTTCTCCTTGTTTCTCAGACAAGAAAACAGAAACTTAAAGCTCCAGTGCCTTGCCTGAGGTCATATATCCAAAGAGTGAGTGCTCGAACTAGGACTTGAACCTAGAGCCTGTGATTCTAAATTCAGCCCTCTTGTCCACAAGGGGCACCACGTTTAGAAGTTGGCCAATGGCTATTTCCCCTTGGGGGCATAGAAATCAATAGACTGTACATCTCAGGGACCATATCTTGGTTTGTTCTATCACCTGCCTGTGACTAAAAGAAACAGGTAACACCAAAACACTAAAAGCCACCACAGAAAATACATTCCTTTGTAGCTGTTTAATGGAGATAACATAAGTCCAGTTTGTTCTGGAGGTTCCGTGTGTTCTAAATTCAAACCCAATTTCCAGCAATAGTCTTTTCACATTAGGTATAAAGACCGGGGGTTCTCACCTCCATAAAACATGTTGCTTAAAAAAAACTCTTTCCCCATGAATCCACATTAAGTACTGTATATCCATAGGGAAAAACGGCAAACAGCAACAGAATAACCTGAAAGGCCGCAGTTGTGTTTATAAGGAGATCTGCTCTCTGGTACTGTCTGGTGAGAGGGGGTGTCCCCGAGGTGCAGAGCTCACATAGCTTCATACTCCGCTGGGATGCAGTCAGTGTTTACTACCACTACAAACCCTATTCTGGCAGAGTGTAGGGCTCTGCAATGTAGTTTTAGCAAACAAAGGTGAGTCATCTTGTTTCAGACCTCAGGAGTACCTAGCCCTTTTTCATGTCAAATACACACCTGTATTTTCTTCTAATCAAAGTTAAGTGGGTTTTTCTCGCTAGATATACAGTCTTAGAATGATTTTAAGCTACTAAATCTTAAAATTGCACTATGACTTTTTGGACACCCCGTATAATAACCACATCAATTCTGAAAAGTCATCTAGACACTAGAGAAGTCAGAAATTTCAGTAGCTCGCCATCTTTTGCCTTCATCAATTGTTTCTTGAGTGCTAGAGAAAAGAACTACTTGACTCCAATTCCAGTGCCACTCACCCAGCCCATCTGCTCTAGCCTTACCAGTGGAGGCCCTGAGTCGGAGCACAGGGAGGGGAGAGGACTCACCTGGCTTCAGGGGGAAGGCCACGCCATCGCCAGAACTGTCCGGGGAGCCTGAGTTCGCATCGCCTCCTTCCCCCTCAGAAGCGCTCTCAGCTCCATTACGCACAGGCTCACCTTCCTGCTCTCCATTTTCTTCCACAGCTTTTGCCTTTTTAAGGTCAGAGGGGTCTCGCTCAGGGTGAAACCCTTGGCTCATTTTATCCTGTTCAGATTCAAGTACTTTGTCACCTGAAAGCTCCTCTTCAACTTTAGGCTGAAGTATAAGTGAACACAAAGGTTACAGTTTAAAACAAAGCTATATATGTGTGCAGGCAGAAATACATTCACACACACATTCACACACACACATCCCACTTGGGACTCACTATGAGATGCTCTCATGTATAGCATACAGAAGTGTCATGACCAGTTTATTTAAGACACTGCATTAATTCCCTTGGGCTAACACAGACAATCACCAGTGTTACTAAAATGGTTTAATTATGACTAATGAAGGCCAAATATACTATGGCTTAGAATGGAAAGAACTGTTAATCCTCCTAATGTGCCGTCTTCCAGTGAGCAACAGGAGCAAGGCAGCCCCTCCCCCAGCCAATGCTGGGGCTTCTCACGGTCTGCTCTTGGCTGCCACAAGGAGATTTCAGGAAAAGGTTCAGAAATAACAAACACCGAAAGGCTGCTTCTCAGCCTCACTAGAGGGAGACTGTTGTCATTCTATTTTGGGAGATAGAGTTTAGAATTCTGTAAGACCTTCATCTTAACCAGCTTCCATCCAGTGAAGTCTAGCTTCTGGCTGGCCTTCTCTAGTAGAGCAGCAGAAGAACAAGCTGGTCTCACTGGTTGCATCTCTTTGATCACCTCACTTTCAAGCAGCCAATGGAGGCAAGTGCTTAAGTGTCCTGTACACTCCCCAAAACATCTCAATGTAAAATTCACTGTGGTCATTATTCACAGGAGCCTAATCCAGCTTGAAGGTTGAAATCCTAGCCTGCTTCACACAGCAGCTGCAGGGACAGGCAGGCTCTCTCTGAGGGCCTTCCACGCCCCAGGACCGAGCAATCTTAGGAGAGGTCCACCCAGGCTCTAAGATGGTCAGTTCAGGAGAGGAGAGGATGAGAATGAGAGCAGAGGCACAAAGGACTCTTCCCTCAAATTATCTGTGAAGTAATCAAGTTTTTTGTTTGAAGGGACAGAAACTATCTCCTGGCACAAGAATGAGGAATTCATGCTGGGGCAAACGCAGGGGCCAACCTTTTACTACTAGTCACCAATTTATTCTAAGATGTTGCTCTATAGACACAGATGAGTATGTGTGGGAGGCTACATTTTACAAATGGAAAAAGGAAGCTAGGGGAAAAGATAGAATACAATATTTTGAATGAAATACTGTGCAGAAAATAATGAAGATCTGAAGTTCCAAGAAAACAAAGGCATCTGGAAACAATACTTATTTCTACTGATTACATAGGGGAGAAAGCAGTCCTTTCCTGAATGCTGGAGGGAGTCTGACTGAACCTGAATATGGCTTATCATTCATACTTTGCTTCTTTTGATAATTAACATAATTTGATTTCTTCAAAACTCTTCCAATACATAACCAAAGTGGGATCTGCTCTGCTTGACTATGCATCACTGTTACAAGGGCTTTATTTGCTTTTGGTTTTTAATGAAGGGGAAGGGGGAAGATAGATTTTTGCTAATTGAAAATTAAATTTAAAAACTCTTTACCAGCTCAGGTTGTAGGTATCTGACAGCAACAACCTACATGTAAAGGTGGCATTTAAAGATAATTTTATTAAAAATCAAGAAAACTACATCACACAGTTAATTGTGTGTGACACATCCTTGTTTCTAAACATGGGTAATACAGGAAGTAGCAAGTGCAGAAGAAAAAGTGAGGTGGAGAGCAAGACTGAAGCCCGTGTGCTGTGGTGAAAATCCTCCCTGCTCATTATCAGAAAGAAACACACAGAAAGACTCAGTTTACACCTGGATGAAGAAATCTAAAGAAACCAGGGCCATGAGGCATGATCTGGAAGGCCTAGGACCAAGGAGGCAGCTGGGAGATCACATTGCAAACATCTCCAAACCACACACTGAATGAAACCTTCTAAGGCAGCCGAGGAGGCGGAGGACACCGCACTGGGCCGGGCTGGCAACCCCTGCATTTACCGGACCATGATTAGCTTCATGGAGAGCAACTGGGAGCACTTGTAGCTCGGGTTTTTTAAATCTATACAAATAAAGCCAGTGAAGCTGAATGTGCAACAGTGCCTTCCTCTATGGCAAAGCTTATCAAATGAACAGGCAGAATTCCACTCAGCTTGTTTGGGGCACCTGCATCCTCCTAGAACTGCTCAATAAAAACTTCTCTCTAAAAAGCCTTAAAAAGGTGTTTGAGATGAATCCTTCCTGTCATCTGTCTAAGTGATAATTTAAGACCGCTGATGAATGATTCCGTAAGAGCAGGGACAACAAACCCCCTCCTCTGCTGACAGGTCTCTTAGCACTCAATTTTAGATGGACCTGAAGGACAGTTTAAAAGGTCAAAATAAGAAGGTGATTCCTTCAGGACTACCAGAAAGAGGTAAATGGGATGAAGACTGGGACATCAGGCCTTTATTGAGCCATCACTAAAATCGTTAACTGCTGCTCATTTTGGAGAAAGGCAGGTGGGCATCTAGCCTCCAAAGAAGCAAGTCCCTCCTGCCTCCTAACACCTCCTCATTTGCCAGTAAAGCAGGGGGCCAGTAAGGTAGGAGCGGGGCTGCAGAGGCAGGGCCTGGTTCAAGCCAGCAAGCCAACGGCATGCCAGACATAGACTATCTGCCGGACATGTAGCTAGGAGAAAGCTCACCAACAGTGCTGCCTGAGGGGACTCAACCCAGAGAAACCCTGTCACCGTACCGGGAACGTGGGAGACTCCCCAGCCTCAGGAAGGGGCTGCAGGCATTTGATCCTCTGTAGGAGCAACATTTTCTTGTCCAGCTACGACACCTGTCTAACAGCTATTGACAGCTCTCTAACTTCCTGCCTGTTCTTAACTCCTGATCACCACAATGAAATTACAGCGTGCAACATTTTAGTGGTTGCTATGGGACTAACTGTGACATCAACAGAGCATCACGTCGGAGCAATGACAAGGGAACACTGCCTAGCAGGGGGGCCTGTCTGGAGGCAGTCAGACATAGAGCTAGCTGCACAGAGTACACGCACAGGTAGTCATCACAAAAGGTCTAAATCTGGAATGGTAACTCCTGATTTCTTACAGAAGAAATTATTTTAAGACAATGGTCTACACTAGAGAAGATTCTATGACTAGGGCTATGAGTCAACTGTAGCCACACTGTTGTCCACTTTCCAGCTTTGTCACAGCAATGATGTTGAAAATATTGAAGTTATGATTATAAAACCACAGACCCCAGCCCTCAGGACTAAGTTTTACTCTTAATCCTGTCTTGAGGAGTCTGGTTGAAATTGCTATTTTGGCATTTACAATAAAATCTAGCTTAGGAAATAACTGAGGGGGAAAAAGCTTAACAACTGTGGAGTGCCCACTGTGGGACTAATTTGAAAGAGGTCACACAACTAAATATCCCTTTGAATTTCCCCGGAGTGGGCCATCATATTTTCACTGCCATCACTCATCTGTATTTGAGTAAAATCTCCAAAACTTAGTGATGCTTTGATTAGCTGATCTATCAAATTAATATGGAATAAATTTAATTTGTTGAGGATCAAGAGAGCAGTAATATAAAATGAATCTTCTGCATTCCAAATGGGCTAAGAGGGAGAATGGAATGGCTTCCAACATAAACTATCATAGCTGACACAGGCTAATTTCCCCCTACTCTGGCAAAGGGAAGAAGAAATGCAACAAAACTGTTAGGAAGCTAGTAAATAAGGCCAGAGTAAACTGTGTTTTTGAAAAATACTACCTAAAAAGTTTGAGGAAACCAATAAATCTCTCTTTAGCCCAAGGAGAGAGGCACTGACACAACTGTGATTTTTAGAAAGGCTCGGCTGACCTGAAACTGAGTTGTAGAAATCCAGTACTCTCTTACCTCTGATTCCGCCTCTAATGCCTCTTCAGTGGTTCGGGTCCGATCTTTTGGTTTCTTCCACATCTTTGGTGCTGTTACAGCTGTCTGGGCTGCAATACAAGTTAATGCCCATTACTTGCCAACACCGAATCATACTAAGGAGAATCAGGTCATATGGGGGGAGGGGAGTCAGGAAGTGTGTGTGTGTGTGGGGGGGTATCTATTACAAGTAATGCTTTGTAACTATGTGGAAGGCACCATACACAACAGGGTCAAGATTCTCCTTCAGCATCTTTAAAGAATCTTGGCAAAATTCAAAGTAAAGTGAAAGTAAAATGCAACTTCAAAGCATCAGATAGCCTTCAGTTACCATTACACAATCAAGAATCCCTTTTCAAAACAACTGGGATACCTCCCCAACCAACACTCTCTTTGCCTAACAGCCCCAGTGACAGGGACCCTTTCCTTCCAAGGCAGCCCATATTGTTTTTTGACAACCTTAAGTGTTGGGATGATGACCTCACAGGAAATCTGTCCTTCAGTAACCTCCAGCCATCGTTCTACTTCTGCTCTCCAAAGACAAACTAATTGGCTGATTCCTCTTCCATATGGCAGTGCTTCAAATAGCTGAAGGCAGAGACCACACTTCTGGGTCTTCCCTAAGCTAAAAAAGCCCCAAGTTCTTTAAATGTATTCTTTCACAGAACAGTCTCCAGTTGTCTCATCATGCTGGTTGAACTTCTCTGGATGCACTCTAGCTTGTTAATGTCTTTCCTATAAACGTGCCTGGAACTTAATGAAATACTGCAAATGTGGTCTGATCAGGACTAACAGGAGCAAGATGAGGACATCTCCCTTTTGGATGCTAAGCCTCTATCCATGAGGCCTCAGATGGGATTAGATCTGTGGTTTCTCTACAAACCAGTGTGGACACATCTGGAACTTGCGGTCCACTGACAGCCAAAGCTGCCACATCCTTGTCACACAAGAGCTGTCTAGCCACTTCTCCCCCACCCTGTGCTTGCAAAACTGATTACCTACTACATTTGGAGCATCTCCATCACTGAGCTCTTTCTGGATCTTGACTCTGTCACCTAATTTTGCCTCTTCCCTCTAGCTTGGTGTCACCTGTTCTATTTCCTAAGTCACTGTCCCAAACTGTCTAGAGATGAAAAGAAGCTTTGGCTTAGTATTTCACATATGCTATGAAAATATTTCTTTCCTGTCTCTACCACATTATGTGCAACTGTCAGAGTGAGAATGAGGAGATGAAATAAAGGGCAAAATCAGGCTTACCACTACTTAACAAGTTTCCTGGGTAAAGTAAACTTTAATTTTTAGAACCTAATCTGACAAAAATTTACCAGGCACCTACTATGTATAAGGCATCAACTCTTAAATGACAGAGCAAAAATTCATATTGCTGACAAATGTTAAAGAATTACTGTGAATCTGGTTTGAAAAGAACCTTTAATTATCAATTGAGAGATAACAGTATGGAGAGAAGATGTTGGGGAACCCAAAGAGATAACCAATGAAGATATGAAACACATTCTAAAATCAAGGACTATGAAGCAGGAGAGGGCCAACTAACTGAAGGTCCTGGTTGAAAGGCAATGGCACTCCAAATGATGAGACTGATCCCTCCCCATGACTGCTTAAGCTTTTGTTATTTAGTCTGACAGGAAGGACTTTATGATTTTCCTTATATTACTCTTGCTGAATCATCCGAGGCTTTCCAAATCTCCCTTATTATACTTTGGATCTATTGTTCTTTGTTCTTAATCTTGGTGTTAAACTTTATGATTCTCCCTTCTCCCTATTTGTTACCAAGATCTTTTGATTAAACCTCTCCCAATTTCTTGACTTGACCAGTCTTTGGATTATACCTCCCCCAACATCTCTCCTGTCCACTCTACTTTTTTTTTTTAGAATTTATTTATTTTTAGTTTCCAACATTCATTTCCACAAGGTTTTGAGTTACAAATTTTCTCCCCATCTCTCCCCCATCCCCCACCCTAAGATAGCAAGCATACTCATCACCCCTCCCCCCAGTCTGCCCTCTCTTATATCCCCCCAGCCTCCCCTTAGCCTCTCCACCCCACTTTACTCCACTTTTCTATTCCCACTGTAACCATCACAGTGTATCAGATACAATCACCACATACCTGGCCTACTGCAACAACCTCCTACTGCTTCTTCCTACTTCCATTCTCTTTCTTCTTAAAACCTTGTTTCACACAACTGTCAGACACAAACTGTATGCAAAGCTTTGGTTACATCATCCCTCTTCATGAAACCTGAAGTGGCCTTCTACTGCCCTTAGGAATAAATTCTAGCCTTCTTCAACTGTCGAGCAAGGTTCTATAACTTCGCACTTCCCTACCTTTCCACCCTCATGTCACATGATTCCCATCTATGCTCCAGTCCAGCATACTCTGGATGTTCCCTTTTGCATGTCCAGTATTCTCCTCCTCCTATGGCTGTTTGCCTTGTTCCCTATGTCTAGGGCGTCTTCACTCTTCTCAGTTTGAAATTCTGTACATACATAGTTAAAAATTGTTCAAATGTCACCTCTTCCATAAAATCCTCCAATTACAAAATGATCCTACTTTTCCTTTGGCCTCATTACTCAGAATATTGTGGGCTGAAAGACTGTTCAAAAGAACAAGGAGTGCTGGGGGAAAGACCAGGAGGAGAATAAAAGCAAGCATGTAAAAAAGCAGTGAAGAGCACAGGAAACTGCTGGCTGAGCAGTTGGCGGAGAGGAATCTGGAACATGCCCACGTGTGAGACTCAGGCTGCTGTGACTTTACCCGGATTTCCCTTCTTGGCAGCATGAGTTCCTGGCCAATGAAATTGAGCCCTCCTAAGAGTCAGGTGGGAAATAAATTGGACTTGTCCAAAAGGAAGATGTTTCAAACCTGCTTCACTAAAAAGTTTAGGACACTAGGATAGGGATGGTCTTTATTTTTCTTTGCATCCTCAGTGTGTTAGCCCACGTCTGGCACACAGTAGGCACTCCATACAGGTGTTCTGACTGCTGCTAATCAGGCCACTGCAGTACAGTCTAATATGCAAGTGCAAAGGAGACAGAAGACGAAGAGTCCTACTGTTCTCTGTGACACTTTGGGCAAGTCTCTTTTCCAGCCTGAACCTCAATAATCTCTTCCGAAAATAGGGACGGACTTCTGAAGAATGTTAACAGCTAGGGTTCTGTGGATAAATGCATCTAAATTCTTCATAAAACTGCTTTGGGATCTTTAATGAGAAAGAATTCCTATGACCAAGGTCAAAATCAAAACAATTTTTTTCTGTTAAGCTTTATTTTTTTGTGTGTGTATGAATCTCAATTTCAAAATTCATTCTGGAAGAGGCGATTTTCATCTCAGAAAGAATTTTGGTTATCAAAAAACAGGATCACAGATTTAAAGCTGGAAGAGATGACTCAAGTCAGGAATGAGGCACTTTAAAAAACCTAATGATGATAGCAGGCCACCTGAAAAGAAAAGTATATTTTAAAAATTTTTACAAGGTGGCCACTTGTGACAAATTACTTCTTCCATTCTTGCAGGCTCCATGATCTCGTCACCTTGAGTATTCCCTCCCTCCACTAACTAGGCTGATGGCCACCTCATCTGGCCATTCTGTTCTGGGTAATTTTTGTTTATGGTCTTCTCTAGATCCTCCAGTAAAGATCCACTCAGTGTGTTAGAAGTCTTCTGGTTCTTCTTATGTTTATTTTTTTAAATAATGATTTATTGGAAACATAAAATTAATTGTTAATTTACTGTTACTACTTCACCTATATTCAATTTAGCAAACACAAGTACTGATAAGGTATAAAAGACAGTGCTGGTGAAACAAAGGGAAAAAACAAAATATTTCTCACATTCAAGCAGCATATACTGGGATGGAGGGGGTGGAGACAATATGTACAAAGATGAATAAATGAAAAATATATACAAAGTAATACAAAACAATTTCAAGAGGGAAAGAGCACTGTCAGTAATTATGCTATTCAACGTTGCCCAGTAGACAGTACTGGGATGTATAGAATAGTTTTTGCCTAGACTAAATGGTCTCAGTCTATCTTTTTTCCTATTCTCCTGTGCATTTATTGAAAGTCGTTTTCTGTCAAATATCCTATACTGCTTTCCACGTACATATAGCAGATTCATCTAATATTAATGAAGCTGCCTCTAATCTTCTGTAGGATGGAAAAACTAGACAACAAACATGGCCGGGATTCTGTCTCTAATAACTGTAAATGGTTTCTGAACCAGGGACTGAAGACACAGATGACAAAAGGGGAAAATATCAATGCTTGAAGGAGATGTTTGAGGCCCAACACAGCGGTCAGCTACTGGGGGGACTGTCGGCTGGTTCCACCAATCTGCAAAACACTTGAGAACTATGCCCCAAAGTCACTAAAACGTTTAATTCCACTGATGCAGTGATACTACTATGAGGCACATACTCCAAAGAGGCCTAGGACAAAAGTAACCACGTGCAGTAGCAAAGAACTGCAAAGAAATGTCCGTGAACTGGAAAACAGCCAAAACCAACACGGATTGTGAACGTAACGGAGTTTTATTGTGCCCTAAGGAATGAGGATTAGGACAGAGTCTGAGAAATATGGAGAAAGAGACTTGTACAGAGTGATGGAGAGAGGAGTTAGCAGAAAGAGAACAATTTACACAATGACCACAATGATGTGAGAGCAAACAACTACAGAACGTCAGAAGTTGGATCAGAGCAGCTTCCCAACACAGCTTTGACAGATGTGAGAGTGACAAGCTACTTGGTGGAGAGAAGAGGGAGGATCTGGGGCTGCAGGACCGGACAGGCCTTCTCAGCGGGGAGCTGCTGCTCAACTGTACACACCAGTTAAACTGGAGGGAGGGGAGGGGAGAGATGATGGTAAGAAAAAAAAATGAGGAGGAAATATATTTGCTGAAATTAATTAAACTAGAGATGCTTATTAAACAAGTTTTGGGAGTTGGACTTGTTTTTTTTTTTCTAAATGAGGGTCTATGCCTGGTGTTTTCCTGTGAGTAAAGGCTTTGTTAACATCCTGGCTGCTTAGGTCTTCTGGGCTTTTTCTAGGTTCTTGGCTACATTGTAGAGAATTGAGGTTGCCAGATAAGTGAGATTCTCTATATGTAACATTTTCTTCTGCTGTTGAAATATGCTAACACTTTTATGTCAGATTTTATTCCTCATATTGAAATCTTATTTTAAAAGATTAAAAAAAAACATGTGAAGCAAGGTATTTACAAGGAAGTCATTAAAATTCAACATTTTTTCTGAGTAGACTCTTGATCTTTTTATGTCTTTAGCTATCTTTCTCCAATGACTTTCACTCACAATTTGTTTATTTTTATAACTTGTGACCTAGGAGCCCAGTGGACATGCTTCTGTGGCCCAAGTTCCATCTTGGGGAGAGTTCCCATCCTTCAATCCTTTTTCTTTGCTTATCTTCAGGCCCTGCCCCCATTTTCCTTAGGGAATTTCAGAATAGTTTGTGTCCAAGTCCTTAAAGTCACAGGTAAAAGGGTTCCCAGTTCCCAGAGTGCATGTGCTTAAGGTCACTACGTGTATGTGTGTAAACACAAACACAAGAGGTACAAGAAAGACTTTTGTGTCATCTCACAAAAAACGAAGAAAACTCAAAATAGCCAATGAACAAATGACACCACTATCTACTCTTCACAACTGTTCCACAAATAAGCCACTCCACTTCTCAGCTCTGGGAATCTTCTCTGGCTGTCCCCTTGTCCTCGTCTCTACCCCTGGCTTCCCTGGCTTCCTTTTAGGCCCAACCAAAATCTCATCTTTTATAGAAAGCCTTTCCTGACTCCCTTTTGATTCTAGTGCCTTTCTTCTAATTATTTCCTGTTTATCCTGTATAATATTGTGCTTTGTATATATTTGTAAGATTAGATTGTAAGCTCCTCGGGGGCAGGGACTATCTTTTGCCTCTTTTTGAATTCCTGGCATTTAGTTCAATGCCTGGCATACAGTAGGCATTTAATAACTGTTTATTAACTGACTGACTGATGCAATAAGAGGAACACCTTGTGATCTGGACTCCCCTGGAAAGAGAAAATTTAGGGCTGCCTTTCCCCACCCTCCAGTGAGTACCACTTTCACCCCAGAGACTCACACATTTCTTCACTCTTATGTCATACCTTATTGTGGTAGTTCTCAAAGGGCCAAAGCTACCATAGTTCACTAGTATGCCCCATGTTTTGACTTTTCAGCTGTTTTCCAGTAACTTCTAACTCTTCACGACCCCATTTGGGGTTTTTCTGACAAAGGAGTGGTTTGGGAAGCTGAGTGGCATAGTGGATAGAGTGCCAGGCCTGGAGTCAGGAAGACTCATTTTCTTCAGTTCAAATCTGGCCTCAGACACTTACTAGCTGTGTAACTCTGGATAAGTCACTTAAGTGTTTACCTTGGATTCCTCATCTGTAAAATGAACGGGAGAAGGAAATGGCAAACCACTCATGTTTTGCTAGGCAAGACATAAAATTCTATATGCCATCTACTTATCGATAAAAGTATATAAATAATTTTGCTTAAATTTTAATTATCCAGCATACAGACTAAGGTAAGAAGAGTATTCACCAAAAAACAAAACAAAAACAAAGAACTAAAACTTATGACACGTACATACTACTAACCTCAAAATGCATCAAACCCTGTGAATTCAAAGAACTCCACAAAATGTCTGCTTTTACCAAAGAAAACTGCCCGGGGACAAATCTTGGCCTTCTCCTACATGGCTGCTAATGGAGATAGTCAGTGGGCAGGATTCTTCACAGTCAAGAGTATTGTGCTGTGCGTGAAATAGACTTGAGAACCGTTATCTTCAGGGCTGGACTCACCTGGGAGGAAAATCAACCTGGGATAGAGAGGCAACCATCTTCCCAGGGGACCTTCGGGGCACAAACAACACACAGGAAATACCTCCTTCTATCAAAGGGAGAAGCTATGCCCAACAAGTCCCCCTTTTCTGGCTAGAAGGCTAGATTGGCGATCCTTTTCCCTCCTATAGGATGACACTGTGGTCCAGGCATCCCATCTTCCTTTTTTTTTGTTTTGGTCATAAATGTTGTTTATTAAACATTTAAGTTTACAAACTAATGTGCACCAATTAGCAGTACTGATGTAGTTGGAGAGTATTGCGCCTTCTCCAAGCAGCACAATGAGATCCTCCAAGGGTATCATGGAATCTGTGACCCTTTCCAATACCCCGGCTCTTCCAGCCAGCTGAGGTGAGCCCTTACATCTCTCTGTGTTTCTGCATTGGCTTGGTGATCCATTGATGTCGGGTTTCGTCTGATAGCTTTATGGAATGGGTCAATAAGAATACCTCAAAGAACTTGTAGGTTGAATCTTCACCCACCCAGTAGGAGTTCAAGAGTCTTAGGGCCCCACAGTGGCAGCCAGCACGTTCTTCTGCTACAGCAGTGGTTCTCAACCGTCCTAATGCCGTGACCCTTTAATACAGTTCCTCATGTTGTGGTGACCCCCAACCATAAAATTATTTTTGTTGCTACTTCAAAACTGTAATTTTGCTACTGTTATGAACTGTAATGTAAATATCTGATATGCAGGATGTATTTTCATTGTTACAAATTGAACATAACCCATAGGTTGAGGACTGCTGTGCTACATACTGAAGGCTCCAGGCAAACTTGAGCTGATTGACACTGTGATGCACAGGTTTGCCGTAGGTGGCATCCTTGGGGATGGGACCCTTTCACCCCCCACAGCGTACGCAAATACAGTAGATGACATAACCTTGCTTGGCCTTGTAGACTAGCCAGTGGGCTTTGTTGGGCCGGGTTGGCTGGGGCACGCAGTGCAATGCCAACAGCTAGCGGTACTGCCAGCAGTGCATGTGCAGCAGGAACTGGATGACGTCCGACTGACTCTTCCTCCACAGCTCCTGGAGGTACTTGTAGGCCCCATCCTGGCTCGTGCTAGCATGCCTCATGGCTGCTGCCAACCAGAAAGGAAGGCCACCTTCTTTCTTTAAAAGGGTGAGCCCCAGAAAACACAAACTTGGGACTGACATAAAGAATCTCAGGACTAACTTCCAGAATCACCATTTGTCTACTGAGGAGGTTGGAATACAGGAAATTCCCCCCACCCCATCTTCTCTATCTATAAGACTGGGTGTTCCCAGTTTTGTCTTTGGGAACTCAATGATTCATGTTTTGAGACCATTTATAAGTAAACAAATGAATTTTAATGCACAAAATATCCTAAAATCTGACTCAGTGTTTCAACTTCTCCATCAGAAGTTTTTGTGAATTCCTATACATTTCCCACATCTTTGATCAAAGTGAATGGGCCCTCTGTTCTATAAGGGCTGCCCATTTTTTGCCTCTGCACTGTTACATAAGGACATTTCCTTAAATTTCTCATTACTAGGAATCTCATGCCTCACAACCTACTCTAATGAAAAGACATGGTTGTTATACAACCATCCCCAAGTGTTCTTCTCCAAGGCCTCACAGACAGAGTAGGTTGAGTAGGAGAGGCTACTTTGGTTGCTTTAATTTACATCTCTTTGAACTGGAGAAAGGTCAAGAGATTTTCTAGTCATAAAATATTTAATGTTTTACATGTGTATTTCCTTGTCTGAAGATGTCTTTAGATTAAAATGTTAACATAATCAAGGACATCTAAATCAAATACACCGACATATTTTTGCTAATTTGTTTCTCTATAGCAGTGGTTCTCAACCTTCCTAATGCCGCAGTACTCGAATGTGGGCGTATCTGCATGTGGGTAGACCCGCCTGGAGATGGACAGACGAGGTTCCTAAGACCATTGGAAATATGTGTTTTCCAATGGTCTTAGGTGACCCCTGCAACAGTGTTGTTCGACCCCCAAAGGAGTCACAACCCACAGATTGAGAACCGCTGCTCTATAATATCTCTTTGGTTTTTATTCACCTAGAAATAGCTAGGGAGCACAGTAAGTAGACTTGGGAGGTCACAAAGCCTTCAATACAAAAGCTGCCTTGGACCTTATCAGCTGTGTGCTTTTACACATGACACCAAACCTTACTCAACTTTGAATTCCTTATTTGTAAAATGGGGAAAATAATAGGACCTATCTCATGAGGCTGTTATGAGGACAAAACATGAAATTTCATATACACACATATGCATAAATAAATAAAATTCACTTTGTAAACCTTAATGGGCTATGTAATTTTTAGTCATTATTACCTATTTCTATGAAGAAAACCTTAAGTTTTTTTGTTCAATACTACATTAATTATATAAATTAAATTTTAAAATTTTACCATATAAATTCAATTCATCCAGGAACAATGAATGTCCCTTGTGCCTGCAATTCTCCTCCTCTTCACCCTGACCTCCAGCTTCTCCCTTCTGTAGGAAGGTCACCTTGTATCTACTTTGTATTATTTTATAATTATGCTTACACAGACCATGTAGTTCTAGGTAAATTAATTCCCATATATTTGACAATTCTTATTATTGTAAATAGTACTTTTTCATGATGCTTTCTTGATGTTTATTGACATTGAATAAGAATCCAAATTATTTTTGTGGGATAATTTTGAAGCCTGACTTTGCTAAACTCCCTTGTCTGAATATGATTTTTAAGCCAGTCAGATGACCAAAATACATTATACATCATCTGCAAATAATAACATGCTTTTGGGATGGCTAGATGGCACAATGGATTGAGTACCAACCCTACAGTCAAGAGGACCTGAGTTCAACAAATATCCTCAGACCCTTACTAGCTGTGTGGCCCTGATTAAATCACTTAACCCTGACTGCCTCAAAACAAATTAAGACACTGCCATCTTCATTTCCAATGATAATACCTCTAATATCATTTTTTATCTTTTAGTCCACTTGCTAGAATTTTTAATCTACGTCATATAAAAGTAATAAAAAGTGAGAATACTTATTGTGTCTCTCTATTACATATGATGTTGGATATGGATTTAAAGGAAGATTTTATTATTGTGTTTTATTTTATTGTTGTATTTCTGTTCCTCTTAGTGTTTTTATCATAGAAAAATATTGGGTTTTATCCCAGATTTTGTTCTGTGTCCATTGATATAATCATCTGGTTGAGTGAAACACAAATCAGAAAACAATAAAAGCATATAAAAAGACAGTCAACAATGCCGCACAAACATCAACATCCATGGGATGCAGCCACAACAATTTTTAAGAGCAAATTTATGCCATCTAAACTAATGAGATAAAATCATTAGACTATACTCACACCTAAAATCACTACAGAAAGGACAAAGTAATAGTCATAAGAAAATGAGAGATTATAAAGGGAAGAGTAGAATGTAATGGCAAGCAAAGAAGTACTTAGCACCTTGTTTCAGCTCAAGTTTGTTTTAAACCTTGCCCATGATTATATCAAGTCTTTGTTAAGAAATAAAACTTGTGAACCCCAGAACTTGTGAACCCCTGTTGCTGATGCAACAGGAAGGGGTGGAATGGGGAGGAGCTAACGACCATACATAAGGAGAAGCCCAAGCTGGGAGAGAGCAGAACTGAAAAGAGAACACTTGTGGTGGCAGAACTGAGAAGGAGGAAACTTGTGGTATCCCGGCACTCTGTTTGTCTGTTCTGTCTGTGTTGATTTTTGTTTGTGATACTTTGTACAGAAGCCCTGGGAACTTACTGGAAGCCTTAAAGAGGATTTTCTTGTTGTCTGTTTACAGAAATTCTAGAGGAGGGATTCGAGACTCTGGGACTGTACTGACGATTTGTGTTGAGTTCTCAGACACTCTATTGTGGGTTTGTGTTGATTTCACAGGCAGACAGTGAACTGGATGGTGCTAGCAATGTGTATGAATGTTGTTTTGGCTCTGTAAGCTTTGTCTTCCCAGAAACAGAAACTGTGGAGGACTTGAGGTGGACTGGACACTGTGAGCTTCAATATAGAATGAGAACTGGATGAGGAACTGGACAAGGAGCTGAGAGTTGCCTACCTTTGAATCCAGGTGACGAGTGGGTAGATTTAGATAGGAACTAGGACCATGGAAGAAGAACCATGGAATGTGAGAGCCAGCCTCCAGTCAAGATGAAAAGACTTCTTTGTGGATACTTAATGCTGACTGAGAAAATTATGATTTAATGTAATCTAGGGGTAGAGAACTTTGACCTTTGTACTTTATGTCCCTTAAGGAGGCCTGCTCCTTAAGGATGACTAAGTTAAGGACTTACTGAGTAATTGTACTTTGTGTCCCTTAAGGAGGCCTGCTCCTTAAAGATGACTGAGTTAAGGACTTACTGAATGATATCTTTTGTTTAAAACTATGTGGCCACTTTAGTGATAACTTGTTACGTTATAACATTGTGAATGCTATACTCTAGTTTTTGTGCTATCTAACAAGACCTCGTTTCTCCTGTTATACTTATGAACCTGATTTTTGAAACCCAGATCTATGACTGAGCATTTGTTCTGACTCAGTTTCACTTTTAATACTGTTGGCCCCCAGTTTGTGCCATCTGTTAATCTGACAGGTACACCTCATTCATTTCTCCTGGGATGCAGGAGGGAAGGGACATGCCCTAAGGGCCACAACAAGCCAGGCTTGTTTCCCTTCTGATCCAGGCAGCCCAGGACACACCATTCCCTGCCTCCTTATCCAGCCCTGAGACACTCTGAAGCCCTGAGACAACATCCTCAGAGGCCTTGTGAAATGTGAATTTCCCTAGAAGGGTCACACAATCCTCCTGGGCTTAAACTATATCCTCAGATACAGATACCAGGTGGGTTAGACAGATGAGTCCTGTGCTGAAACTTCAAAACTTTGAATACTTTAATCACACCTTCAACAATGGATTTCATGACATTTGTTTAGACTTATTCCCTAATGACTTTTCCCCATCCCTTTACCCTACTCGTCTCAGTAATACTGAACCCTGAACTGTCAAAGACCCTTCCTCCCCAGTACTCAATATCCATTCCCTTATTCTTATCTACCTCAAATCTATTGCAACCTTTCACATCCCAAGTCAAAACCTTTCACCTTCACACTGTACACTTTGGAACTCCTGCTCCATAATTAATACAATTACTTTTATTATATACCATGTTCTCTCTTGCTCCTTCCACTTTCTGGCATGTCTTGAAACCGGGCTCACCAGCCATCCTTTCCAGTAACTGCCTACCCCTGAAGAACTGAAATACTCTTTCATTCCCATTGTCATTTCCAGACTTCCCAAAGACTACTATCTCTTAGCAACTTCCCCTTCTTTGAGATTTGTGCTCTCTAAATCAATCATTTAATCATACTTCTGATAGCCATTATCTACTGAACCCTCGAAGATATCTTCCCCACCCCAGTTCCAGCTCTCTAATAAGGGACTACAAAATGCATGTTGACTTTCTCTCAAATACTCTATTTCCCAGTTCTTCCAACTATAAAACTCCTATGATTACTCCTCTATTGACACATTAGCTACACACCCTTGATCTTGTGATCCCAAGTGTTCCACTTTCATATTCATGAACTCAGAATTTCCTTTATTTGATCGTAATATTTTCTCTTTCCGCCTTCTCCATATGGCTTACTCCAACGTACCTCTGATTCTTCCCATCCCTCAGGATATATCCATGCTGTCACTCCTTGCTTCTCTTACCAAGAAACCCAGTTTGACTGGACACTATCTTCTTGAGAATCTCTGGCTCATCTGTCCTAGGCCAACATCATTCCCACAACTCATTCCCTTTGCTTCTACTCATAGGCTGAAGAGAGATGAAGGAAAGTCAACACTGCCGATCTCTCATTTCTGTCCCCTTGCAATGGCCATCCCCATTTTGGGAGTGCCATCTCACTGCTGGAGGCCTTTCCCAGTCCCTCCAGCTGCTAGTGACTTTCCTTAGAAAAGATTCTACCTTCTATCTACTCTGTTAGTACCCTACTTGCTGCCTCCCCTGTGAGAATGGAAGGTCCTTGAAGTCAAGAAGCTTTTACTTCACTCCCTAGCACTGAGCACAGGCTTGGCAAAGAACAGGCACTTAATATATTCCTGTCAACTGGCTAATAAATCTGCCAATGTGGTAAGAATGCCACATAAGCCTTTATCTAAGTCAATGAGAAAAATGTTAAACAGGCAAAAGGACAAGAACAGAGCTTGGGGCCCTTACTATACGGGTGCCAAGCTAACACTGGACTCTGCACCTGGACACTCAACTAGCCTGGAATCCAACTGATTATATGTCGATTGCCAAGCTCACATCTTATTTTTCTCTCATAAGATCATCCAATGCACTACAGAATTTTCCTGTGGCCCAGTTTGATAAGTGGAACAAAAAAGAAAATATGGTTACTTCGGCATAACTTGTTCCTGATTAAGCTATGTTGGCTCAGCGATCATAATTTCCTGTTTTTCTAGATGTTCAGTTTGAGAATTTGGCCAGGAGTCACTGGATTATAGTTTATGGACTATATCATTTTCTCTTTTTGAAAATAACAGTTGATCTTCTCTAGTCCCATGGTCCTAATCCCATTCTCCACAATTTTTAAATAGCATGGACTGTGCCTTAGCAATTCCATCCCCTCTTCTCTTCTAGCTTTCGAGGCCCAAGGGGCTGCTTCATGATCTCCTCATTTCTACTGGGCACCCATGCCCTAAGAGCCATTTTTACTCTGTCCTCAGTAGGTTAAATGAAGCAGCTCAGACTTCTCTCTGCTGCTGGTCCTCATTGTTCCACCCATCCCCAGCAGCAGTTCTACTCTCCCTTTGATTCAGATCAATTCTGAATCAATTCTGAACATTTTAAAGATGAGGAAACTGAGACAAACAGTGGTTAAGTGACTTGCCCAGAGTCACAGAGAGAGTAAATGTGAACTCAGGTCTTCCTGACTGAAGGGCTGGTACTCTATCTACCATACTGCTTATATGGAACAACTCATTTTACTGATTATCCTGTGGGAGTGCCAAGAGGCAGTATATGCCAGATAAATCAAACTGCCTCAATCATTGCCACTACCTCCCACCTCCCCTAGGACCCTGAACTCAATCCCTGCCTCCCCTCGACTGCCATTGCCCAGGCCCCACAGCCATTACTAAGGGGAGCAATCACTGTGGAAAAGGTACCCCCCCTGAACTCCCCTCCCTTACCGTCACCACCAGCTGGTACTAAGAGGCAAGGGAGCACCTCTGCAGCCCAGGCCCAAAGCCATCACACTTGGGGGCAGCCCCTGGCTTCTGTCTTAAGGGGGCTGCCACCTCACCTCTGCAGTAGCCAGCCATAATGGAGACCTGCAGAAGAACCTTCTCACTAAAAGTCCCTGGTCCTCACTTACATCTGCCTGGCCACTGCGCCCTGAGCACCAAGGGCTTTCCCATCCAACTTCCTACTGAACACGGAGCTCTGGAGAACAGAGCCTGCCTGACTTTTCTCTCTAAGCACGGTACTCTGCCCATTGTTTGTTGTTCAGTTGTGTCTGATTCTCCGTGACCCCATCTGGGGTTTTCTTGGCAGAGACACTGGAGTGGTTCACCATTTTCTACTCTGGCTCATTTTACAGATGAGGAAACTGAGGCAAACAGGGTGAAGTGACTTGTCCAGTGTGTCACACAGCCAGTAAATGTCTGAGGCTGGATTAGAACTCAGGAAGAGGAATCTTCCTGACTCCAGGAGTGGCACTCTATCACTGTACCAGTGGATAGCTGGCTAGCTCTAGCTCGCTAGCTGCCACTTTGCACATAGTAAATACTTAATACATTATTTCATTCATTCATTGCAAACTTGGGCCCTAAGAAATGAAAGCTGTAGGCCTGACGAGCCAAGCCGAGCTGCAGCTGGAGCTTCAGGAGAGCTGATCTGCGGCAGCTATAGCAGTTTCCAGAATTATCAAGCCATAAGAAAAAAAAAGACTAAGTGAAAGGTCAGTGGAACTCGGCTAAAATTGGGGGAGAAATGCAGTCTCACCAAACTGCCTCCAGGGCAAGGAAGCAGCAGAAGTGGAGGCCCTGCAGCCGCCTCCACATTGCTGCTTCAGAGCTCCCAGCCTGCAGACTGCAGGGGGGGGGGCAAGCGATCGTTCAGAGGCCAAGTGCTCTTGCATTGAGCGGCCTGGATCTGGATCGTGGTCTTGGGTGGTGGTCCTGGGGTGTGTTTTCAGTGAGCCAAAGCTGGTGGGGGCTGCAGCAGCCTCCTAAGCCGGCAGCTGGGAAAACCCCAGTGATTTGGGACAGAGCTTTCCCCTCTGGAAGCAGAGT
>CM053582.1:104703799-104725719 GCA_028627135.1 Pseudochirops cupreus
ATTATTATTATTATTATTATTATTATCATTATTATTATCTACATCCAGCTGGGACTAAATATACACAGGCACTGTGGTAGGGAGATCCATCCCGCCCTACTGGAAAGTCAGAGGGGTGATGGAGGAGGACATAGGAGAGAATAGATTGGGGGAGGGGTTATACAATGGGATGGCTGTTTTGGGGTGGTGGGTAGGGGAAAGACGGGGAGAAAATTTGTAACTCAAAATCTCATGGAAATGGATGATGTAAACTAAAATAAATAAAAGTTAAAAAAGAAGAGAAAAAAAAAAAGAAATTAAAGCTGTGAATCTAAGCCCAGATCCTGATTCCAAATTCTGTGCTTCTTCCACTAGACAACAGGAGAAGATGGATCTATCACCATCACTACTGCCTGAATTCTGGGGTTTGTGACCTCACCTCCTGGCTGAAAACAGCAGGACCAAGGATGAAAACCTAGTCAAACTTCTCCATAAAGAACATATGGAGCCCTTTTGTTTTTAACTGTAGAACAGAGTGCCTTAAAAAAAAAAGTCCTGCCAGAACCAATTTATAAAATTTTATTAATTATCTTTGGAATATTATGGTTGTATGTCAGAATTTGCCCTTTGCAGTTACTATAAAACCCACAGGGCTTTACAGTAAAGGCATGACCTATGTATTAAAAGACTGAAAATGTGTGTGTGTGTGTGTGTGTGTGTGTGTGTGTGTGTGTGCTCCTCCTGCAGCAGCTTTTTAAAAATGCTTATTTATTCCATCTGAGACAACATGGCAGACCCCCTGCCATCCTAACTTCCCAGGCCTGATTACTTACAGAGCATGCTTATAACCTGCCAATGGGACAGAAGTAGCAAAAATAAGACGAGAAAAAAGCCTACTTAGTGATCTCCCTTCTCTGCTGTCAACTCTGCCTATGGTGAAGCAAAGACTAACCAGTATGATGTAAATCTGAGTGATAGAAGACAATTTTCCCAATGCTTAATCACACCTGGCTTAGCTTGTCATTGAGGTTCTAGACCTGTACCAACTTAGAACTCATTCCCAGAAGTGGTCACGTAGCCGTAAGCCTACTAATAACACCCAGAGGCAGTAGCATTGTCCAAAGATCTGAATTTCTTCAGTTCACTCCTTGGCTCTGCTACATAGTGCTTACTATATTTGTATAACCTGGCCAAAGTCCCTTCCCTTTATGGGCCACAGTCTTCTCATCTGTAAAATGAAGGAGGTGGGCCAGATGACCTCCAAAGGTCTCCCCAGCTCTAAGTCCTGCGATTCTGTCAATGGTAGATCTAGATTCCTAAGACAGAATCATATAGGCTAGCATCAAATACTAAGAGTGATTTCTAGGGCAACCCAGGTGTAAAGCTGAAGAAACTTTAAAGATGAAAGATAACATACAACTTGAATGATATTTGAAATTAAGAGGAGGATTACAGCTCACAGGATCTCAAGTCCTATTAGAATGCCCATCAAAGCATCACTGACTCCAAAGGTTTTGGTGTGGACTAAGAGCAGAACAAGGACATTATAACCCTTTATGAGAGGCAGCCTGGCTCAGCAGGAAAAGATCCCTTGACTAGGAATTAAGAGAAATGGTTTGTGTAACTTCACTACTTGCTACCTTGACTTCTTCCTATCCAGAACAAAAGTGTCAGATTAGATGATATTGAACATTGTAACGTTTTGTGAACTGGAATGTACACAGCAGCCAGGTCAATATGTACAGGGACAAAATATGGGTCGATGCAAAGAGTACTGGAACTGTAATCAGAAGAAGAGGATTTAAATGCCCACTCCTTCTGACCTTACTAACATTGCTAACTACAGGGAACAAGAGGATGACAGCTGTTTTACCACCTACCTCACTCACAGCACTGTAGCTGCTTGAGAAAGTGCTTTATGGAGCACACAGTCAGCGAAAGTTATCATCAACATTACTGAAGTTCACAACGTAGACCTCTGTTATCACAAGTTAACTGCAAGAGGTAAAGGCAAAGATATATTGCCAGCTGAACCTACCCTATCCACCTGAATTAACACATGAATCAGAAAACAAAATGTGACCTGAGTGGCCTCTAAAATGGAATCTGACCACTAGAAAAAGAGAACACCCCTTTCACATACATCTATCCTTTGCCTGATTGTAGGCAAATCCTACAAATCACATGCATACCAATGGTATAAAAAAATCCTAACCAAAAGGAAATGGTGAACAGACTGTCAGATTCAGACTAATAAACTCAGCTCAACATAGTCTCTTCAACAATTCCTGCAGCAGCCACAGAGAGCAGCCTGAGCTTACTACAACGATTCCATTAACACCCTTTATAGATCAATTTATTATATTTTATTGCTGCCTTGGTAGGCGCGTCAGTATTTTATGATTTTTGCATTTAATAAATTCCATTGTGCCATTTTCAACTCATTATTAAAATGGACCGAAAATTAATTTAGGATTAATTTAGCACAGATAGGGAACTGACGATCTTAAAGGCAGAAGTACATAATTTAATTATAGAACAGATGTGTGCACACACTTTTGTGTTCATTCATTCCACTTTACCTCCAAATACGCTGCTATAGGTAGCTATCGTACATGTGTAGAAAAAACTGCCCTTTGATAAACAATTCCTGTTTGTAGTGTATACCAACTGCCCTGGAAGGACAGCTCCTGGTAATTAGACTCAATTCTAACCTGGGAGCACAACTCCCAGGAAAATGACACTACTTAAATTCATGGCTATTAGCAAAGACTACAGGAAGCAGGGCTCTTCATTATCTATACTTAAGCTACCCCCAAAGAGGGGTGAGGAAAGTACTTGGCAACCTGTAATGGGTTAGCTAGATAAACATCAACTATTATGATCATTCATAAGGAAAAAAAATACCACTTCACTATCAGGAAATTCTGCCCTTAGAACCGAGGGATCACTAAAGCTTTTCTGTGTCCTGGACCCCTTGGCCAGTCTGTTGAAGCCTAAGGACCCCTATTCAGAAGAATGTTTTTAAATACAGAACATAAATTACATAGGATTGCAATGGAAATCAACTAGTACTGAATCGTTTTCCAAAATTAAAAATCCACAGACTCAAGATGAAGAAATACCACTCCAGAATAAAGCCATCCAACACCTTAAAAATGCTGAAAGCAAATTCTACTACCTTGATTTTACGTTATCTATTAGGTGTCTTCCTCAAATGTACTACAAACTGAATTTCTGAATAGTACAAGTCCATCTGTTCAGGCCTACACTCGTTACTTAGCAAGTAAAAGCGGGACGACCACTTCAAAAGTGGGTTGTGGAGGGAATTCTCCAGCTATGAGCTGGGCTGGCCAACACTAACAGCTCACATTTATAGGGCACTTGAAGGTTTTCGAAGTCCTTCACATCTACTGACAGATAAAAGGCTAGATAGGGCAAGGGGGGCAAGCACACATAAATTATCATCTTGAAAGTAGATACCACGTGCCATGTGCTCCATGCCCCAGACTCCCTCTAACACTGCACACCGCAGCCACTCAACAAACAGGATAACCGTGATGAGGACAGAGAGAGGGCAATGACCAGTTACAGCTCCTTAACTTAGCCACCTGAGACCACCCTTACTCATCAAACTGCTCAATTTCTATCTCTGTCATCAATATTTAAGGGAATAATGCTTCCCCCAAAAAGGGACTAAACTTACTGGCTTTAAGATAAACTATAATGCTACTGACCCAAATGTAGCTGGAAAGAAGAAAGCTTTCAACGGGGATTTTAAGACTTCATTGAAGAGCATATGTTTAAAACCAGGGCCTCAGTCAATTATAATAGATAATAAGAACTGATTTAGCAAAGGGAGAGTCTATGCATTAGGGATCAATAAATTCATGTTAAACTTAAAGGAAAAACGTTCCACTATTTGAAAAGCAGAGAGTTTCACATTTCTCAGCACGGCATTTTACTCTCTCAAAACCAAGCACATAATCTCCAAATTTATGTCAGCTATTCTGTTTCCTGCTTCTCTAATCCAAATTTACAGGAAGTGGCTTTATAGACACAAAGACCTGATGAATTCCAGTCATGACTCAGATCTTCCACCCTGAAGTCACACCCGAGTCAGGAGGGAACGGAGATCACAGAGGCCTTGGTAGGACTCCATTTCCACAACCACACTAGTGCACAGCTGGTTTAGAACAACTCAGACACTGGAATTAATGGGTTAGCAAATCGATAAATGTCAGTCAATGTCACATTCTTTGAATGTGTTTTGTATGTGTTTTGGAAAATTCCCTTTACGTGCTAAGCCAACAAAGTACAAAGAATGTCACAGAACACACTGAAAAAAAAATCTCCACAGATGAAAACCGCCTAGAGCCTTTAACCTTGCCGTTTTCTGTACTGAAACAGTACTCCATTATAGCCTACTCTGATACCTCTGCATGGCCCAGAGGAGACTGAGGTGGGAATCTAAGGCTGTCTGTAGGACAAAAATTCTCCTCCAGGTCCCACTGGTACAGGCTAAGGAACACTAGCTCTCGGGCTTCTGCTGGCTACAGGAACCTAGGAAGACAATTTCTTAAAGGTGTGGAGCATCTCATCATCCTGGTAGATGTATAACCATGCAGATGAGATAACAGATCCTTAAAATGTTTGAAATAAGGAAAACAGTCAGTTAAAAACCCAATGCAATAAACAGGCCTTTTCCTCAAGCTTGGCAAATCCAAGCCTCTGAAAGTAGGCAAAGCTTACCCGGGACAGGGCTCTTTCTTGAATTTAGGTTCTGAGAATCCCCAACCTCTTCCGCCTGCCCATCGGCTTCCACCTCCACTTTGGGTTGGCTATCTTTTGCATCATCACTAAGGGCAGTTCTCATGTTTTCCTCTTCTTCTAAAACTCCAGCAGCAGGAAGATTAGGAGCAGTAGGTGTAGTGAGAGCAGCAGGAACAGCAGCAGGAACTGGAGGGGGGGAAGCTGGAGGAGTAGGAGGAGATGGAGAAAGAGAAAGGACAGCGGAAATGGTAATGGGTGTCGGGATGCTCTCCACTTTCAGATCTTCGGGGAGGTTTTCCAGAACTTCCAGATCAACAGTCAAAGGCAGCATCTCCTGCTTTACCATTTCAACAATACTCTCTGTAGCTGTCAATTTTTCACTAACTCCATTCATTTCATTAATGAGGTTTGTGGTGGAAATCACTGGAATATCACTGGGTGCTACACTACAGAGATCCTTGCATATGTCATCTTCTGCTTCTTGTGTTGGTGACAGATTTGACGTTTCTGTGCAAGGTACAGGACTGGGTAAAGGTATGGCATCCTCTTTTGGGGAAGCAAGTTCACATCGATCATTTCCATCTGCTGTGAAGGCAGGCAGGTTACACAGAGGGACAGCGGTGGCAGTGGGAGGAACAGGACTGAGAGCAGCGGGAGCCATGGTGGGTGGGGACAGAGGAGGAGGAGGAGGAGGAGGAGGAGGAGCAGGAGGCTCTGCTATAGACTCCACTGAAGTTGTCTCAGGTATTGGACCAGATTCTTTCTTTTCCCCACTAGGCTCTAGGCTAAGGACTGGGGAAGGAGACTTCAATACTGGATCTGGTTTTGGCTTCTCTTCTGCAAAAAGAAAAAATACAAAGTCTAAGAAGATTTCTTGTATCAACTGGCATCACATTATCATGGGCTACTTCTTCTGTCTTAAATTCCAAAGCTCTACTACTAGTCCAACAAAATACTAACCATCTCCCCTCTTTCCTTCAGATCATACCCATTACCAACTCATATCTTGTGGAAAAGAGTCTATCCCCAACAGCCTTAGGTATGATTTTGGAGTAGGACTGTTTTATATCCCAGGAAATTTAATTCAACAAATTGATTTATGTCAAGGCAGGAGGTTTAACAGGGGGCAGCTCAGTGAACCCCTGGATAATTCATTTAGAGGAGCCTACTAAAGGAAGCAGGGTTAGTTGCCATGGCAGAATGGCCTTCAGCCTTGCCACACTTCTGCTCCATGCAGAAATTCCTTCTATGAGAGGCTCTGTGTCTGTGGCAGAGACCAATTCCCAACACAGGCAGATAATTTGGGGTTCCATGTACTTAAAAAGAAGTCGTTCCAGAAATATTTGCTGACTAATAGACTTCTATATGTGAAATGAAAACTCCTTTTAAAAATAAAAAGATTATATTTCTTATAAATGGAAAGAAATTGAAATAAGAATCTCACAGCTTGGGCCAAATGATAATTTTGACAATTTTTGTGAGGGCTTCAAATGGTGAGGAATTTATAGAAGTATGAGGCAAAGTGCATCTTCAGAAAACTAAAATTCAGCAAATAAAACATTTGTTTTCCTAAGCCTTTGTCAAAATAAAAGTACAAAGACTTTTAGGGTACCAAAAATATAATGGATTTTTTTAAAGACACGCTTTGGGAATTTGTTCCAAGTACCAAAAAGAAAGCTAATCTGGGGAAGCTGAAAATGAGGGTGAGTTACACCTGGTTTCCAGGTGGTTGTTTATTTGGCAAGATAATAGGCTTCACTGGAAACAAAGACTGCATGACCATCATTCGAATGAAAGCAAATTTTAAAATGCATTAGAAAGAGCATCCCTATGGTACAAAAAACAACTTTACTTTCTCTTCCACAGACTTTCAAGCATCACTGATCCCTGTCCTTTATCACCAGACTTTGGCTGAGGAAGGCTGTCAACAAAGGTTTGATCACCTAATCACACACACTTGGTGGTTAACATTACGGGTAGACTCATAAAGCTTCTGTTTTTCTTGTCTCTGAACTAATGGCCTTAAAGTTCACTTTAATTTATGGGTTTCATGCCAGTGTTTCTAAAAATTGGCCCTTACACCCATATGATTACAGTAGTAAAGTGGAAACATGGGAATCCTTGTACTCTTTACAATACAAAACATTGTTAGAACCATCAAACTAAGTTGGAGGGCAATAACGTTCTTGCTAGAAATCATTAATTTCTAATTCACTCTTGCAGCTGGTTATATATGGCCTTGGGTACACTCACTCTGGGAACCATTCACCAGAAAAAATCCTGCATGACTGCTGGATGAAATGACAATGTGGGTAAAAGAACTACAAACCAAGAGCTCTGCATTCATAATCAGAGGGAGCATACCAATTTAAGTGCAGCTTTCCCAAAAGGAATTTCCTTTGGCAGAGCTTAGGCCAAAGCATAGCCAGCATTGCTAAGGTCACAGGAACAATGGCGCGATCGCTGGCTGTGCAACTCAGGGCGCTAAGGGAGCTCAGGACAGAAGAGTAAAGAAACAACCCTGGGTAGCAGGGGGCCAGCACTCAGGGCTGAACCCCAGAACAAGTCTTGGCTCTTGTTTTCTTTACTCTTTTCTAATGAGCACACACCCCCCAAAGTGGTTCAGGTACTGCCTGATCTCTAGAGGGCTTCTGACTCCCCCATATTCTAGCAGGCATGAGGGTCTTCACAGTGATGTCATATCACAATAAGGGAAACGAGAGACTAAAACAAAACAAAAAAACACTTCTATGTAAAGTGGTTTCTCTTTTCTTCGTGGCATACTGAAACATTCCTTTTTGACAGTTCACAATTCTAAAATGCTGATGCTTAGTACTAAATACACTAACCAAAAAGCATGAAGAACAACCATGTTGGTCAGCTTCTTCCACACCCTCTAAAAATCTAGGTTTGAACTTGCAAAAGGAGTTTTAGCCAAACATTAGCATCCTTCTTCAAAAACAACTCAACAAGGCCTTTCAGTTTCAGAAAGCTCATGTCTGGCAGCAGGATGGTGTGTCAAAGATTTCCTATCTCGGTAAAGCTTGGGAGGAAGCTCAAAAACAATGGTGCGCAAGGGCTATGGGTCAAGTCTGAGGTGCACTGGGAATGCTGAAATTGGGAACAACCCCCGGGGTCATCAAAGAGTAGTGATGAATGAACAACCAAGTTTTCAAGAGAAGGCTTTGCCATTTACTCTATATCCCAAACTGTGGCCATCTGGCTGATTTTTGACTCGGGAATTCTATGTCATTTGTGTAAGCCAGCAAACCAAATTATTTGCAAATGTTAAGTTTATTTTCTCCCTGTAAAGTTTTTTTCCAATTTCAATTTTTAGATTTTCAAGGTGGTCTAAAAGAATCTGTCAAACCTTGGTAAAAAGCATGGTTTTAATGCATTTTAAATTGCTTGAAACAAGTATAACTCCTCTCGTGCTCCTCATCATTGGCTGGAGAAGTCTATGAAAGCCTAATTCTGGAGGAACATGGACAGGGTAGAGTCGTTAGTTAATTTGTGGTCTGCAGTTTTTTTTTCTTCCATTAAGAACATTTTAATTTTTAATTTCATGAAGCCTCAATATAAATAACACTGGTAGAATGTAATGGTTCAGGTTCATGCTACCCATCTGTTAAATACCATGTGTGAACTCTAGGACACACTATATTCATGTCTCATCAATCACACATTATTACTGAGTAATGCAATGGGAGCATATTACAAGACCAACTTTAGTTAACTTTTGGTTAACCAACTTTGGTTAACTTTAAATTCTAGGACAACTTTAAAATGTTTTAAAGAATAGTAATGTACTGAAAAATTTATTCAAAAAAAATCTAGAATAATTCTTACTAGCTAAAAGTAATAAAAGCATGAATAATTAAAAGAGCACATATTCAAAACTTATTTCTATTTATCTTGGGAATGCAGTCACCCACACATAAGTATATACAACGGGCACCCCTCTTCCTGCCATAATCTGATCCCAGGTCCCAGTTTTAGATAACCTGAAATCTGGTTAAGCAGAGTAAATAAGGAAATCATGGCTAGCCCACATACACTGACAGTCTCAGTGGGTTCCAGATATTTGACTGTATTATCACTGATGCTCATTCTGGAGTCAATCAATTTTAAGTCTCTTTAGGAAAAAAAAAGTTTTCTCCTTTTCCAATTCTAGAGACACTAAAACTAAGATTTTCAAGGAAATTTTTTTTAGCATTTTGTAGTACAGGCAAATAGAATTACATTATCAATAAAAATAGCCCGGGGAGTCTGATATTTCAGGGAGAGAAAATGGCATTTGTTTAAAAATTTAATAATAGTGAAATGATGTTTCCAATCAAAATTATAGGCAAAGTGTTATCAGCCTTGAGAATAAGTACATATGGGCGGGTTACAGTGAGAACAACACTTGGTAAACTCTTAAGTGCTACAGAAAGGGAACTGTTATGTTAGAGGACAATGAGATTTTAGGCAAAAGTGGGAAAAGTTGTAACTAGCCCTGACTCATTTTCCTCCTTAGTTCACTTTGCTAGTCAACGTCTCTCAGCTTTGTTACGGTGAAGATCAGATCTGAGTCCTGAAGCTGGATACCTTCCTCACACAGATAAGTGTGGGGGCTGGGGTGGGGGGAGGGAAGAGGAAGGGAGGGAAACATAATTAACAAGAAAGAGACAGAGAAAAGACTAAAGAACTCAAGAGAACAGGGAGAAAACAGCCATAAACAAACCTTGCTTCGGGTCGCTAGGCGCAGTGACAGGGGTGCCGGCAGCAAGATGAGTGTTCTCCACAGTCCCATAAACCACGGGGCTGTGCTCGGGGACCTGGCTGGACAGCTGCTGGGATTTGAAGTACAAAAAAGGGTGATAATGAGCGTGCGAACATAAAAACTAGCAACATGGAACGCAAGCAAGTAGGAGAGACAGAGTGGGGTGAAAGGTTAAAAAGAAAAAAAATAAAGCGAGGAAAAAAGGGAGTGACCAATTGAATTAAAAGTACATGGGAAAGGCAAGAGGGGAAGGAAAAAGGCGGCAGGAAAGGGGGAGGGAGGAAGAGATGATTACTATTAACCACAGCAAAAGAAGATGGCGCAACAGTCACAAACACAGTTCACCCTCTCGCTCCTTGTCAGCGCATGAGCAATCTGCACCCTAGCCGTGACTTCCCAAAGGGAAGCCCAGGAAGGGCAGAAGCTCGCTGCCTTCCCCACCTCAACACCTTCTGCTAAGCTGCTCACCCGTGGTAGGTGAGAGGCTTCGGAAGGAGAGATGATGAGTTATCATCTGGTCCAATCCAACCATTTTACAAATGAGAAAACTCCTTCTGGGGATGATTTCTTTCTACCTTGTCTGACAAGGATTGTCTTCTTTTGGGGAGAGAAATTAGAAACAAACTTCACGAGGCTTTTCCGTTTGAGACTGGGAAGAATTTTCTTACTTCTCAGCCAACTGGATTCAGCCCTCATGGACTAAAGCTTGTGGACCGGGAGCTGGGGGGGCCTTCCAAGATCGCCTCATCCAAACTCCTTGTTTTACAGAGGGGCAAAGGGAAGGCCAGGGGAGTTACAGGACTTGCTCCAGGTCATCTAGGAACACGAGGCAAAGATGAGACTGAAATCCAGATCCTCGGACTAGAGACCGAGCATCCTTTCCCCTGCACCCATTCTGCCTAAGGACTAACTTCAGAATTGGGTTATGCTTTGGTTCCCTCCTCTCCCCGCCCCCTCTTTCTGACTAAGACAATCCCCTCCACACACACCTCAGAGGGAGCCTACAGTCATCACCATTCACTTAGCATCACGGGGCAGGCAGTAATTCTTTTTGGGCTGCAAGGTCATATAAAAGCCACAAAGCAAAGCAATTGACTCTCTCCAGAGACGTACGTACAGCCAATTCCTTCCTATTCCATAACACCCTCTTATACTGAATTCTATCGAAGGAGAACTCCTTCCTCCTACGATGAGGAAGTTAAAAGGAAAATTTTGAAGGGAACAAATCTCACTAGAAACAATATTCCAAAGACACAAAATAAACCAATTTGGACATCTGTCACAGGAAATGGATAATATTGCTAGCTTGGTAATCAGTCTGTAGTATGCATTATTGGGAGAAGGGGGAAATACAGTTCTAGAAAAAACATTAAACTGAGCTGTGGTGGGAAATCTCTACAATTTCTGGGATGTTGGAAAATAGATAAGCCCCATTAAATGGATTTATACACACATTTAGCAAAGAGCTATATCCTAAAGGAGGTCACCAACTTCTGTAATTTTCCATTAAAATTAATTGTTTCCTAGTAGCCTCATGGTCAGTCAAGAGGTAGTACCTGGCTAAATAGATAAGGATGCTTCAGGTGAGTCCAACCAAATTAATCTGTGTGGGACTGAGGCTCTTCCCATTATAATTAACATGGTTCAGTACATGGGGAAGCACCATGCACTCAAGCTGTAGGTGGCAACACTAATCTCCCCTTGCTGTGACAGCAACATCTCCAAATCACGGCATGTAGAACAGAAAGAGTCTGGGGCTGGAGTCAGCGGACACCCATCTGGAGCCCCGTAGCCCTGAGCCAATCACCTCCCCTTCCTGCGCCCCTCTCCTCATCCGTGAAATAAGGATCACAATGTGTCTGAGCTGTATACAGGCTTATTTGGGCAGGCACCGGATGTTAAGTGCTTTGCAAACCTCGGACTGCTATTTAAATGACACTTGTTGTTATCTCCAGGTGGTTCACTCTGAGCCCAGCTCCCATCAAGTTCAAGGACAAATAGGACTGATAACAAGAAGACATTTTCACCTGTGCTGTGGATTTTGGGATTGCATTTTAAAAGTGGAAACAGGATGTTATTTCTATTTTTCCTCTACCTATTGGTATTCATTTCACTACAGTTCCAGATAAGACCTTATTAAACCCTACGTTACACAGATTATATATAGGGGGTAGTTAGTGACACAGTCCAGAGTGCCAGACCTACAGTCAGGAAGACCTGAGTTCAAATTTGACCTCAGACACTTCCTAGCTGCATGACCCTGGACAAGTCACTTCACCCTCTTTGCCTCAGTTTCCTCATCTGTAAAATGAGCTGGAGGAAGAAATGGCAAACTACACCAGTATCTCTGCCAAGAAAACTCCAGATGCGGTCATGGAGGGTTGAACACGAATGAAGTGATTAGACAACAACAAATTTTTTTTTTTAATCTGAGCTACTGATTTCTGTTTGAATTCTAGTTAAATAATGAAACAGAGCTATAATTATTAGTCTATTCTAAATTATTCATGTGAGAAAAAATCAGCCTATGACTTGAGTTTTATATTGGGAAGGTTTCAGAGCTATAAATGAAAATACTGACACAGTTCAGTATCACTGGCTGAAAATAGCACTGTGATAAAGGAGACACACTGTATAAATGGATATGTTAGGATGACTTGGTTAGCTACAGTTTCTAAATAAAAATAAGATTAGTCTCATTTACTTAATGGGAAAAGAGACTATAAGTCAACTAAATGACTGCAGGGCTGAACATCTGAAAAATGGAAAATTGTACCCACCAGGCCACAGAAAAATACATTGCTCAAAGACAAGAAGGTGGATAGACAAAGTATTCACAAATATGTCCCTCAAGCCCATGACCCTAACATATCAAGACATTTTTTAAAATCTAATATGAAACAGACTAACCTTTAAATGAAAATTTATCCATAATCTACCATATCTAAGAAGCATCATTAGCAAACGTCCATGACAAAGGAGTGATTTTAGGAATAAGCAAGCTTGAAAATAAAAAAAAAAGTATGCTGGAAATGTCCATTTCTAAACATAAAAGTAAGATCTAAGAGATTAGCATTTCAAATACTAGCAGATAGCAAATAGAGCCACAGAAAGAGTTCTCCTCTAGGGTCTTTACAGGAAGAGGATTTTACCTTCCAACTTTTGTGTTGTACATTTTTCTCAGGCCCTTATCTTTGAAGGAGGGCAGAAGCAAGTCATGCTGGTATATCTAACTTTATAGATCACATATATTCTTGAAAAGTTTGTATACCCCAATTTCAGGGAAAAAGAGAAATCATTTTTCCACAGACAAAATTTCTGACCAGCTCTATTTTAATTTTGGAATGACCTTCAATTGATCTAGAAAAAAGAAATATATAAAAGAGGTCAAATCAGCACTTATTAATGCTATTACGTCAAGGAAAGATCACACTTATTCTATGTGGTCCCAGAAAGAAAGACTAGGAGCCAGTGATGGAGGATGCAAAGAGGCAGGAAAAAACTACCAAAGAGAGTTCTGTTAGGTCTGGTCTGCCCCCAGAGACATGAAACATCTTCAAATAGAACGTGGACGGTCATTCAGCAGGCATGCCGTTTGTGGACTTTTTCCTTGTATATGGGTTAGATCAGATGATGACTGAGGTTCCTTCCAACTCCCAAATTCTTTGATTCTCTGTGGCTGCAAAACAACAACGTGATGGAAACTCCAAAACGAGGATTCAAATCTGACTGCTCTTACTTACTTCCCAGGTTTGTGGCAATGGGCCAGTCACTTAACTTCTCGGAATTTAGTCTCCTCACGTGTGAAGTCAGAGTCTAAATCTAAAACAGGATGAACCCATGATTATGATTCCTGACATCTTAGCTTTAAAGGCTTCCTTTCTAAGGATTCCAGATAAGTCAGCCTGGGTCATAGGAGACCTCCTCCCTGCCACTACCCTCCTCAGTAAGGGCCTCCAACGATAGTCATGGCATCCTGGGTCCTCTATGGCAAGGTCAGTAGCTTAGTAGGGCCAACCGAATTAGACAAGCTCCATGTCAACAGCGAAGGCTCCTAAGCCTGGAAGTGATAAGGGCCTGGTATAAGAACTTTGTGATTAGGGATTGGAGAAGGCACTGTGGGAATCAGGGCTTCTTATGTGAGACCATATGGCTATGCTATATTTACACTGGAGAACTGAAAACTTAGGGGAGACTTGATAACTCTACTAAAATATTTTTATTGCTGTCATATGGAAATGATTTTAGAGTTGTTCTCTTGAGACCCAGAGGACAGGACTAGGAACACTTAAGTAGGAGGAAGGCGAGAAGTGTAGAAAGGAAGATTTCAGAAGAATCAGAGCTGAACAGCAATGGAGCAGGTTGTTGTGAGGTAGAGAGCTCCTCATCACAAGAGGTGTTCAATTGGAAACTGTATGTTCACTTATTGGGGGTAGTGCAACAAGTTGGTCTAGATGACCTCTTTGGTACCTTGAAACTCTCAGATCACACAAATCCATTATCCTGCAAACGAAAATCCACTGAGGCCAATTCATGATCCCCACTGGTTTCCTTGTTGCCTCCATGTTTTTAATTCTGTCAGTCCCAGGGGCTGGCCTGTCAACTTTCCTTTCATTACCATTATGAGTCACTTCTGATCAGGGTTGTTCTCCTTCCTCAGAAAGGTTGGGGCCAAGGAAAGTCTCTCTGTCATCCTTCTCATCTACTTTAGGTTTCCTAATTGTTTTTGGAGTGGGGAGGGGGCTCAGAAGTCCAACTTTAACGGCTGATTATGATATGGAGGTAACTGTGGATTCTATAAGGTTGATGTGATGTGCTAGGTTCCAGCAAGTTTGAAAAGCTTTGAATGTGAGCCTTAGGAATGACTGTCTCTTGTGTCTGTTAAGGGCTGGTAAGGGGTCCCCCTGAACCTGGGTTTTTGAGTTGCCATATTTTTCAGAAACACTGGACACAGAGCATACAGGAGGCTCTCAGTATGTCAAGGACAAAGCCCCCACCTACACCCTAGCTGACATAATTTGTCATTTGGACCCCTGTGTGTCCTTGGAAGGCAAGACAGGCACCAACCAGTTTGTGGCAGGCTGAGAAAATGCTTGTGCAGCCAGGGTCCTTTGCAGACAAGCAGACTCTCCTATTTTTATAGTTTAGTTCAAGGGTGTGGAACCTGGGGCCTTGAGGCCACATGTGGCCTTCTAAAGCCTTAATTCAGTCAAAAGGCTGCACTTAAAGATCTAGAAGGCCATATGTGGCCTCAAGGTCACAGGTTCCCCACCCCTGGTCTAGTGGTTCCCAAGGGAAAAGAATATAGCTTTTGCCAGAGCCTTGTTCCTCCCCTTTGGGAAGGGCTGTGCCCTTTTTCCACCTTTATTGAACCTTTTGCCTCCCATGCCATGCCTGTTCCTGCTTTCTCCTCCTTCTTTGGTTGCACTGTCATAAACACGCAAACTTCTGTAAAAACTGTGTGAACTCTTTGGGTTCGACATGCATGTTCATTTCTCTTGTAATAAACCTTGTTTTCTTTTTGTTTTTTGATGGGGGGAAGGTAGATCAATTGGGGTTAAGCGACTTGCCCAAGGTCACATGGCTAGTTTTGTGTTAAGCATCTGAGGCTGCATTTGAGCTCAGGTACTCCTGACTTCAGGGCCGTCTTGTGACACTGTGATTGCCTACTGACATGTTTGAAGACCATTCTACATCTGGAAAGGTTTGTCACAAGAACCTTGGGGTGATTTCTTTGTATAAAAGTCAGCCACTAAACAGACAGAAACATTCAAAGGCCTCAGGTACTATGCAACTTTGCTCTGCATCTGCAAATGACAGCATCAAAATGGATGAAAGGACTAAGAACCAGGTACTTGGTTTAGTAACAAACATTAATTTAATTGTTGGTCTCCTTCAAATGTGATTTTTGTCCAGGATTAAAGAGCTGAAATCCTACAGCCAGGACAGCTTTACCATGTGCCAAGCACTGGGGACACAAAGAAAATCAGAAACAGGGTTGATGTTTTGGGGAAGAGCCATTAGGCTTGGGATTAAATTAAACAAAATCCAATTGTAATCTTCTGGTATTTGTTCTGATCCCATAATCTATATTATTTATAAAACTTTCTCTGACAACTTGGCCTTAAGAAAAAGGTAATACTTCATCATTCAAGTGAAATTTCATTTTAATTTTTGCTCCGCAGATACCAATCCTAATTTATATAACATAATTACAAACTTACTAAACCAAATTCTACATCTTGCAGTAGCACATTTCTTTTTTTATAATCTGGCCTAAATTAATAGCTAAATCTCAACTCTACAAATGCAGAAATATAAATATAATAAACTAATAAGCATAATAATAAATATAATATAAAAAATAGAACTTACAGGAAAATATTCAATAAATCAGAGCTTGTAAAACCAATCAACTAGGCCTCTTGCCTATGTTTAATAATAACAATAATAATGACAGCTAACACTTACACAGCACTTTGAGGTTTGCAAAGTTTGACAAATATTATTTCTGAGATAATACTGCACCTGTCATTTATTCAGGAGAAGATGATTACCAAATTGTGCCCTGAACTCACATGCTCTATCGCGAACGAGGCTATGACAATGGGTTTATGGACTCCAGAAGGAGAGATGACCCTTTATTTGTTTCTTTTTGGCTTTTTGTCTGTTAAACTTGTTTGCAAGATTTGTTTCCTGTAGGCTTAGTACTCTCCACCTGCAGATGCCCAATCGCTCAGGCCAGACGTCACCCCCTGTCCATGACTGTGATGTGTCACCCCTGGACCTGGCATCAACCAAGTTCCGGATGCCAGCTAAAGAACTGACCTCTCGAATGGGACCTCTTGGGGCAGGGACAGCTCTACGTCTACTTTTAGTAGAAAGTAACTTTGGAGGAAGAAACCTTTGTCCCTTACTCCAAGATTTTGAGCCCCATTCATCTGAGGGGGGAATGATGGGGTGCTTGTGCTCAAGTCCCCACCCTAAGATACTGTTTTATGTGCTTATTTTCTATTATCCCTGTTACACTGTTGTAAAGTTCTGTTGACACCAGTTACCCCTAAACTCCCATTAACCTATGTAATAAAATGTATTGTTAATGTCTATTAGCCATGTAAGGGACATGAAAGATCTTGGGGTCGAATGTAATGGTAACAGGAATTTGAAGATCTTCCCTGTCCCCTAATAGGCTGAATGTAATCACATGGGGAGCCTGTGGTGAGAGGAGTTAGCTGAAAGGAGTTAATAGAGCCTACAAGAAGCTGGGAGCTGGAGCAGCTAGAAGGTGGGACAAAGAAGACACACCCAGGCAGACAGCTAGGCTCATGAGCGCTGGTTTGTGGGAAAGCCAAAGGATGGTGTGGCTCTCTGTGGCGTTATGGTATATTAACTCCTTTGCGGCTATGATGGATTTGGCTTTCTGGTTTTGAGATCTGGTTTTCAGGTTTCTAAATAAATGTTATGTTTCTGTCTTTTATATGGAGAGTCTGTTACATTTTGTGATTGAGAACTATGCCAGCATATTTACAGTGGCCATCAGCACTGGCAAATACTGAGTTGGTGTTATAATAACTTACAGAAAAACATTCAATAAGTCAGAGCTTGTAACACCAATCAACTAGGGTCACTCACTATGTTTAATAATAACAATAATAATGATAACTAACACTTACACAGCACAGGTTTGCAAAGTGCATTACAAATATTATCTCTGATCCCCACAACAACCTTAAAATGAAGATGCTATCATCCCCATTTTATATATGAAGAAATTGAGGCAGACAGAATTTAAGTGACTTTCCCAGAGTCCCACAGCCAGTGAGTACCTGAAACTGGAACTGACACTGGGTCTCCCCAACTCCAGCTCTGGCATTCTAGTCATTGCTACCTACGTCCTTGTTTACCATTCCCCCCAAACAATTCTGCAGCCACACACAAGGGAGAACATGTTGAGCTCCTTTGAAATCTTTTCAGTGGCTAAGCTTTTTGTACAAAAAGCTATTTTAAAATTAAGGTTAAGTTTAGGGAAGTCCACTGAAAAGACTGAAAATTTTTTTTCCATCTCTTAATTCCTAAGACATGAACAATGGTGATGAGGAGAATTCAGCTACTGTAAGATTTTATTTTAAGGGCAGACTCAATGAAGAGCTAGTGTTGATTATAAATGCCTACAAGCAAGGGGTTGCAGACTTTTATTAAAAAGGGGGGCTCAGAGGTCTTTTAATCCAATTCCTCAATGGATGGAGGAAGTCTCCTTAAGCTCTGTTTTAAAATATGTGTAAACTGAATTCAAAGTCTTGAACACCAGGGGTCAGGATAGAGCCTAGTGTACATTCAGACTTTGACTCAAACACCCTCCAGCATAATCTCTTACATTTTCAATTGAGAGGCCAAACCTACAGTTTCCCCGGGAAGGGACTCAACTTTTTTTTTTCCAACCAAAATTTGAATACACATTCACAAGTACTAAACAGATGAATGTTTAATGCCTGAAACAGGTGCACTCCAGTGGAGAGGTACCCATTCAGAAGGTTTGTAGAGAAAGCCAAGTGGTTAAACAAATAGCCATAACCTATTATTTCTTTAGAGTCCAGTCTGTATTGAAATGTGATTCTGTCTCTTCACTACCTGTGTCCCCTAAACTCATTTAGCTACAAAATCCACTTCAGAAAGTCCCAGCCAAGATACTAAAGCAATGCCAGTGACAGAAATACATACTCCCCTAGAGAAATGGGTACTGCAGCCCATGTATGCAAGCCTCACACGAAGATCACTCACTATCTATTACAACATAAACTTCAGACCAAATTAAACTCAAGAACTTAAGAATTATTTCTATTGTTAATACATGACATAGGCTAGATGGCCCCTGGAACACACGAGTGACACATTCATTTAGCAGGGTGTGTTAACTGACTGAGTATATCAGGGAGCCATCACACAAATTTTTAAAATGAATCTTATCTCAGAGTTATGAAAAATGAACCTAACTTCCATGAGTCACTTGCCTCTGAGGCTACAGACGATACATAGTGACTACAGGTGCCACAGCTTAATGTCCAAAGGACAATATTAATAAACATATTGTTGCTTCCAGGATGATTAAGCCCCTGGGTGCCAATAAACATGGGTCCAGCCTAAGGCCTGGGGTGCGAGAACATCCATAGAAAAATTAAAGTCTGGGTCACTTGATTAGTGCGAAACAGAGTGGTCCAACCCAGGTTTATGTCCAACAACCTAGAAACTCACCTCAAGTGAGATTTCCTCAGACTTTCCCCCATAGAATTCAGTATTTATGTGCCACTGACCTGCCCCTGTGTGAAGGAAGAGGGATCACTTCTACAGAGGGATGGCAGATTACAAGTAAAAATAGGCCAGCACAGGGTTTGGTTCAAGGTGCTCTGCACTGAAAGATTTGAAGATGATTTTGAGAATGAAACAAGACCAGGGAGCCTTTGGACCTCAGTGTCAACTGGACACAGTACCAGAAAACATGCATTTTTCCACAGAGATGGCTGGCCACCTTTGTAACAGCTCAGATGACTTGTATACAAAACCCTCAGAGCCTCCAGACTCACAGCTGGGCAAAGCCATAATCATCAAAACATTTGCTACTGGGTAAAAAATAGAGAGGCTGGTAAGTCAAACAGATCAGGCACATACATAATACAGAGAAGCAATTTAGCAAAGTAACCTAGTGTTAAATAAACCCAAAGATTCCAGCTATTGGGGAAAAACCTATTTTAACAAACTGTAAGGAAAACTGGAAAACAATCTGGCAGAAACTAGGTATTGACTAACATCTCACACCAAATACCAAGATAAGTTCAAAATGAGTACATGGTTTAGACATAAAGGATGATATAATAAGGAGGCAAGTATGGGAAAATTTACCTGTCAGATCTATAGATAAAGAAAGCACTTATGAGCAAACAAGAGGTAAAATGGATGCTTTTAATTACATAAAATTAATTTTGGGGGTTTTTTTTTGGGCATAAACAAAACCAATGCAGCCAAAATTAGAAGAAAAGCAAAAAACAGGGGTGGGGTGGGAGGGAGATATCTTTACAGCAGCAAGTTCCTTTGATAAAAGGTTTCATATCTCAAGCATGAAGAGAACCAGGCCAAATTTATAAAAATAAAGGTCATACCTTAATTAATAAATGGTCAAAGGATATAAACAGGTAGTTTTTAGAGAAAGAAACCTATTATATGAAAAAAATCCTCTAAATTACTAATAAGAGAAACGCAAACTCAAACAACTCTGTGGCATCACCTTATATCTATCATAATGGCTAAGATGATAGAAAAGTAAAAATATAAATGCTGGAGGGGATATGGGAAAATGGGTACATTAATACACTGTTGGTGGAACTGTGAACTGATCCAACTTTTCTGGGAGAACAATTTGGGACTCAGTTCAAAGGGACATGAAACTGTATACTCTTTGACCCATCAATATCACTACTAGGTTTATATCCCAAGGAAATCAAAGTCAAAGGATCCATATAAAAAAAAATATTTATAACAGCTCTTCTTATGGTGGCAAAGAGTTGGAAAAGGAGGGGATGCCAATCAATTGGGAAATGGCTGAACAAGTTGTGGTATATGAATATGATGGAGCATTATTGTGTTATGATGAAAGAGGCTGTTTCAGAAAAACCTGGGAAGACTTGTACAAATTAAAGCAAAGTGAAGTGAGCAGAACCAAGAAAACAATCTACATAGTAACAGTAACCGTAACAATAATTAACTGTAAAGATTTAGTAACTCTAATCAAAACAATGATCTACCACAACTCCACAAGATTCATTCTGTACAACGCTATTCACCTCCAGACAGAGAACTGACGGCATCTGTGTGCACACGGAGCTGTGTTTTTCTTCCCTTTATTTTTCTTGCTTCTCACTCCTACCCCTGTCCCTCCCTCGGAATGTCCAGTGGAAATGTTTTACATGACTTCCTATGTAGAATGGGTACTGTATTTCTTGCCTTCTCAACGGGCAGGAGAAGGGATAGAAAGAAGAGAAAATTTGAAACTGAAAATAAAAATAAAACTATAAAACCTTAAAAAAAAAGTTAAGGTCCTTAAGGCAATGGTCATGCCTCAATGCTCTTTATGTCATCCCATTAGATGGCAACAGAAGTGCTTTAAAATGTATGATTATTATATTATGGTATTATGATATAGTATATCATATAATAATATACAATGTTATAATTATTATATTATAGTATTATAATATAATATAGTATGTATATAATACAGTATAATATATAATATAGTTTTATATTATAATATTATTATATTATAGTATGATTTCCACAAACTTATTCAATATCTATCAAGGAAAGATCTATTATAAATAATGTCTACCATTAAGAATTTTTTAAAATGCATTTGTCTTTACATCCTGCCCAATTCTGGGAGAAACTACGTGGCACAGTTAAGAGAGGACCAGGCCTAGGGTTAGGAAAACTCATCATCCTTCTGAGTTCAAAATCTAGCCCCGAGACATTTACTAATTGTGTGACTGGGGGCAAGTCATTTTACCCTGCTTGCTTCAGTTTCCAAATCTATCAAATAATCTAGAGAAAGAAAACAGCAAGCCACTCCACCATCTTTGCCAAGAACACTCCAAATGGGGTCACAAGGAGTCAGACATGATTGAAAAGACTGAACAACAGTTCTGGAGAGAGGGAAAAAAAAACCCTCTTCTATGCCCACAGACTAAAATCTTCATTTATGATAAAGTAAAGCAATTGAGCAAAAAATATTTGATAAGATGGCCTCATCCCACAATGTACACTCACTCTGTCCCATTAATTTCCTCTATTTAATGAGAAAAGAGGTTTATTTTATGAACTTCACAAGAAACAGCAATAATTATTTGTAGCAATAATAACACCTAGTATATATAGCTTGTTAAGGTTTACTGACTGCTTTACAAACATCCCGTTTCACCCCACAACAACCCTAGAGGTAGACTATTATCCCCAGTTTGCACAGAAGGAAAACTCAGGCTGAAAGAGGTCAAATGACTTGCCCACTGCTACACTGTTAGTATATGAGGCTGAATTTGAACTCAGGTCTTCCTGACTACAGGCCCAATGCTCTATTGATGGTACCACCTTCCTAATATAATACTAATGAAATTAAAAAGGAGTAGATTTTCTAAGTGTTTCTAAGACTCTTTCAAAGACCAAAACGATTTTTGCGATAATACTAAAATGTTCTAATTTCCAGTATATACAAATATATATAAAACATGTATAAATATATATTTCCAATTTCTGAAAATATGATATATATATATATAACATATATAAAAATAGACATAAATATTGGAGAGCATTATAAAATGCAAAATGGATAACCTTGAGTACGTTAAATTGAAAAGTT
>CM053582.1:104726219-104759530 GCA_028627135.1 Pseudochirops cupreus
TAACTACAACATGTACAACCTATATCGAGTTGCTTGTCTTCCCAGTGGGGGTGGGTGAGGAGGAAAGAAGGAAAAGAATCTGGAAATCAAAGTTTTTAAAACAAATGTAAAAAAAACATTGTTTCTTACATGCAACTGGGAAATAAGGTACATAGGCAGTGGGGTAGAGAAATCCACCCTGTCCTAGAAAGTTAGGGGGGATGGTGGGGGAGGATACAAGAGAGAGCAGACTGGGGGAGGGGTATTCAGCAGGCGTGCTATCTTGGGGTGGGGGATGGGGGAAAGACGGGGAGAAAATTTGTAACTCAAAATCTTGTGGAGATGAGCACTGAAAATTAAAAATAAACAAAGAGTTTTTAAAGCATAGGTGAAAGTCAGGAAATGAAATTCACATTTTCTACTCCTTTCTTGATAGGTTTCACTCATTGCTCTGTGCAAGAGGCTGTATTAATACAAGCACGCTTTGACTGATTCTAGCATTTTGCTAATTCCTAAAGACTTCAATGGAACTTTTACACGAACACAGAGAGTATCTGAGGATTCCACCCAAATCAGGTATCTTGGCCACAGACTCTCCTCTTTGGTGCTCCACACTCAAATGTGATGCAATGGATTAGACACTTAAATATAAAGATCAAAGATCTCAATCTGGAAATCACCCTCACTTGGAAGGTGAGGGAACTGAAGCTCAGAGACAGGTTGAGAGACTTGCCCAACCAAGGTCCATCTGGTCTCACAAGCAAGTTCTGACCTGAGGTTCTCTGACTGAATCTGGTGCTCTTTCCCCCTACACCGCAGCATTAGCCACGGTCTGTTCTCTTTCAAAGGGAAACAGGCAGGGGCGTGCAGGTGGTGCAGTGAATAGAGCACCAGCCCTGGAGTCAGGAGGACCTGAGTTCAAATCCAGCCTCAGACACTAAAACACAAAACTAGCCATGTGACCTTGGGCAAATGACTTAACCCTAATTGCCCCTCCAAAAAAAAAAGGCAAAAAAACCCCAAAAAACAAAGGGAAACAGGCAAAGCCTACTTCTCTCAAGGGAAGAGGGTCCAGTTCATCTGATATCAACAGGACTTCTCAGTTCTTCAAGAACAATGCAGTCAAACTAGCCATCCTAACAACGGATTTGTAATGTGAAGGCAGCTGAATGTCACTAACCACTAACCATTCTCACGGGTCTGGGGACTAGCCTCCCACATGAGAGATCCTCTCCTGACAGCACACTAAAAAGCCCTCCTCCAATGTTTTGTAAATTTATGTACACAATCAGATTGTGTCTTTGTTATCTCTTTATTTTCCTACATGGCCATACCATCCCCTTTTCCAATCATACACTTCTGGAGAATATTTTTCATGTAATTTCTGAGCAAGTTGTTGAGATGGTGATTAATTCACACCCATCAAGCATCTCTCCACTGCCCTTTAAGCTACCTGTTTTCCAGCATTTAAAGGGGCTGAGCAAAGAAGAGAGTCTGGAGTTGTATTGTTTTGTCCCAGAAGGATGGACCAAGAGCAAACAGGAGGGGGGGAAGGGCAGGGGAGTTTCTCAGAGGTAAATTTAGGCTGAATATAAATAAAAGCTCTGTAACCTCTCAAATCATCTAAAAGTGGAGTGGCAGACAACAGGCTCCTCTCCTTGCTGGAGGGCTTCAACTACAGTTAGGACCAGAGAGCATTAAGACCCCTTCCAACTTTGGGACTATGCATTTAACTAGATTTCATCACTGGATCAGTATTAAATCTCAGCAAGCAAGTTCTCTGGTGCTGCAAAGTCATCTGCCAATAACACTACCTAGTGATTAATGAGGAATCCAAGGTCCATCTGGCTTTTGCAAAGGACATCACAAGAGTGGGGAACATCTTGGCAAAACACACTTTGTTTTAACAAATGCCTTGCTTGATACTAATGACTGAAGTATCACTGAGCAACGTTATCTCTCACTGAAGCCATGAAGGAAGCATGTATAAGCTTTTAGACAGGCAAGAAGATGCCTTGCTGGGAAGTATTTCTAACTCCATCTTACTCAATGGAGGTAGATGCCTTTCTATAATCAACAAATAGTAGGATCGGGGAGGCTAGGTGGCGCAGTAAATAGAGCACCAGCTCTGGAGTTAAGAGGACCTCAGCTCAAATCTGACTTCCTCAGATGCTTAACACTTACTAGCCGTGTGATCTTGGGCAAGTCACTTAACCCCAAGTGCCCTGCCCATCCCCCTCTAAAAAGCAAAAAAACAAAAAACAAATAGTAGGATATTGTATTCTTTAAGTTGTGGAATCAAGATTCAATCACTGTGATCTGCCATATTTTGTTACTCTCTCACATTTCCATAGAAAAAGAGTACTGACAATATGAAGAGATCATTCTCTAAAATTTTATGGTGGGAAAACAGGCCAGGAGCCATTGGTGTCCTTTTCGTCACCTTTTTTTCATGAGTAATCTTGTCCATGATTTGCCCCAATGTTCTGTGTTTTTCTCTCAGGAATCTTGGGATCAGTATCCCTTAACATCCTGCGGGTATATACAGTCTGGTCCAACTGTCCTCATCTTTCTTCTTCAGTAGCATCTGCATTCTTCAACGAGCACAATGGGGCATGAGGATATTAGAATCTAAATATAGTCGTTCACTTAGTGCGATGAAGATTGTTACAGAAATGGTGAGAGAAATACTCCACCTTTCATTTGTTCCCTTTTAAATGCTGTGGAGGGCTCTCTGCACTGAATGACTCATATTAGCAATTCGTGTACAAATACATTTTTCCCTCTACCGCTCCTTCCTCTACTCTTCTGATAATTCCCTCCATAACATTTTGCAAATGAATTTCTAATCTCAGCCAGAACTGTGTTTGCCTGCCATGTGTCTCTCCTTGCTAACGATGAAGATCAAGTTATTTGTAGAAAGGTGGTCACTGGGCTCCTTCACTCCCCCTAATGTGAATGGTGGCTGCTTTACATCTGCTGTGCATGGGGCTGGATGAATACAAAGGGAAGCAAACAGGGAGTTCCCGATTCTGACTCGGGGCTGACATCTCGCCAAAGCATCAGGTTGAGGTTGCTGCACCTGCCCACTGTCTTCTCAGCCTCATTTTCTCCTAACACTGCATTGCTTTTTGCTTTTGTTCTAAAAATCACTGGTTGAATTTTACAAGTTACTCCCACATCATCTGTTGGTTGTCATCAAAAGTGTTCCATATATGACCCCTCCAACTAAAACCTGTTCAATGAGATTGTTGAGACTACAACCAAAACTTTTTACAAAACCAAAAATTTCCTAAGCTTTTGTACTGATAATTCACTTATTTTAAGTGATATAGAGTCCTAAACATCAGCAGAGGAAAAGATGTGAAGGGGGAAAAATGTTACAACTACAGAAAAACCTTTAGAGCACTGAATTTAGAATCTATAAAGTCAAGAGTTTAAAAGTTATCTGAGATGATGTTGTCCAGTAAATCTGAGTGTAGCTAAAGCTAAGGGGGCACAGAAGAACTGGGACTGAGCTGATACTGACACAGCAGGTGTGGATGGGACAATGGTCCTTGCAGAACATTACAACATAGCCTGGCATGTAGTAGGCGCTATATAAATGCTCATTCCTTTCCCCTCCTCTTCCTAATTCCCTATTGACTCTTGAATAAAGTCCTCATTCTCGTGTGAAGACCTTTCAAAATCTGTCTCCAATCTTCCTTTCCTACCTTTTTCTCCTAAATCTTCTCTTTGTCCATTGGTAAAATCTGAATCAGAACAACAACTGCTCCCTCAACTGTGAGTGCCACCTACTACTTCTCTGCCCTTATAAAATACCCCCTTCCCTGCCTGGAAAATATTCTCTGCTTCCTGATGTCCCTTGCAACCCTGTCTTTCGAGCCTCAGTTTGGTGCTGGTTTCATCTTGACCAAGCTGTTAATCCTCTTTCTGTCCAGAGATAACCCTATAGACAATTTACTTAGAAGTGTAAAAGTGAGAGAGTATAAGCTCCTGGAGGGCTTTATCACATGCAGGAAGTATTCTCTAATCAAAGGGTCAATTTGTGTTTTAGAAAAGTGGTTTCTGGTGCGCTTGACCAAGCTAATGTGTACGTTTCTGCCCAGTCTCAAGGAGTCTTTTGAGCAAAATGCATCATTACAAAATTGAGAGGGGCAACTGCTTTGAGTGGATTTTCTTCATTTCCACGGCCACACTCGCTGTGATTGTGTTTGGATTCACAGCTTCCATGTCCTAAAGTGATATAATATATCTGCTTATGAAATTATTTAACTGATGGTTAAAGGGTCATTTCCTCAAAGAATGTTCCTATTGAGTCTCACAAGGTGCTCTGTGCAGCTACAACACCTAAGTAATACAGGTGCTGAATAACATGAGTGCTCACCCACCACAAGGTGCCACAAATTAGCTTACATTCCCTATCTTAGTGCTTGCACTAATCTTATAAAGCCTAATAGTGGATAGTAAGAATACAATATCCTTTCCAGAGGACAGCAGCTCTTTCTGACATCATGCAAGTGCTCATTAGGAAATGTGACCAGCAGCCAAGGTTCTGATGGTGAAGACCACATATCAAGCTGTTACCAATAGTTTTTTTTATTTTTATTTTTTTAAAAACAATACATTTTTAAAATACCATTTAGAATCTAGATACTCAGGGCTATGAGACGAATAATGGAAATGGAAAGAATAGAGAGTGGTTCTAGGAAACAGCCAGGCTCTGGAGTGGTTAGTAACCAAGTGCAGATGGGATCCCGTCAATATTCACTGCCTCTTACCTGAGGAGGAGTGGGTGTCGATGTCGGTCTCCCTATGGGAGGGGTAGGGTTTCTGCTGCCTCCTCCAGACATGATCTCCTCTGTTATGTCCTTACCCCCTTGGTTGGGATCCCGGATCCGTATCTACCAAATGAAAACAAAACACCACAGGCAGAAAATGAATGGTCATTCATGAGGGATGTTGCAGAGATGAGTCTGTGTTACACAAATTTCCCAGGGAGGCAGCATGGAGCAGTACAAGGAATGCTGGACTGGGAATCAGAGGGCAAGGATTTGAAACCCGAGCTCTGCGGATTACTGTCTGCATGACGACACCAGTCACTTTCCTTCTCTGAGCCTCAGCTTTCCCTGCTGCAAAATGAGAAGGCCACAGTTTTGACCCATGATCATTAAGGACCTTAAGGTCCTTGTACATTCGTCTAAGCCAATGCTCAAAAGGTGCGTATGTGTAGTAAGAGGCGTATACAGAAAAGGCCCCTGATTTACAGAAATAACAAAATGGTTCATTTTGGAAATCATTCAGATTTTCATTCAAAATTAGTGGCCATTAGACCTGACTTAAGAGACACAAAAACAAAGACTCGTTCAAAGAGAATTAGCTGCTCTGAACTCCTCAGTCAAGAAAAACTTCAGATTGTCTCTTTCAACTTTCTGTGGGTTCAATGTTTTGTTTATTCTGCTCAGGTCAAGATAGAGATAATTTAATATTTACCACAACATAAACAATGACAGTTAATTCTGTGACCTTAGAAAACTCGCTCCACTTTTCTACGAACTGCAATTTTAAAATCTGTTAAATCAGGGGGTTGGATGAGATTCCCCTTAAGGTCTCTTTCAGCTTTAATAGTCAACAGTTCTCTGTATAAGCCCCTCCTTTAAACAAACATTTCAGTTGGTTTGTAGTGATTCTAGTTGATCTCCTGTAACTAACACCTAACCTACTCCATGCATCTTCAAAAGGACAGGTATCCACATACGGATGGCATGTGAAGGTCCAGGAAAATCAGCAGATAAGAAAATCATTTCTGCTTTAAGCCCAACATTTAGCTTCCTTATTTAATGTCTCCTGTTATCATTAAAGACTCAGCACAGGAATCTGTCTGGGTTTTTGCAAAACTCTACTGTAAAATAAACAAAAGCCTTAGTGTCCCCAAAGTCAAAGTACAGTTTTTAAACCCTAAGACTTTTGGGACATCCTGTACAAAGCCATCTCCTAATTCAAGTTCTCCACCTAGGAGCCGTTCTTGACTCTTCACTTTCATTCATCTCCCTAGCTGCCAAATCTTATTAATTCCACCTTCTCAAGATCTTCTGCATCCATCCTCTTCCTCTTTCCTCACACTGCAATCATAGCAGGCCAGGTCCTAGTCACTTCTGGTTTAGAACACTACAAAAGCCTTTTCACTGTCTCCCTGCAGCCAGCTTCTCCCCTTCCAACCAGTTCATCACACAGCTGCCAAAGTGAGAGTCTTACAGTACAAATCTAACTATAACTACATCACTCCCAACAACTCTGCTTGGCAATGAAGGTGCTTTACAACTTGGTCTATCTTGCTAACCCCATATCACTCCCTTTCCTGCCTTCTATCTCACAAAAGCAGCATGCTTAGAGCTCCCCATTCATGAGATTACATCTCCTCTTTCCAGCTCTGCACAAGCTTTTTTGCATGCCTACAACGAATGCCATCATCACTCCCATCTTCTAAAAATCCTTGGCTCTTCCACTTCATGGCTCAGGTCACGTACCAAATCCATGAAGAGGCCTTCCCCGATTTGCCCATTTGTTACTGACATCCCTCTTCATGTGAAATTATTTTGTATATAATTTGGATTTCCAAATCTATTAATATTGTTGAGCTATATCAGCCCAACACAAAGGAGAATCTCCTCAGCAGAGACATTTGCAATTCTGTACGGCTTTTTGTTTGTTTTGATTTGGTTTTTTTCATTGAACAAAAATCTCTTTTCTTTGCCCTCCTACACTGAAAAAAGAAATCAAAAGCCTTCTAACAGGCAATAATCAAACAAACTAACTTCCCACACTGCCTCCATTCAAAAACGTATCACATTCTGCAATGTGAGTTCATGGCTTCTCTAACAGGAGCTGGGGAGTACGCTTTACCCATTTGCCAAGAATGTTCCCTAAGACTATTTCCTGGGACATTTTCTCTTCTCCCTCTATGCTATTTTGTTTGATGATCTCATCAGTTCCCATAGATTTAATTATCATTTATGCACAGGATTCTCGGATCTATTTATCTAGCTCTAATCTCTCTCGACCTCCAATCTTGTATCTCCAACTGCCAACAGAGGGCATCACAAACTAGGTATCTCAAGAGCATGTTAAACACAACTTGTCTAAAACTGAACTCATTCTCTTACCCTCCTTCTACCCAACCCTCCTCTGCTCCTGACTCGTCTAGGAAACCACCATGCTCCCAGACTTGTAACCCAGGCGTCATCCTCAACTCCTCCCTTTCTCACCCTACCTCCCACAACCAATCAGGTGCTGAGGCCTGTCACTGCTACTTTTGTCACCATCTCTCATATATACTACCTTCTCTCTCTTCTCTGACACTGCAACCACCTCGGTGCACACTTTCACAACCTTCAGCCTTGACTACTGCAACAGCTTACTGGTGATTCTCCCAGCCACAATTCTCCCCACTCTAATCTGCTGTCCAGCTAATCTTCCTAAAGTGAAGATTTGACCCCATCATCTGCCTATTCAATAGCTCCAGGGGCTCCCTATCACCTCCACAATCAAATCCAAAATCCTCTGTTCACATTTTGAAGCTCTTCATAACCTGGCCCCTTCCTACCTTTCCAGTCTGCTTGCACCTTACTCTTCTCCACAACACAGTGCCACTGACCTCACACACAACACTCATGTCTTGGCTCCAAGCATTTGCATTGGTTGTCCCCAATGTGTGGAATTTTCTCCCTCCTGGCTTCCAGCTTCCCTTCCTTCCTTCAGGTCTCTGTTAAAAGTTTCACCTTCTTTAAAAATCCTGGCCTCTGGGGCAGCTAGGTGGTACAGTGACTAGAGCACCAGCCCTGGAGTCAAGAGGACCTGAATTCAAATTCAGCCTCAGACACTTAACACTTACTAGCTGTGTGACCTTGGGCAAGTCACTTAACCCCAATTGCCCTGCCTTCCCCCCCTCCAAAAAGACCACAAAAAAAAAATCCTGGCCTCATCCTCCCTAATACCTTTCCTCTGATATTATCTCCAATTTTCCTGTATATATCTTGTTTGCTCATAATTAGTTCTCTGCGTGTTTTCTCTACCATTAGACTGTGCTACTTGAAAGCAAGATCTGTTTTTTGGCAGGGGCTTTCCTCGTATCTCCAGCACTTACCACAGGTTCTGGAACATAGTAGGGACTTAATAAATACTCAGTGACTTGACTTCATCATGAGTCCACTAGGACTATGGTTGGTCACTGCACTGATCTTTCAAGTTTATCTTTACAATGCTGCTGTCCTTATAAAAACTGTTCTCCTGGTTCTGTCCATTTCACTCTGCATCAGTTCATCAGGTCTTTCCAGGTTTCTCTGAAACCATCTCCCGTCATTATTCCTTAGACCACAACAGTATTTCATTACACTGTTATGTCAAAATTTGTTTAGCCAACTGGAAGGTACCCTTTACTTTCCAGTTCTGTGTCATTACAAAAAGAGCCATTATAATTTTTTTACATATGAGTTCTTTGACAATCTTGCTTGGTATATTTATCTGTAGCACGTAGCACACAGTGCTTGTTACATAGTAGGCACTTAACAATTACTGTTTGATTTCACTGAAAAGAAAAGAGAGACAGGAGATATTTTCTAGACTTTGTTCAATGAGTGAGTGAGAGAGAGAGAGAGAGAGAGAGTGAGAGAGTGTGTGTGTGTGTATGTGTGTGTGTGTGTGTGTGGTTATTGTTGTGTATGTTGTTCAGTTGCTTCTGTCATGTCTGACTATGACTTCATTTGGGTTTTTCTTAGCAGAGATACTAGAGTGGGTTGCCATTTCTTTTTTCCAGCTCATTTTACAGATGAGGAAACTGAGGCAAACAGGGTGAAGTGACTTGCCCAGGGTCACACAGTTAGTAAGTGTATGGGGCCAGACTTGAACACTGGAAGAAGAGTCTTTCTGACTCCAGGGGGACACTCAATCTACTGCACCACCTAGCTGATAAATATATATAGTCATCAATAAATGTTTCTGCAACCTGAATTACAATCTTCCATGGTAGTACCATAATACTAACACTGAACATTTATCTAAAATACAATATTTCAATGATTTCCCCCTTTTTTAGGCAACGAATGACCTTCTACCACATAGCTCACATTAGACTTTTTTTTTGTACTTCTATAAATGCATTTATCCTATAATAATGCATACTTGTGTTTCTATCAAATACCACTAAATACTAGTAGATGGTAAGTTCTATGACAGTATAGACTCTTCTCATACAAAAAATGTGCATTTGTATCTAGCACCTAAAATAGTGTTCTAAACATATTAGACACTTAATAAAAATTTAATAAATAAGACTGGCACCTGATCTTCTTACCAACTCAATCCCACAGGAAGGGGCTTCCATTTGGAAGCTACTGCCACTTTTTACTAACACAAAAAATAAGGAGATACAGAGTAGAAATGGGTGACCTAAGACGCCACAGCCAGATGGTGAGGAAACCGTAGTAAGAATTAAGGTTTCCCAACTTCTGGTAATAATTCTACTGAATTTTATGTTTTATGTGGTAGGGGAAATGACTTCTACTGAAATTAACTTCAATTCATTATATCCTTTTTTCCTCATTTAATTCCATCTTAATACTGTAGCAACTCCACTGTTCTGCGTGTTCTGTTTCCTAAAGAGAGGAAATGTACATAAACATGCAGCTATCTCAGATGTGGACTCCAGGAAAAATTAGTTAATCTAGTACCAAATGGATCTCATCATTAGGCAGTTCCACATCTAAATTCAAAACATGTTCCCTGAACGCAGCATGAGAGAGAAATTCCAATGTATGTGCCTATGGGGGAAAAAAACACAATCCTAGAGAATGAGTTGATATTTAGGGAAAACAAAATGTGGCCAGTTCTCTAATGTTAGGGGGCTCCAGTACTAAAACTAATGATTTACCGAGATGCAGTTCTTTGTGATTTAAAAAGCATTTTGTTGACAACGACACTGAAAGAAGGAATACAGTTACTATTCCTATTTTCTTTGGATGTGCAATCAGAGCTTCAGAGAACAGAACTGAACTGGATGAGGGTTTTCTGACTCTAAGACTCATGTTTTGTTTGCTTCATTTTGCTGCCTCTCCAGAGAACTCAGAGAGCTTGTAGACGATTCTTAGAACGTCATGGAATTTTCTCAACTCTCTGAAGTTCCCTCTTTCTCTACACTAACCCAGAACAATGTAATATTAATCATACCTGGTCATGCTTATTCAAAGCAAGACTATATTCATTTTCCTCTTATCTGTAGCCTCAAAGAAGAAAGAAGCAACATTGATTCAAAAAAAAGAGTGAATGAAAGGATATTCAGCTAAAAACGACCAGCAGTAGTATGGGAAAGTTTAATGAATCTGAAATGAATATATTTTGTTCAGTTGGGAAAATGTGCCTAAGGAATTAGATGACCACATTAATAGGACTGATTTTGAAAACTTGTACTTTAAACTTTCAAATGAATAATGAATGGTATTTGAGAAAGCAGTATTTAAGAAAACAGGATTCCCTTACAAGAGTTTATAAAATATAGCTTCTTCCTCTAGGGAAGAGGTAGGGAACCACCAGAGAGCTGAATGTCATATATACTGCCAGTCATAGACAGGATTTCGGTTATTTTTCCTTAACCTTTTTTTAGATGGATGGTTCAATTTAGGGAATAGAGAATATTTTTGGAAAAGACCAACGAAGAAACAGAAGGAATTAATAAAGCTTAAGAGTTCATATTGTTGCTCAGTCATTTCAGTCATGTCTGACTCTTCATGAACCCATTTGGGATCCTCTTGACAAAGATACTAGAGTGATTTGCCATTTCCTTCTCCAGCTCACTTTACAGATGAGAAAACAGGCAAACAGGGTTAAGTGACTTGCCCAAGGTCAACACAGCTAGTGAATATCTGAGGTTAGATTTGAACTCAGGAAGATGAGTCTTCCTGACTCCAAGCCAAGCACTTATCCAATGTGCCACCTAGCTGCTCTAAGAGTTTATGAATTTTCCTCTAAAAAGAAAGCAGAATTTCTCTTCACTGAACACCCCTAAGTAACACATTTTATCAATAAACTACAACCTCTGCACTGGAGAACAGGCCCAAAAAAAGGCCCAAGAAATGTGTGATCTCAACAGCCCATTTAAACTTCACATTACTGTCAGCATCTGAAAATGGAATGGGAAATTGCAAAGAATCTCCAGGAAAATGTCTGAGAATGCCTGCAAGCTCGCAGAATTGCAGCAACACTGGGATATACTGAATACTTATGCTAATCAAGGTATGCATCTGGCCAGTGTCCTAAAAATATTTTTGAAAAGAATTAATAATACATTTCAACTTCAACTGGAATATGGTTATGTGATGCCCTAATAATGCACTACTCAGGAGTTTGAAAAGATTCATCAGATTTCCTCTGCAATGGTCTATCTTATGATAGAGAAAATAAGAAACAGCAAAGAACAAAGAAGTGACCACTGAAGTGACCAGCAAGAGGCTTTTGGAAAGTGTTCTTTGGGGACCACTTAGTGTCTTGATGTGTGTGGCAGAGGAAAAGGGAAACTATCAGATGAGACGGATCAAGTGAAACGTACCATGATAACAACAGCACTAGGCTTGGGGTCACAGCAGGAATTCAAGGTCTGCCACTGCCTATCTGGTTAATAGTGAGAAAGTCATTTGACTTTACTGAGTCTGAATTTCCTTACTTGTAAAAGGGGGATAAGGAAGCATTGCACCATTTTGAAATTATAAAGATATATTTGGGAAAGTGCTTTCTAACCCTTAGCATGCTACAGAAAGGCATACTGCTATTACCTACGGTACATGTTGGTTGTTTCTGTCCTTCTGTGACTTATTATGATGCTAATAACTAATGTTCCTTAAGTATTTTCCAGCTTGTAAAGTATTAAGGAACTTTATCTTGTTTGAACCTAACGAACACTTTACGAGGCAGACACTAAGGTATTATTATCGTCTCTTTACAGATGAGGAAGCTGAGGCTCATGAAGGCTGTGATTTGCCAATGGACACAATATCAGAGGCAGAAACAACCAGACTCTTCCTAACTCCAAACCTTATGCTCCATCTGCTCTGCCACACCACTGATGCTTTGTCTGATGTTCAACTGAAGGAGAATACCTCAATATATATGGAGTAAAACAACGAACCAATCAGCTACGCGGAGAAGAGCTGTACCATCCAGCACAATCTGTAACTTACTGTAACTCTCCCTCTTGGCAAACATTCAAAGTCATTTTGCTATTAAAACAATAATCTATGCCCACTAAGGAAACGCCTACGCTTTGTTCACTGGTTTGAACCTATCTTTCTTAACCAACCCTACATACAAAACCAAAAGAGTCATCAGAGAGTGGGGAATTCAAGTGGCAGGTCACCAGCAGGATGCACGGAAAAGCCTGTAAAATAAAGCTGGGCCAGGGCGATAATCGCAAACCACCCAGGGCCCAGCAGAGAGCAGGTAAAGCATCACATCTGTGCCCTCTCCCAACAACGAGAGGACACACACTGATAAGGAAAACATACAAGATCAAGATATTCTGTCCGGCGAAATCGAATTCTTATGTAAATTCTTTCTTCACTGTCACACCAGCTTAGGCAAGACCCCTCCCCCCCAAAACAGTCAGGAAATAACAAAGTTTCATACATTTACCATTTGCCAGAGTCTAAGAGACTCACTTAACATTTAACACATGCAGAAGTCTATGTGGAACAAGGCTTTCTTGCCAAGTGTGATTTCTTTGGGGTAATTTACTGTCATGAGGGGCCTTCTAGAATTCTAAAACCTGCCTTCACCGGCATAACCAATGATGATAAATCTAAGAGGCCACGACTGATTAAGATACATCGGTAATACAATAACAAGAGAAGCCCTCTTACCGTTTTTTTCTCTCTCTTGGCTGGCGGAGGCTGTTGCTGTGTAGGCACTATGATGGGTGCTGACTGGTACACTGGCTGACTTGGATAAAACGGTGTTCCTAGAGAATTGGGAAAGGAGGAAAACAAGGTTTCAGCTCACTGGCCATCTCTGCCTGATGTAGAATGACTTTCTCCCTTTTTTAAACCCATGGCCCAAGAAGGGCCACTTTAAAAAGCCCCAACCATTATATTTGTCAGTAAATCTCTACTGTTCACTCCCAGCTATGGAAGGTTAACCAGCAAAAGGCTGAATTCAACCACAAGTAGTGGAAAACCCCTATCTTCATTGTGCACCGAGCATAAAAGGCCTACACAATACTATTTTCAAACGATTAACAAATACTTAGGAAATGTCTACTATGTAATAAGGCACTATGCTGGGGAGGAAGGGCAGTGGCCGAGAGGGAAAACTGATCATCCAGTTTAAATTAACAGTCCTTGCCTTGAAGGAGTTTACCACCTGGTGGGGGGGATGAATCATAAATACATGAAAAGCTAACCAAACAAGATTTAGATAGAGGCAGCAGCACAAGATACGTCCCGAGGCAGGCGAGGACTGACTGCCAAATGAATGACAAAGACAGTGAGGGGCACGGAGCCCAGAGGAGCGTGCGGTGATGGTGGGCAGGCGTGACCTGGGAAGACTTCAAAGAACTGGAGGGATTTTCACTGACTTCGCACGATGGAGAGGCTCTGACTAGACAGAGAAGAGTGCTGAGGGCCTTCTAGGTTTGGGCAGGGAGACGGGCAGGCTGGCCTAAGCCGAGGTAAGGAGATGGGAAAATGGGAAGCATATTCAGCAAGTTTCACTGGAGGGGAGCCATCGGACATAAAAAATGAAACATAGTTTAGAGTTTAGGGTTAAAGCTCCAAAGGAGGCTAAGGAATTTAGACTTTATCCTAGAGGCAATGGGGAGCCACCAAAGGTTTTTGAACAGAGGGAATGACAAGATTGAAATAATTTTTTAGGAAAATTAATCTGGCAACGTCTACAGCAAGGACTGTAAACTCCATGAGGACAGTGACCATCTTGGTTAAACTTTATATAACCCCCAGCACCTAACATAGTACTCTACACATAGTAGGCACTTAATAAGTGTTTACTGAATGAATGAATGGACAGATGGGTGGACGGATGGACAAATGCTTGGACGGGTGGGTGGGTGGACGGGTGGATGGATGGATGGATTGATGGATGGATGGACTGACTGGAGAAAAGTGGAGGAGAGAGACTGAGGGCAGGGAGACCAATTTAGTGAAGGCTACTTCAGTAGTCCAGGCAAGAGGAAATGAGAACCTGAACTAGGTGGTAGCATTGTGAACAGAAAAGAAGGAACTAATGCCAGGACATCACAAAGAAAGAATCAATAATAACTGGTGACTGAATGAGAGGTGAGGGAGAGAGAGGAGTCAAGATGACTAAGGTTTTTAAAGCCTACCATTAACAGAAATAGCAAAGTCTGGAAGGGGAGTCAGTTTTGGGGGAAAGATGATGAGTCCAATTTTAAGCATGTTGATTTGAGCTGATGGGAAGGCATCCAAGTGGAAGGAGGCAGAAGGCAGGTTGAAACACAGGCCTGGAGCTGGGGAGAGAGGTTAAGGATGGGAGTCATCCGAGTAGAAGTAAGACTAGATGAGATCTCCTAGGGAGAGTATATTTTCCAGCAGTTAAAATGTACAGCATAAAGAGGGGAAAAAGGCTAGTGACCCACAGGGAGTAGGGCAGGAAAGAACCTTAGATACCATCCTGTATAAACCCCTTCAGTTCACAGATGAAGGAAGTGAGGCTAATAACTGAGGTTAAGTGACTTACTAAAGGAACGGTTAAGCCAGGATTCAAACCCAAGTGTTCTGACACCAAAGCCAGAGTTCTTTCCATGACAGCATTCTGCCTTGAAGATTATTTCAGGAAACTCTTTTCATAGCATTGCCTTAATGCTGAAAACGCAATTAAATCCTATTCTGAAACCATGCTGACCTCTCAAGTCCTTAACTACTGAACTTGAGAAACAGCATACTCTCACAAATGAGGTTTCAAATGTTCCTAGAACAACACCATCTACTCAGCTTGCCAAATTTGTCTCTCTAAGGGAAATAAGACCCAAAAGGTGAACCAATCATTTTTACAAAACCTCCTAATGAAACCATTGTTGAGTCAACAGCATAGGAGAAGGGAGTAATCTCAGCATACCAGGAGTTAAGCAAACAAATACATACCAAGGCTTCCTTTTAATGGAAGGCATTAGAACAGGCGGTCATTTACTCTACCAAGTATCTTACGAAATAATTAAACCTAGCCTACAGTTTATTTTAGGATTATGGTGGGGAACAATTTTAATATTATAATTAACTCTGCAATTTTCATCCTAATGAAATATCTAATTATTGCTATAAAGAAATAACATTTATGATATTGCTTAAGGAATATAAAAATCAAGGACAAAACCCCTTAATCTGTCATTTTCTTTCATCACTTGTTTTAATGGAAAATGATTGGTTTCAGTGACTTAAAAGGTTTTTTCCTTCTTTTTTCTATTCAATTCTATTTGAATTTGGTAGCAAAATAAATTCACTGAAAACACATAAGGGTTTTAAAGTGTGTGTGTGTGTGTGCACGCGCACGCATGCCTGACACATAATAAGCACTTTAACTATATGCAGATACATGTATGTATATATGTGTGTATATATACATACATATACATATGCAAAAACACACACATAAAGACAAAGATACATGCACACATATACACACACCAAAACACTCAAAAATACCTCCAGAGACAGAAACATCAAGCTAAGTCAGAGAGTGAATACATATGGGAGCCCTTACAGAGTCTGTAAGTTAGAAGGGATCACCATCAGGAAAAGAGCCTAAAAAGGATCTTGTTCAGCTGGTTCGGTCCTGTCTGACTCTTCATGATCCCATCTGGGGTTTTCTTGGCAAAGATCCTGGCGTGGCCTGCCATTTCCTTCTCTAGATCATTTTACAGATGAAACTGAGGCAAACTGGGTTAAGTGACTCGCCTATGGGTATCAGAGGTCGAATTTGAACTCAGGTCTTCCTAACTCCACAGCCCATGTTCTATCCATTGCACCATGTAGCTGCCCCATAAAAAAGGATCTAAGTAATCATTTAATTCACCTCCTTATTTTGCAGAGGAAAAAAATGAAGCCTGCAAGGGAAGTCCTTTAGCCCAGGTCACAGAGGCAGGATTCCAAACAAGGGAATCCAGGCCACTCCAACAGGAACCTAGCACTTCCCTGCTGTAAGCAGCAGCCCCCTGGCCAGGCTGCTCAGCCTCTGCTCAGCAGCCTCCTTGTTTGTCTCCCTTGGGTTGGTATAAGTGAGCAGGCCCTGCTTCCCAGTCTGACCTTTTTCAGGTCTCCAGGGTTGTTCTCTGGACACGCTGCTCTGTATTTCTGTGTCAGTAGCTTATTACACAGTGCTGTGTGTGTTCCTTGCACAGTTTCTGATCTCATTTTATCATCTGTCTTATTTTGATCTTATTTTATCATTTGTCTTATTTTGATCTTCATTCAACAACAAGCACTTACTATACACCAAGCCCTGGGCACAAGGCCAGCCCGAGGAAAACAGAGGGAAAGGTCCCTTCCTTTCAGGAATTTATGTTCTACGATAGTGAAACAACATGTGAACAGATACATAGATAAAACAATCTATACTAAGTGAATTCAAAGTAATTAGGCGCAGGGACAACAGGGAAGCAATAAAGGCCTTGAAAGGAGGTGGTGCTTGAGTTAAACCTTGAAGGAAGCTGGGAATCTCAAGAAACAACTGGAGATGGGGAGCACTGCAGGTATAAGAGAGCCAGCCCTGGGAGGACGGGGAGGGGAGGCAATAGCATCTCTGCTGAAATAGGAGAGGGCTCAACCGGTTGGAGAGCAGCATGGGGTGAGTTAGCAGTAGGAAATCAGTCTAAAAGACAGTTTGGAGTTGGACTGGGAAGGGCTTTTAAAGGCCCAGCAGAGGAGTTCATGGCTTTTCCTAGAGCCAACAGGGAAGCTTCCTCAAGCTTCCTGAGCATGGGCACCAGAGCACAGCCAGATTTGGGCCTTAACAGTCTCAATTTTCCACCCATATGGAGGATGGATTAGAGACGGGGGACAATGAAGAAAGGACACTATCCTGGAGCTATTGTGGCAGCCCAAGTGTGGGGAGTTGAGGGCCTCAAGTGGGACAACTCAACAATACAGCAGTGAACAAGCTAATGGCTTGGGAGCGACTTCTAGGCTGCCACAGAGTCTTCTCCAGCCTAGCACGGTCACTTTCATTATATATGATCTTATGCACTGCTCGCCAGGCCTAGCCCTTCCCAACTCGTTTCTTAAAAGGCTTTCATGATACAAAAGCTGAAGTCTTCCGTACAGAATCTTTGAGTGTTTAGCCTATTTTTCACCATCCTCTCCTGTTATTACCCCTTGAACTGGAGTCACTGGGTATTGAAATATATGGTGGTCTAATTTGTACAATCTTAATGAACTCTTCACAGAATTTCTCTATTTTCTCATCTTTTTCAATGGAGGGTGTTTTATATATGTTATAATATTTATGCAAATACTCAGTTTGACTACTGTAATCCAAGAGGAATAAATGTCAAATTAAATGTTTCTTATTGCCTTTGGACACACGATAAAACTCCGCCAATTTCTTTATTTGTTTCTTCAGAGAAAACCTGAGAGCCAGCTGAGCTCAACTTCCTTTTCACTTCTGGCTTCATTTTTCTTGAGAACCCAAGGTTGTAACAATTCAATTCCTCTTGTAATATGTCCAGTCATCCATCACTTTACAATGTCTCACATTTAGAGCACCAGCACTTCAAGTTAATAGATGGCCTTAAAAACCATACCATGTTAGCACTTTCAGTCACTGAAGAACAGAAAAGGAGACCAACACGGCACTACAGATCACTTTTTAATTTTCTTTGGGGGGTTGCCAAGGCCAAATTACTGGTCTCTTAGTACCTAGGCTTCTGCATCACACACTTATCCAGACTGATCTTTGGAAAGTAGATGCAGAGTGAATCAATTTGAAATTTACCATGGAGAAATTAGCCACCATTGAAAGCTGCTCAAAACTGAGCACGCTGATTAATGAGGGAATGGCATGAGCAAAGGAACGGACAAGGGGGAGGGTAGGAGACTAATCGGTCAAACACTTGTTAAGTGTCTACTATGTACTTAGCATCGTCCTTAGTGCTGGAGAGACAAGAAAAGGCAAAACGCAGTCCTGCTCTCAAGCTTGTACGCTAGTAAGGGAGACAGCATGCAGACAGTGATATGCAAACAAGCTACAGAGGGAAGGCATTAGAATTGAGTGGGATGAGGAGAGACTTCCTGCAGAAGGTGGGGTTTTAGCTGGGATTTAAAGGAAGCCAGGGAGGCCGGGAGGCAGCAGTGAGGTGGGAGGGAGTTCCAAGCATGGGAGGGCAGCCAGTGAAGATGCCTGGAGTCAGGAGATGGATCCCAGCAAGGAGGCCAGTGCCACTGGACCACAGTGCCCAAGGGTGAAGTGTAAGAAGACTGGAAAGGCAGGGGCAGGGGGGAGGGGAGAGATGGCTCTAAAGCACTCTGAACACCAAGTGGGATTCTGCATTTGATCCTGGAGGTGACACTGTCAGATTGGTACTTCCAGAAGATGGACCTGACAGCAGAGTGGAGGATGAACTGGAGAGAGGACTCATTTTCATCCTTTCCTCTCCCTTCTCCACGTCTCTGATCACTTCATTCAGCCGTGCCTAGAATGAGCTCCTTTAAGCCACCAGACCAACCCAGGGGTCACTTCTTCCATAAACTGCATTCTTCTCAGCTGAAGGTTTTCTCTGCTTTTTCCAATTTTTCCAAGCAGCAGGTCTGGAATTCCCCTGTCTAAGCTGATCTCACTCTCCCCACATTACATATTCTAAGGGCTCCCACCCCCCTAATCTGATGGAAAGTTCCTTGAGATCGTGGTCAGAGTTAAATCTTAGAATCTCCATGTTTGCTTAAGATTTGCTGAATGAAAGAATGAATGAAGCATTCAGTGTAAAAGTTCAACATTACACAAAAAAGCACTGAAAAATACAGTGAAAAAAGAGCGAGAGGTATAGGGGCGGGGGGTGCACGCAAAAGCAGGCAAATCTTTGTCTGTTCCTGGGCAGTCAAACTTCCTTCTCTTCTTTTACTTCCTGCTTCAGGGAATGGATGGAATAGGCTCTCCTATAACATCCTTTCTGAGATCTCATAGAAAACAGTACTGAGGTTTGGGCAGTATCAGCAGGTATACAGTAGCCAAACTATGTGACCCACAAAAATGAATTCTCCTTTACGGAGGAAAAAGGCCATCCTCCTACTCTCTAGAGTAGAATGTTTTTCTAAAAACTCTTTGGGTCTGGGTAGTGAGGGGGAATTGCTCTGGTCTCCTTGTTCTCCATCTGGGGTGGGGAACCTGCAGCTGTGAGGCCACATGGGGCCTTCTAGATCCTTACATATGGCTAAATTAATCCAAATTAATTTGGATTTGGCCAAACTTAAGGATCTAAGAAGGCCTCATGTGACCTCAAGGCCGCAGATTTCCCCACCCCTGTTCTACACTGAGAAAATACAAGCATACCCCACCTTATATTAATTGGTTAAAAAATAAAACAAAACAAAAAACACTTTAGGTTAAACAAGATTACAGGGGAAATTACCAACATTCTACTGGACTACTTTTAAACTGGATGCCCTTAAACACCCCAAAATCAACATGTGAAAAAAATAATTCATTATCTTTCCCTAAACCCCCACCCTTCTGAGCTTCTCTACCCTTTTGAGGGAGCCACTGTCACATTTACCTGCTCCCCAGTCACCCATGCAACTAGAACCTCAAGGCTACAGTACCACAAGACCACAGGGACTTGACAAGTCCAAAGGGCCTCATTTTATATACAGAGAAGGAACCAGACACTTGCTCCAGGTTACAAGGGCTGAAGAATAGCATCTCTCCACAGAGATGCAGATCTCCTAAGTCAACAGCCCTGTGAAACGGGCAGGAAGAAGTAGAGCTGGGATTTCATACCAGGACCCCAATATCCCAAGCCAGGGCTTGTCCACATGACCACTACCAGTCCTCAGATCTATAAAAGGCATTCAGTGCCTTCAGAGGGTAGGAAATAAGTCACCCCTTCACTCTGTCCAGCTCAGGGCTTGAAAGGAGAATGAAAAGCTTTCTTGTTGCTACGATGCTGCTGATCTAATCACACCAGAGCCACCTGAACATGCCAAAATGGGGAGTGAGCAAAGAAGAGGTGCAGATTTATACACAGCACATCACCTTATTAAGAAGGAGGCATTTTAAAAACAGCCTTGCCTCTGCTTAAGACACGTACTGACTGAAACTACAAAATCAAGTAAACCCTGTCTCTCATTGTTAGTCCTTTTTAAATTGACCTATATTCACCATAACACTGTTTGACTTAGAGTAGAATTTGACTGAATTAAAAGTGAATTTCAACTACTGTAGGATTTAACATCTATTTACACACCAAATATAAATCTGGTACTTACAAGAACTTTGTACAATACCTATATATGACATTTCTAACCTTTCAAAACACTTTGCTGTCCAATATTATTTTATGTAATAATATTTTACTAGTTGATAATTAGTAATTACTCAATTTTAAACGATCAATAATATTATCTTATAACCTTATCCCCATTTCAACTCAGTAAAACAGGTAAAATGAACCACGTTTCCATTTTACAGATGAGGAAATTGAGGGCTGGCTGTCATTGACAAAGCAGGGACTCCAACCCCAAACTTGTGAATTTCAGGTCTGTGTCCCACAGGAAATCACAGAATTCCAATCGTTCTGGATAAGGGAATGGAGGGTCATAGCTGGAAAATCCTCATTTAGCCAGAGGTGACGTAGCTCATGAATGGCAATGTAAGATCCAAAGACAAATCTTCTGACCCAAAACGGGCTCTTTTCTATCTTAACATTCCTTGTCAAGGCTATATTTTCTCACACTGTTTCTTCATAATAACATGGTACATCCCTAATATAAAACTTGAACACATATCATTTTATTTAAGGCTCACAACCACCACCTGTTGTTGACGGAGCAGAGAAAGACTGACTTGCCCAAGAACAAGGCCATTAGGCAGCAGAACATGAATCCAAATCTTCTACACTATTTCCTTGAAAAACCTCAGGAACTCCCAGCCCCCAATCAATAAAAACAACACATCTGGCAAAAATGACTTGACTTTTCCTACTTACCATAGGCATTGGGGAATTCCCCAGGCCCTGGTCCAGGATAAAAGGGGCCAGGCCCCGGAGGCTGGACAGGATACTGCTGAGGAGGCCCAACATAAGGAGGGCCACTATGCCGGTACTAGGAGAGAGAAATTGTAGATGCTTTAAAAATAATTGGTATACAACACAGAATGGTGAACTAAAGCTCTTAACAAGTAATTTCCAAAGAGAATCATTTCAAATGAGATAAAGCAATCCTACTAAACACATTCAACATGATCACTGGTAACCAAAGATTCAGTGAGGGAGAGACTGAGTGGGGTGTTTTTAGGAAATGACACAGAACAAAGCAGCGCTCAGGGAGACAAGTGCTAACTAGACTATCCTGATTCAAGGCTGGTGGCCTTTAAGAAACCTAAAGAGTATTTATCATAGACATAACACAAATAGTTACTTAGCTCCATGGTTTGGGGATGGCATAAGAGAAAGGTGTAGAATTATCTTCTCATGGTCAAAATGAAAAAAAGATTTCTCTCCCCTCCTCTAATTAGATTATAAGCTCCCCGAGAGCAGGTTTTTGTCCTTTCTGGGCCCACAAAGCCTTTGATGGCTAAGGCTTGACCTTGGGCCTTACACACAGAAAGCACTACAAAACGTGGGTTGAATTTCACTGAATTTTCTATCCCCTTTGCATCTTTGAAGTAAGAGGTCAAAATCATCACTCTAATGAATATGACAAATGGTGAGATTCAGGGACAACAAAACAGTTCTCATCTCAAAAAAGAATCCCACTGCTTCCCCTCCCTGCTGACCTGGTAGTAACTTTGATTTTACTGCAGACATTTTTCTGGGTCCCATGCACCTAGGGAATACATTACCTGTGGTATACAGTACTGAGGGCCCTGGGGCATTGGGTACGGCATTGGCAGATGGTTCACCATCATGATGTGTTGATTGGTTTGATACACTGCAGTTGGTGTTTGGGCACCGGGACGGATGGAAGGGCTGCTGTTCTGGATGGTAGCTCTAGGAGGCTGTATTTGAGGCCTCTGAAAAAACTGAGGAGGGGGAAAGAAAGAGGTTTATTTTCTTCGGCAAATAGGACCAAGTTAACTGTTTGCCAGAATCATTTCAATTTTTTTTCATCAACTTGAAATCTAAACACAATGTAAATGAAAATAAACTAGAACTGAATAACTAGATTAAAGCAAAACTGATATTCTAGAACAGGTTATGTTTTCAGTTTGGGTTGTCACGTCTGAAAATTGTGTAATTATCTCAAACACTTTAAAAGGTAAACCACATATCTCAATTTCAACTTTGAAAAAGCATTTGAAAATCAACAACTGGTAAAAAGCCTTTGGTAGATTTGTATCCTGCTGTAAAAGTCCCAAGTTTTTTAGGCAGTCAATGGATACCTCACACCAAACAAGTTTCATAATGTTTAAAACAGGCCACTGTCTATACCTGGGTTCATAAGACACATAAGAGGACAGAGAAATTACCGTTTCTACCTGCATATTTAAATGCAAGTTTATAATCAGGGTTAAGGTGGCCTCAGAATTCCCAACCAAGTATTTTCAAACTTCAGAGAGCCAACTGACATGTGCTTCAATTTTCGAGAAGATGACAACCCCATTCTGAACTAAATAAATTTCTCCTGCATTTCTATTTGAAGTAGCTTGCCATACAAGTGGAGAACACAAATAGATCTGGCAATAAGGTAACCTAGTGCAATAAGTGTTGAAATCTAAAACAGCATCAGAAGCAAGCAACCATAACCAAAGTCATTCATTGTTCTCATATTAGGCCTCAATGGCCTTGAAACAAAAGACCAAAAAATGAATTCTCCACATGGATATATTGATTCAATAGAAAAAGGAATAATGGACAAATTATATCAGCAATATGGTGGTAGAAGAATAACTAGGCCATGCAGAACCAGTAATTTGTTACCTGAATAGGTCTGAATCCTCCCTTCAATTAGGAAGCAAGATAGCAGCAGGAAACAGAAAGAAAGCCAATGCAACAGCTTACAGATCAGTTAGGAAGGGGCAGGACAAAGCATGCAGCTCAAGAGAAATATTATCAGTATATTTTTCTAACAACAGAAACTTAGAAAAGTAAGCTAGAATCAGATTCACAATCCTCCAATTAATTAGAAACTTAGAATTGAAGGGCAAACTTATAATTGACTAAGAAAAAAAAACAGTGGCAATAACATCTGATGACAGCCACAATTTGTATACTTGCACATAAGGTGCTTGCAAGGAAATGACCATTTGGTGGTAGGAACAGAGTCTGTTCTTCTCTCTATACATGGTTCCATTAGACACCAATGGTATGACTGTGGATTTGTTATTTTTGGCTTCTCTGGGCTCCACTCTCCATTATAAAAATGAGATGATGTTAATTAAGGATGCTCTTTACAAAGGGGCCTTGAAACATATTAGTCTTCTTACCTAATTGTTACTTTCTCTTTGCCAACAAGAATGGCTGAGAATCTTCGTATAAGTATCTTTAGGGCTAGAAGCTTAGTTTAGAATTTTAAGTCTTCCATCTATTTTGAGCATCTTCAACACAATTCTTGGTTAGCATGATGCAGACTAGCCCAAATGAAGGAAACGATCAGCACTGACACTGGGATACCAGTTCATGTCTGTTTCTGCCCCCGTTCTAAGTCTTAAGGTACAAAAAACCAGCTAAGAGGAAGAATTTTAACCCCAGGACCAGAGAGCATAATTAAGTATAGCCAAGGGGTGAGACAGGGCCCAATGCCCCGAGTACAGCACCATCAGGTCTTGAAACCAAAACCTATCTTAAAATAGTAAAGGGGATAGTCAGGGCAGAAGAGGCCCCATGGAGGTAAATGAGAGGAAAGCAACAGTACCAGGTGGGTAGCAGGGAAAATGGGTTAGGAGATGTGACAGAGTAGAGGGAAAGCATAAAAAGCCGATGTGGGGGTGATACGGAGACATGGGAGGTGGAGTGGTCAGGGTGGAAAGGCAGAAAATGGGGGCTCGTCACAAGTGCAGCCTGAGCTTGCACAACTACTCTCCTCAAGATCAAGTCAAAAGCTGACTTTTCTCCCAGGGTCTTCCTTCTCTTTCCCCCTGAATTTCTTGAGAAGCCCAGGAACTTTCTGTGTACTACAAGTGTCACATGATCCTCTATCACCCCAACATTCCACAGTGTCGATGGACGACTCCGTGCTAAAATAGACAAAGCTGAATACTCTGTCTTCTTTTGGGAATTTTGGTACATCAGACCTGGGGGGACCTTAGAGATCTAACCCAAAGCTCTCCTTCTTACAGATGGGGAAACTGAGGCCTAAAGAGGGGACAGTACTTACCTGAGGTTCTAGAGCTAGTTGAAGATCTAGCACTAGACCTCAAAGCATTTCATGACCTCCAAGTTTAGCTCAAATGGCTTATAATATGAACTGAAAATAAATGTTATTTTCACTTCATGACTAACCTGCCAACATTTTGTCAACAATTCAGAGCCAGAAGTGACACGAGAGCATATCTAATCTAACGCCTCCAGCCTTAGGAATGAATTCCCTTCTACTGCTGTGGCAGCGACTGCTACCACCACTGCTAACGTCCAGCACCAGAAGCAGCACCACATATACCATTTCTACACCATTTCTAGGTTTCTACAAGGGCATGGAAAACTATGCAGAGCAGCCTCAGAGCCAGAAAGCCAGGCCTTCCAGCCCTGCCTCTGACATCTACTGGCTGGGAGCCTCTAGGCAAAGGCCTCTATCTCAATGCCCTTAGACACTCTAAAGCTGCTGGACAAAGATAAGTCGCTGGCATACACTGGTAACAGGAGTTTCCTATACCAAGAAATGGACAGATTCAAGCCCTTTGAACTCTTTTTAAGTGTCTCGTGGGAGGCAGCCAGGGTAGGATCAGACATCAGAGAACCTGATGTTGACACTACCCTGCTAACATTGAACAGATCATTTAACTCTTTGGGGCCTTCATTTCCTCATTTATTAAGAAAAAAAGCTGGGGGAGGGGGCCGCGGGGGGACTGGAGCAGATGACTTCTGAGGGCAATTCCAGTTTCAAATTTCAATCCTAAAATGCTAAAACCTATAGTACGGGGTAGCTCACTGCCTCCTAAGGCAGTCCATTCTATTCAGATATGGTTCTGGTTGTTAAATATTTTCATTAGGAAATAAGGTACTATAAACAGTAAGAGTTGGAAGTCTAAAGACCTGAGTTCTGAGCTGACCTCTCAGGTCACTGGCAGTTCTACAGCCGGTCACCCCATGAGGCACTTCACACACAGTCGCTGACCAAACCAAGTTTAATTGAAGACCATCTCATGGCAGTTTACAAGTACATTCATCACTTACCCATGACAATCCATGGTGGTTATCACCACCATTTTAAAGAACTTTGAATTGCCTTGGGAAAACAAAAGAGCAGTATCCATCAGTATTTAAGTACAGAACAGAAAAATCCCAGCTTCATATTGGAAATGTTTTCCCCTAATTCTCTAGATCTGCTTTCTCCAAATTATGTCAGTAATTAAGTAAGGAATCCCTGGCCCATTCTCAAAGTTTCCTCAGCATGAGTTTCTTTTGGACAGTCACTGACGCTACTGGGATTCTGAAGCAGACCTCTCCCAGAATCACAAAAGGTCAGAATGAGCTTTCCTTAGACTTCATCCAGTCCAAAGTCCTCATCACACACATGTGGGAAGATGTAGAAACAGGAAGCGATTCGTCCACAGGGGCAGAATAATAAATGGTTAAGTGGAGGTTTCAGTTCCTGCTAATCCCACTAAGCCATTAGGGTTCCCTACTATTCAAGTGGTTTGCAAGACTGCTTACAAGACTACTTCCTTTAGCAGGTCTGAAAGAGAAATAGTAAATGTACTTTTCTCTTTGGAATACTATGGTAACAACTCTGAGGCCTGTAATATAAAATGTGCTATGACAGTTATAGAAATCAGAACTTCCAAATCCAACTCTATGACCTCAGTGTTGGGAAGAGTCTACCAGGAACATCCATGTGAGAGAAATTCTGAACAAGTCCCAAGTAAGGTATTCTACATATCAGTTCAAAGGCGCTCAAAGGAGCAAGGGTGATTTCATGTCCTGGACTCCTCACACAGCATCTGGTGAAGTCTACAGATACGACGTCTAAAGGTACCTTCTCAGTCTAGTTTGTAAATGCACAAAACAAAGTGTAGAAAATTACAAAAGAAACCAACTATCTTGAAATACAGTGATCAGTTTTTCTTAAGTGGCCAGATCCCCGGTAAAGAACAACTGATCTAAAAGAAAGAAAAGATTTTGCCTAACAGCTCTCATGCAGAAATTCTGAAGTCTAACTTCTAGGAAGTGGGGGATGCTAGGTAAACAAATATGGAGAAGTGCATTAGGGCTTAAAATTCAAATGCATCATTCAGGAAAACTAAAGCCTCATTTATTACATAGCCATAATGCTCTATATCCCTTCCAGGAAGCTAAATCTGTTGCTGTCTTAAAGACTGTTATCCCTGGAGAAGTACACTAAGAGACATTAACTCTACTTGGCAGAACATTTTTCCCCCTCAAATTCCCTCTTTTTCCTCAAATTCTTAACAGTGTTACACAGTGAAAAGGACTCACTATTTAGGAACAATTCTTTTCCTTTTAAGTAATGATATAATATATAAGGAATGAAAACTGATGTACATCACCAAATAATTTGCAAAGAATAAAAAGAGAACACTATTCCTAAATATGTAGTTATTCTGGACTCCAGAGTCCAAGGCTCCATTTGGAATATCCAACAGGATTTCAGGGCAGTCACAGGGATCAGAGCTACAATACACCCCTATCAAATGGCTGGTGGTGCTGAAGGCCTCAAATGAGCTCTTAAGAATAGGTTCCACTGGTCTCTTCCCCAACATCACTTTCTTGTTGGATCGTTTTCCTCAGTGAATTCTGCACAGTTATTTGATCATGGCAATCACAGGCTATTTCATGGGTCTTATCTTAAATGGCCTAGCTTATGAAGAAGGCACTAGAAATTCTCAGCTGGAGTCATCTAACAAAAGTGAGGTAGGAGAAGTGATCCAACCATGAAACAGACTGGAAAAATGGAGTCTGTTAAGTCTTTGTTCAGGTTCTACTGTAAGTCATAATTAAGCAGATAAGTATCTAAAATTTCCCATTTATTTTTCATTATCTGTAATATGAAAAAAATTTACAATGTAGGGATGTGATGAAAAATTTAATTAATTTCCTATTGCAAAATGAAATTATAAAGTGGGAAGGACAGGGGAAAAGAAAAAGGAAGAAGAGAGACAAGAGGAAAATTATCTTCTTGACACAAAAGTAGAGAAAATCACAAGGACGTTCATGTGAGCTCTATGCATTAAAGGGAAAGCCTTTGCCAACCCCAAGAATTCTTTATGTACTTATCCCTCCCTGAAATTCGAATCATTTTACAAACAAGAAGGAATAGATTCCTTTTTCCTTGGCAACACGTAAGTAAGTCCCACATGTAGAACTTCCTTCCAGGAAGATAAGTTAGTGATTTTGATGAGATAAAGAATTTGGACTACATAACTAAAGTCTCTTTCCACTAATTAGGAGTTATCCCTAAATGATGTGAGAACCTGAGAAGTCATGAACTGCCTTTTCAAGCCAAACCCGAATAAAGGTATTTAGTCATTATCTAAAAGTTTTTTTAAGACAAATAAAAAAGGAACCAACGTACTTCATTTATTACATATTCAAATGATGGCATTAATTAAAGCTCACATTTATAGAATGCCTTATAGTTTACCAAAACCCTGTGTGTAAGATCAATCAGAGTCCATTCCAAATGGACAGATGAAGAAACTAAATTCTGGAGGTTCGGTGTTTGAAAAATTCTATGTATTAAGTGCCAAGCATTAAGGGCCAAAAGGTAAGCTAGCACTTCGTCTTCTGACTCCAAGCCCCGGGCACACTCCATCATACAAGACTGCCCATCTAAAGTCTGCAACAGTCCATGAGTAAACAATAGGTGACAGCTCTGTTTTTGAAGGACAAAGATTAGGCCACCTCACAGGGTTGCGTTCTTCTTTGATCCCCTAATTTGCCTTCTAAACAGTCTGAAATTAAAGCAGTAATGACTTGCTTTTGTTGTTGTCGAGTTGTGTTCAAGTCTTGGTGATCCCATGGACCATAGCACACCATGGGGTTTTCTTGGCAAAGATACTAGAGCAGTTTGTTGTCTCCTTCTCCAGTGGATTAAGGCTGAGGTAAAATGACCTGCCCAGCATCACACAGTTAGCAGGCCAAGTGCTCTACCCCCTGAGCACTTAGTTGAGTTTTAAGCTTCAGCCAATTTTATTTCTCATTACTTTCTCCACAGTAAGTATGAGTAGTCCACTCTGCCTAACCAGGTGCTTTCCATATGTAATATCCTCTGGTCCTCAGAATATCTCCATTAATTATTAATGTTACTATCTAAAGATGAGGGAGCTGAAACTAAGAGAAGTTAGGGGACATGCCCAACAAAAGCACATTAAAACTAGCCAGGAAGTGCCAGAATCGGAATGGTCACCTAGGCACTGATTCCAAACTCAGCATTCCATTCACTCTACCCTCGAACTTCCATGAATTTAAATTTAGGACAGAATATACTATAAGAAACTCCAAAACAGAATTATAGACTTAGATACATTTTTAGGCAAAGACACATCTAGGTCTAGAATCTCTATTACTCCCACTGGCTGCTCCAACAAAGAGAGAGTTCTTCAGATACTCAAAGACGGTTTTCAATTATCCCCTAAGTCTTCTTTGCTCCTAGATGAACACCTCTAAGTTCTTTTAACCAATTTTCATATGACCTGGATTCCAATATCCTCCCTATTCCATTTAACATCCTCTGCATATATTCCATCCTGGCAATGTCTTGCCTAATCCATAGCACTCATAACTAAATATGATATTCCAGATACATTCTGACCAGAGAGGGTACTGAGGACCCGAGTCCCCTTCATACTGGACACACCAAGTCTATTAACACAGTCTAAGATCCCAATAGCTTTTCTTAGCTGGAGAGTCATAGTGAGCTTATTATGGTCCACTCACAACCCCCAGGGCATTTTGATATGAACTGCTGGTTAGCCATATTTCCTGCATCCTATACTTGGCCTTTAAAAAAAATGAACTGTACATGTGTGGGCCCTTAGGAGTTATTAAATTTCTTAGGTTTTGGCCCATTTTAGTCTAACAATATTTTTTATTCCCTAATTGATAATCTAAGATAATAACTAAGCCACCTAACTCTGTGACATACTTCAGGTAGATAAATATGATACATGCCATCCATGCCAATGACTGAAATGTTAAAGAACATAGAACCAATGAAAAAGCATTGAGACCCTACTTTAAAGACTGGCAACAATCCACTGATTATCAAGTTAAAAAAACCATTTCTGAATCTACCTAAGTGTAATATATAATCCAGCCTAAACCTTTCTGTCTTGTCTGCAAGAAGAAAACCTTTTGTTAAATGCCTTGCTTCGATCCAGATATACTCCTGGATCTTTTAGTCTTCCGATTCAGAGGAGAGAAGGAAGGGCTGTCATGCCTTGTTCTTCAATGACCCACACATCCTGGGAGTGAGCAAGCTTCTCTTTTTAAATATACCCAATTCACCTCTTTAACAATAATGCATTCAAAGGCATGGCCAACAGTTAAAGTCAAGTCCATTGGCCTATAAGAACCTCCCTCCCATCTCTTTTTGAACATAGGATAATATCGTCCAATCACGTGGCAAGTCTCCAAAAGTTTTCAAAGACCAACAGCAGTTTAACTCTACACCCAACATTTCACTGAGAAACCTGAAATGTAGCTCACCAGGCCTGATGACCTGAACTACTAATCCTAGCTGTGTAGTCTCTGGCCCTCTCCTCACTTCTACAGGATTCTAACGTAACTATTTGTGTCTCTCTTTCTTGGTCTAAAGATCATTCTCTCCCTGGCAGAAATAACAGAAAACAAACGTAAAAGATGATTGTTTCCATTTTTCTCAGTTCTCCACTCCTATCATCCATTCTATCTGTCCCTGAGCCAGCTAACTGCCCTTCTCCTACTTTGAAAAAAATTTATTGTTGGTTGATTTAATTTGGGAAAGTGATCAATAAGGGAAGAGTACTTTAAAAAAAATAGTAAGTCAGGAGACCTGGATTCAAATCAAGAGTGTAACAATAATTAAGTTGGCAAGCCAAGACACATCGCTTCATTTCTGTCTCCGTTTTCTCATGTATAAAATGAGGGGGTTGAACTAAGTCAATAATAATAATAACAACTGGCATTCATCTAGCACTTTACAACTGACCAAGCTCACCACAAGTAACATTACTCCCATTTTGAAGATGGGGAAACTGAGGCTCAGAGAATTAAAGATTAAATGCCTCACCCTTCCAAGGTCACACAGATGGGAAGCCAAATATAACTTTTCACTGAAGCATTTTTAATGGTAGATCACCATTAGCTGCTAGAAAAACACCTGCATATATTTCTTCTGCAATGAAAAAAAAAAGATAAGCTATTTCTTTTTCTTTTTTGGCCCAGTCTTATAATTTCATTGGTGTAGAAAACAACCAGTAAGAATCTGCAACTGTTCTGAAGTCTTCAGAGCTGCCTGGGATGTTGGAAGGAGAAGAGGGGTGGTACTTGAACCCCTGTCTTTTTAACTACAGTCAGCCCCTTTCTCCACTACCCTCATGCTAGAGAAGCCCTAACTACCTACAAAATCAAATTCCATCTACACCTGTTGGGACTCTCCTCATTCATTAACTTCCAACTCACCTGCCACGTCCTCCTGAAGCCTTCCCACACACTCCTAATCCCAAGCAGGAAGGCTATTTCCCTCATTGGGGGAACTCCACTTCAGCAATCAGATACAAATATTTTATCTACATCATCGGACGACAAGCTCTTGGAAAACACAGACAGTCTTAATTATTTTTGTATCTGCCCCTAGCACTTACCATAAGATTCTCAAAACAGAGGCCATTTGTGAAACATGTGAATGAATCTTTTTCCTGTGAAGCACAATTTATTGTGTATACAGCTAGGATTAATGTTTGGTGAATGAACACATTTTTTTCCTAAATAATAAAACCAAAATAGTGATACAGAATATTGCTCTGTCAATCACTAGCTTTCCCTAAGGTAGCACTGGGGAGTCCATGTATTTCTGGGTTTTCTGGTGGGGTTTTTGGAAGGGGCAGTTGAAAGAAGTACTACAGGCAAAATAAACAAATTTCACACATCAGATTTTGAATGGAGTTTAACTCAGGTAAGCAGAAGGTTCCTTAGAGTCCATCCTGCTTGGATCTCCAAGTCTTTGATGTATCCCCCCAACAGTTGTTCTAAAATACTCCCCTGCTTAAGCACCCCAGAGTGCTCACCACTGCCTCTAAAAGGTAATAAGAACGCTTCACATTCTGATGTCAGTCTATTTCCTATTTCCCACTGCAAAAGGTTCACTCCACATGATGCCCCTCTGTGCATTTGCTTCACGTTCCAGCCACACTGGCTTCCTTGTGCTCTGACCTTGGCCTCCAGGATTCTGCACAGCTTGTGCATCAGATTTGAATTCATTTCCTCTCCCAAGGGCAGACTTAGAGAAGCCCCATCCCTCAGCTAGGGAAGGTACATGTGCCATTTCCTCTAGGAAGCCTTTCCTGATTCTGCTCTCTTCTTTCTTGTCATACCATTATGTCTATATTTGTGTGAACAAGTCCTATTATCTGGGCAAAGGGAAGCTGCCTGATTGAAGACACCATTTGTCCTCTCCTCTGTGTATCCTGAGTGTCCAACCTGCTGAAATGCTTCTTGTATCCCCCAGCCTCTGAGAGATGAAAAGATTCTCTGTGAGGTCCCAACAGCAAGATACGGGCAGAGCAAAGGTGCTGAACCCAGGTTTCCCAGGTCTTCTCTTACATGTAGTGGTTTACAGAACACTTTTGATACAAGACCCTTGGGAGACATGTTGGCCAAGCATTGTTATCTCCACTTATGAGAGGCACTATGGTATAATGGATAAAAAGCTGGCTTCAAAGCCAAGAAGACCTAGGCTCAAATCTCACCTCTGAGAAGCAAATAATCTTCTTTAATAGAGTGAGTATTTTAAACCAGTGAAATGACAGGTTCAGTCTCTATCTCAAACATTTTTTAGACGAATTCTGTAGTCATGAATTGCCAATCACAACACTGGAAACATGAAGGATTTTCAAATCCCGGGGTGTACAGAGGGATATTATAGTCCAGTTCTAAAGTTGAATGCTGTACAGCCCTGGATAAAGTGATTTGTTTCTCTGGCCTTGTATTCCTTCTCATTAAAATGATGACAACAAGCCTTAGACTATTTTACAAGGTTGTTATGAACACAGGACTTTGCAAACCTTCAAGCACCACATGAATGTGAGCTGTTATTAGGGTGAAGTCCCTGGTCAGACTAGGCTGGAGGAACTAAGAGAAAGTGCTCAAGTCTCATCTCAGTTTTTGACACCACCAGACTGGAAGTAAAAGAGGAGAGGCCAGTACCTCGTGACCAACACCAGCTGATCAATCACTCTGATATGAGGGCAGTCCATGGAAGAAGAGAGGAGACAAGACAGAAGGTGCCACAAGAAGGAGTTCTGAATCTGACTCAGGCTAGAGAACCCCAGCCCTGCCACTAACTAGAACCTGAGGGGAGTCCTGGGCAAAGTAAATATCCTCTTCAGGCCTCAGGACCTCTACCGGTCAAGAGAGAGGATTAGACTAGATAAGCTCTAAGGTCCCTTATAGTTTAAAACCTTTGATCTGAAATCCAATCTTGAGATAGATGGATTCAGTCCCAGTTTAGTTTCTTGCTAGCTCTGTGATGTAGGGATAAGGGTATGACATTTCACCACTACAGGCCTGTAATAGTAATCTGTTTAGCAGGATACTTAGCACTTAGTACTAAGTGCTAAGTGTAGAAGGGGCAAACCCTGTCCCATTGTTGAGAAGGCATGAACTCCCCTGTTGATGTGGAAGAAGGGGATTGGCTGAGGTGTGTATATAAGCAAGAATTCCAGAGACAGACAGACAGAACTGGAAGGTTGCTCTGGGTGAAGGAAGAATTGTGGAGACTGAAGCTGGCTGAGAG
>CM053582.1:104760030-104776421 GCA_028627135.1 Pseudochirops cupreus
ATATTATAATGTTTTGAATGTTTGTCTTGATTTGTAATGGAATAAACAGAGTGTTCACTCTATTTTGTAATCTGAACTCTAAAAGCTGTTCACAGTAGCATTCCTTTGGGAATCTGCTGGTGCATGGCATTACAAGGCCTCAGTTTCCTCATCTGTAAAATAGTTTCTTTACAGCTGTAAATTCCAAAGTCCCATGAACTGCCATTACCAACTATATCAAAGCACTGAACCATGCCACAAATTAGATTTGGACAGAGTGGAGTACTGATTCCATCACTATTTTCATAAATTATACAGTGTTATGCAGCCATATTCTTATATGTCATCATTTTCACTTGAGCTGCCTTTTTCTAATCCCGTCTAGTCTCAAAGATAACTCCCTAATTGACTTAAGTACTTAGGATTTACTAAATCTAGGATACTTTTATGGCACATGGTAAGACTATCTATTAAAAAAGGAAACAGTTCTTCAAAAAAGAACACAAAATGGAGGATATTCAGAGAAGGGAAACCAGTATAGTAAAATGCCTCTAGATCATGCCATATTTGACAGAACCAAAGAAGAGAATTGGGAAAGAAGGGAGTAGGAGTTGGTAAGTGTCAAGCATGTGAAAGGTTTTTGTTTACAAGACAGATTAGACTTTATCTGCACAGTTCCAGAAAGCAGATGTAGGAGCAACAAGGTAGAAATTGCGAAGTAGAAAACTAAAGATTAATATAAGGAAAACCTTTCTATCACTCAGAACAACAGAAAAGTATAATCACAGGTGCTGCCCTTCCCTCTCCCCACAATCCACCCATGACCACTCCAAGCAGGGAACTAAGGGTCACTTATGTGTCTTAAGAGAATTGTCAACTGGACTAGGTGGCCTCTCAGGTTCCTTCCAGTGCTTCTATGGCTAACTAATGAGTTAGCCCTCTTGGAATGGGCCTTAAAGATCAGCTAAAACCAACTTTATCCTAAAGATGAGGAAACTCAGGCACAGAGGAGAAGGGACTCCTATGTGGTCTCACTACCAGGTTCCTCATAGGGCTAGAATGAGGAGCTAGAACTCTGGCTTCTTGAGGACCTAGAACTCTGGCCTCTTAATTAAATGATCTCTTCAACATTCTCTAGCACATGATGGACAAACACTACCTATAAGCCAAACCTTCAGAACATCTTTAAAACAGCCAAGCAAAACTATAGCAGAAAAATAACACTCAGCTTCAACACATGCCCAAGAGAAACTATTCCTCCCTGGCAAACACTTTCTGGCTCTGGTTAAGGATCTATTTGTTTATGGAGCTGAGGAAATTGTGCCACTGAGTTTTGTGAACAGTGCGTAAACAAAATTAAGACAGAGGGAAATATGTTGCAAAATGTTTTTGCTCTAGGAACAAGCCTAAAAATCAATTCTCTGACCTATTTCATGATGACAAGGCTGACTCCTTAGCCCAAGTATTTAACCAGCACCTGATCTCTATTGAGTAATCTAGAAGTAATACAAGGACAGGAACATGAGTAACTTTAAACCAGAACTAGACAAACTGCACTGAGCACAGATAAAATTAGCTACTTGAACTGCAACTTAAATTCCAAGATGTCATTTGTTTAACTCTGGGTGTACTCTGTCCTTTCTGTTTCTAATTATGATAGTTTGTTGTTGGGTTGTGGTTTTTTTTTAATGTCTGTCTATATGCTTCCAGAGCCAAGAACATTTTCTATGTAAAGGTACACTGGATTTCTTTCTCATCTTCAAAGGAGGCTGAAATGTAAACTTTCTTTCTTCCTTCAAACTGCAAATGTGTTAATGACCAGAGAATACTGATTAAAGGATCCCTGAAAAACAGGGAAGGGGGTGGAGGGGGATGAGGTGCACTCTGGCCCAGAGAAAATAGGAAAGCCTTTAGGGCACTGCACCCTTGTCTTACATGGGTCAGAAAGAACCCTAGCTGGTTAACACAGATAAAGATCTTCAACAAAAGTAGCTTCAGTGTTCTCTTAGGACAAAGAAAATGCTCAACTCTTATTTTAAGTCTCATTATTAGTTTTAATTTGACTTCATCCTCAATTTGCTTAAATATACTGAATCTGGGCTTCCTTTTACAGTAAATAGATTTTGATATAGGATTTTTTTAAAAGTCTTAGAAATTTTATCCATTATTATATTTTTTTAAACATAGTATCATCAATTTAGTAAGCACCAATATGGGGTTAAACCACTTGAAAAAACTAACTTTTTTGGTAAACCATACTAGAATATAATCATAAAATTATAATTCAAAACTGTTTCTTATTTAAAACAATGATTGAAAAAGACTATGGAAGATAAGTCTTTACAAAGACACTGAGAATTGCTACCCTCTGCCCTGGAGGTCAAAGCCATTCCTTGACATACATTATTTTAGCTCTGTAGGAAAAGACATCGCTAGGCAGGAATGCAGTTACAAAACCCTTGTCTTCAGTACTGACATCCTAAAAGGTCATAATATGAGACCACTGCAGTAGCAGAGTTTCTATCTCCTAGGGTGCCTCTTATTTTTCATTTCTTTTGAAGTTTGGAAGGGGAAGAGGGCAGGCACAGTCTGTGTAAAGATGTCTCCCTTCTCTCTGTGTGTCTGCATCTTGCATGTTCTGCCTAACTGCACATGTGCATGATGACTTCTAGGTCTGTCCCTCTCATCATCCAGATTTCTTGGTCCACCTCTACCTCTTTCTGACCTCCTCCTCCCTTTAATCCACTGGCTATTTCAGTGGGGGAAGGGAAGTGAGAGCTCTGAAGTCAGGACAGCCCTCTGTGAAAGGATCCCGGGAGCACACAGAAAGAAAAGCTGTTTATACAGCCCTCCCCCACCTCAATGTCCAACCAACCAGAGAGCATCACTGTCATGAGTGGTTCCATTCCAAAGCTTTGTGCTCAATGGCATTGGTTCTTAAAGTGGGCCTAAGAAATCTTTCAAACTCTAAGCCACACAGCTCTCCACTAAGAAGGGGAGCTGCCTTCCACCCCTCTGGTCTGTCACATGTGTGGTGGGTCACCCACTGTGTTTGTTACCCAGTGGATCATTAGTCCTTAAAAAGAGAAAGGTTCTGATTTACTCCAGTGACAGAGCACAGAGCCGCAGCTTTCAAAAACAGCATCTGATTCTACCTAAACAACACTAAAAGTCACAGTTCTTAGCAAATCTAACAAAGTTTCTGTCTAGGGGACAAATCAAGTAATGCATAACCTTTGATTTTTTTTTTTTTGAAGGAACAGGGAAAGAACATCTCAAGCTAGATATCCAGTAGACATCTAAAACTCAACATGTCCAGAAGTGCTATCTCCACTTCCCCATCCTTCCCCTTTTAATAGCTTCCCCAGGGGCCTCTCAATCCCCCAGCCCCACCACTTACATGTCAGCTTTGACCCTTCCCTCTCTGCCCTTCGCATCCAATCAGTGGTCAGTCAAGTCCAGTTGATTTTACCTTCTTAACATCTCTGGCATTGGTCTCCTCTCCTCAGCCACTGCAATTGCCTTGGTGCAGACCCTCCTCCCTACCTCAAGTCTTTCCACTCCAGTGATCTGATTTTCCTACGATACAGGTCTGACCATACCACACCTCCTCCATTCAATAATTTCTGAGATTCCCTAGTGCCTCTAAGACCAAATCTAAAAACCCTCTGTTGGGTTTTTTAAGCCTTTCTAATTTCTAGTTTTCGTACTCCTTGCTCTCCTCCAGTGACACCGGGCTCCTTGCTGTTCCTCATAGACACTGGGCATTTTCACGGGCCATCTCCCCATGCCTGGAACTCTCTCCCTTGTCACTGCTACCTCCTGGCTTTCTTCAAGTTCCTGCTAAAGCCCCACCTTCTACAAAAGCCCTTTACAGTTCTCCTTCATCACAGAGCCTTTGCTCCCAGATAACCCCTTAATTTATTGGTTAGCTACATCTCATTTGTACCTAGTAGTCTGCGGGTTGTGCCCTCTTCTAGTCTCCCTCTCCCCAAAAAGACTATAAGCTTCTCAAGGGCAGAGCCTGGAAGAGTGCTACTTCTTAGTCTCTCCCCCCTTCTGCCGACTGGGTTGTAATTGTACTAATACAGCCAAATCAGGGTATGGAAATACCTACACCAAAGCAGATCCCCAACTCTCTGTAATTTAGGGTATCTGAAAGGGTCCCACAACATGCCTCACACAGATAGGATGTGTATTCAGGACTTCCCTATTCTAAGACCTGCACTCCACACTGCCAAAAAGCTTTAAAGTCACATAAAGTAAAAATGAATTTGAGGCTTAATTTTGGAGACCTCCACCCACAGTAGTCTTTTTAAAGGTAGATTTCTTTCAAGTGATCAAGTTCTGATCCACTATAACATAACGACCCAAAGCAGGAAATCTTCCAGATTCATCCTTCCTTGCTCCAAGATACCTCTGTCTCTGCCTCCTCACAGCTCCAGGTGAAGGGATGGGGAGGGCAGCAAGTATGGCTAAAGAAAACACCTTTAGGGTCCTTAATTTTGTGAATATTGCATTAATTACTAAAAGCCCCCACCCCCCTTGAGTTAAGGGCCATGTATTTGTCTTTTTTGATCGATGAGAAAAAAATGAAACCAGGAAATAGTCAAAAATAGACCAAAATGAATTGAAATGGGTCAATTAAGGCAGTGAATGTATAGTCCTAGGATAGAGGTTCCCATCTAGGTCCTATCACTGTGGGGCTTTGTGTGGTTTGTCAGTTGAGTCCAATGGACCTTAGTTTCCGCTGGCATAAGCACCAATCTCTAAGGTCTCTTTCAACTTGCAATCTTATACTCCTAAAAACAGGAACAAAAGCTCCAAAAGTAAGCTTGTTCTCCTTTCCTAAAAGAGCAGTGGAGTTGTTAAAGTGTGTTTTTTCCATATAAATAAAATCAAGACTCCTCCCTTTTAGGCTGCAGGGTGGCACAATAACACAGCATTCAGGAAGACCGGGGTCCCGATTCAGCCTCAGATACTTACTAGCTCTGGGACCTTGGACAGGTAACCTAACCTCAGCCTCAGCTTCCTCCCTTGTAAAGCAAGGATGATGACGTATCTATCACAGGGTTGTTATGAAGCTCACGTGAAATAATACATGTAAAGTACTTTTCAAACCTTAAAATAAATGCTAGTATCATTTTGGTCTTGGTTAAATTACTCCACTTTTTACATCTATCATCAAAACGGTTTATCTCTATTTTCACACATCATTAGTTTCTTTTCCTCAGTGTAAATGACAATAATACTATTTGATATTTATCACACGCTTTAAGGTTTACAAAGAGTTTTTCATATATTATCTTGCCTAAATGCCCACAATAATCCTGTGAAGAAGAACCCACAGGTATCACCACCCCTATTTTAAAGATGAGAAAACAGGATAAGAAAGTTAAACATCTTGTGCCCAGACACAAAGCTCATAAGAGGTTTTGTTGTTTGATCATTTTTCAGTCGTGCTTGACTCTTGGTGACCCAAACTGGCAAAGATTCCTGGAGGAGTTTGCCCTTTTCTTCTCCAGCTCACTTTACGGATGAGGAAACTGAGGCAAACAGGCTTAAGTGACTTGCCCAGGGTCACACAGTTAGGAAGTGTCTGAGGCCAGATTTGAACTCAGGAAGATGATTCTTCCTAATTCCAAGGCCTGTGCTCTATTCACTGTACCACCTAGCCACCTTTCATAAGGATTAGAAGGATTCGAAACAAGTCTCTTGGCTCTAAGTTCAGATGCTGTCACCTACTAAAATACCAACAACCACTGAAGAGTCCGTGTAGCCCTCTTGCTTTTAATTGATAGCACAAAGCAAATTGGTCCCAATTTATCTTTCCTACTTCCATGCATATATTATACACACTTTTCTTGGATTTCATGATTTTTAGAAGTATAAGGACAGTATTTAATTTTGCAAAGCTCTACAATTTAAAGTATGAAATTCTTCCATCAAGCCAACCTATTCTCTCTATAACAATGACTAACAAATACAGCACAACAGGTTATTAAATATCAGGACATATTCTTCAAACTCTTTTTGACAAAAGTGTTGTGTGGACATGGGATTTTAAAAGACACAAAATAGTACTGTTCTCCATGAGAGGAAAAGTACCTCCTCTCCAAACCCTCTAAATAGCACCTGACATATGAAAAAACAAAAACAAAAAAAACTGTGCAAAGTGATTCTTTCTAGTCAAGGGTTTCTAAGAGAAATGTGTTAAATAATCTGTTATAATCTAAGACATTTTAAACTTATTTATTCGGCAATTATTTTTTTCAAAAACTCTGAGCAGTCAAAAAAGTTTAATTATAAAATAATCAATATTGTATATGTTCTAAAAATTTAAGTAATGTAAGCCAAAATAATTAAACTATATCAGTATTAAGAGTTTGTTATGAAATCTAAGTTAGTAATTAAAGCTGAGTGAATTTAGAACATCCCTCTTCCTTGCTCTATATGTTAGTATTGTTACATCAGCATGTGATAGAGAACCCTTAGAATGTTGCCTGTCCCCTTCAGTGGTTTCTACCGAGCCATAACGTTACATTTGTAGGGCTGAATCTTTGAAAAATTTAAACGGCATCCTCCATTGAAATCTCAATAATTTCTGTCAAAACAAAGGGCAGTTGCTAACTGCGGAACTTTGCAGCAGCATTCAAGTAGAAAGGGCGGTCAAAAGCGGACAAAGGGCAACGGTATCTGTTGGGCAGAGGGCCTCCGGGTCAGAGATCCAGGGCCCACTGCATGGCAGCATTCTAAGAATTAGCAGCTGTTAAAAAGCCCCAGCCCATTAGTTACGACTGAGGTGAAAGGGGCAAGGGTACAGTACCTGATGATGGGCAGGTCGAGGCCCTGCTGCAAACTGAGAAAAGGAGGGAGAAGACAAACACAAAAGGAAAGGCACAAAGAGTCAGAAACACCACAACAAAAACCAAAATGTCACACAATCTGCCAAAAAAAAAACCCACAAGGAAACACACACACACACGCACACACACACACACACACACACACACACACACACACACAGAGTCAAAGCTTTGCTGCAGGACAGGGAGAGACAGGCACTAGGGTTCCACAGGTTAACATCACTGCAATTAACAGGGCCTTGTTTAAGAACCTGCAGAGAAACACGTGAAGCCATTTGCTATATCATGGGCTTTCTTACGGTCATCTTAAAAACGCAGCTACAGCACGTAAGGAAGTCGGAAGGGCTGGGGGTTAGGCCAAGCAAGTGAACGGCCAGGATGCTCTACGTAACAAACAGGACTCCGATCGGAGCTGGAGAAAGTGAGAGATGCTTGGAGACTGCAGGACAGCAGAGCAGACCATTAAGGTACCCAAGCAGACACACAGAATGTGTCAAAGGAACGCATCTTAGTCTTTATCTAAGGTTAAGTGTCTTCTAGTCCCTCCACAGCCAAAGGTGAGGAAGGTGCAGCATTTCACTCATGTAATGAATAAATCCTTTCTAGTGTTTGGTTGGGGAGGGGTAAGCAAATACTATTGAATGTTATACTATAACCATCCAAGCATAAATCAAATGAACTAGTTAGGCATAACAGCAAGCACATCCAGGCAAACAACTAGTGCACGTCAGTCTTCTACAAGAATGAATGAAGATACTATTGGAAGAGGGCCAAGCAATTAAACATACTGTGTGAAATCGGAGCCTGAAACTAATGTTTATGCACAGTGGCAAAATACTCTGTGTGCATACCTATTACTAGCTATCCTCGAGACTGACCAACACAGAATTTTTCTGCCCACTTGAGGAATGTTTGAAATTCGCATTGTCATTTCTCACTTTTTCCTAACTTAGGACACATGAAACCTATGTCATCAAGGAAATTTTGATAGATAATTCTCAGACCAAGTATAGCTCAGTGACAAAACAGTTCCCAATGTATAAAGCAGGTTTTTTAAATCAGGAAGAACAGGACAAAATGTGGAAGCTGGAATGCTGCTCCATTGCCCAGATACTAAGTCATTAACAAAGTCATCCTCTTCAAAAGTAAAATGGAAAAATAACGTAGGAAAGCTGTTTCCTTTCTACTAACCTAAGGCATGAAAGAGCATGGTTTCATCTGTCTGAGCACCCCAAGCCTCCAAAGGCTGTGGCTCGGTGTGTACCAATTGTTCCCAGAAGCAGTAAACACTAAACTAAGATATACCCTAATCCCAATAAAAAAAGATTACACATTCTTTAACAACTTGCAAGAGCCCTAGAAATGCTCATTTCCCCAGGCTGCCATCTGAATCCTACAACGTCAGAGCTAGAAAGGAGCTAAGACACCACGTCATACGACTCCCTCTTTTGACAGAAAAGTGGTCTACAGAATAACAACAAATTTCATCAGAGTACAAATCCAGTGTGTCAGACGATACAGGTCACAGAGAGTTCAATGCAGAATTCACTTAAAAGCTAAAATGGCACCTATCTTCCCAGCAAACACCATCTAAGGGAGCATGTTTTGAATAGATATAGAAGGATACTAATAAATTCCCTCTCTAATCTACATGCCTAAAAGGGGGCGGGGATAACTTCCCTATACTATTTCAGAATAGTGGTCACTCACAAACTATTCCTACAGCAAGTTTTCATCTCAAAAGGGATATATGGCCTTATTGTGATTTTGTATTTCTTATTTGTGAAAAAAAAATCAGATCTTATGCCTGCCAGAAAGAAAAGCTTCTATTATTGGCAACACAACCTGCATTAGCTATTACTAGCACAGGGGAGCCAACTGCTCCCAATCCAAATATTTAAGAGGCAAGGGCTGCAGTGTGGAAGGGAAGCCGCATTTTAAACAACTTAACCTGAGAGCAATAGTACCTGTCTTATCACTGTTCCACAGAAAGGTCCCATCTCTAAGGCTCTAAAATCAATGCGGAAAATTTTATATATTTAAAATCTTCTAAGTAAAAGGGTATTTTCTATAAGCAAAAGGAATATATTATGAAAATAATAATCAAAATTGTTTAAAGTTAGTGGGAAAGTACCCTAGTCTATTTTGCACTAGTCACCATTGGCTATTTAGCTTTTCTTTTGGTTGACAATATTCATTATCCTATGGGTAGCTGTAAGCAACAGAACAAACTGTAGTCGCTGCTGGCTCAGAATAAAAGTCGAAACTTTAGTTTCATTTGGCTTTGTCTTTAGATGGAAAAGATAGTACATATAAAGGAAAGCAGCCTTCTGTGAAACCTGGATCAAAATGCTTCTGCCACCCACCCCCTTGATGTCTCTCTCTCTCTCATACCCCTTTGTGCAAAGTTGGCAACGAGGCATGGCCAACAAATGTTGATGTCAATTTGGCACACTGAACCATAGCATTTTAAAATAACCACAGAGTATTACAAAAGCCATGATGCTCCCCTCTCCCCAATTATGCTTTCAGTAGTCTGACTATATTGGACAAATTGAAAATAAACTACTATTTGGAGTTTTGATGTGACAATAAGAAACAAGGGTAAATTGATAAATTATACTTGGGCTTACCAGTATTTAAAAAAACAAAAACCGAAAAACACCCAGAATTTCCCCAAGTTAGAATTCAAATAGGATCCTCTTGGTTTCAAATAGAAATAATGCCACAAAGCTGGATCTGGGGATAGGGTGGGACACGTGAAGCCAGTTGGATTGCAAAAGTAGCTGTCCAGAGCAGAACAGAAGAGCCGAGGGGGGGCAATCACCAATGGCCCATCAATGCAGAAATAGAATGGAGTGAGCTCTGGCCGCTCTACAAAGCAGGGTCAGGGTCACTTCCTGAGTGGGACAGCTTACCTCTCCACACCAGCGGGGCTCGCTGTGGGGTGGATGAGACTAGACTACGGAAGCCCAGGATGTCAAAAATGCAATCCAGAGAATTTCCTCACCCCTGCTTTACCCTCCCGCACCATTACAAATGAAATCAAATAAATCAAACCCAAAACAAAAAGCAAGAGTAGTTTGGGGCCAGCTAGTCTTGCACTTGTTTTGGGAGCATGTAAATGGAATGTTATATGTGTGGTTTTTAGTAATGGGGGTGGTAATGGTCACTAGCAGAGCGGATGGCAAAAATTGCATAGAGGATAGTTTAAAAATAAATAACGTAAGACCACAGAAAATGGCTGAACAACTGCAGACAATTTCCCCCTTGATATTTAATAAAATAATGGGAAACACTTGTAATTTGCATTTTGGATCAAATAGACCTGAAAGCGCCATCCCTTTGAATTTTTTTAACATTAGAAAAATTCCCAAATTCTTCCTATCTAATTGCCATTGGAGAAAACCCACCCACATTCTTTCATTCTTCTCCCACTAAGCCTGGCAGAAACTGCCATGGTCTGTTATACTTTCAGGGAGGAAGCAATCAATGCATTTCTGTAGATCAGCCAATAAATGAATGTGGTCACAAAAAAAAAGAGTGCCAAGGGCACTTCTGCCTGCAAGAAGTACAGTTTGTTATATTGCTTACAATGCAGTATTTTATCCAGCCTCTTCCAGCCAAGGACCTGTAAACGGGAGTCTGTTCCAAAACCTTCCTCCTCTTCCAGTTGTCTGTGCAATGTATTGGCACTGTTCTGCTGGGCTGTCAAAAAAACTGGTTTAGAGATGCAGCTCTTCAGTCAGGTTTTGCTCCAGTTCTAACCATGTAAACTTACTCTTGCTTTTCAACAGTTTAAAAAAAGAGGGGGAGAAGAGGACCATAGTACTCACTTACTGTTTATGAAAGTTTAACATCATTGTTCCAGGCTAATGATTAGAACTGGGGCCTACGTGAAATGAAATGGTGGGATCTCCGTCCCATTCCAAGGGGTCCAGTGTCCGCATCCAAAACCACTCTCAGGATTGAGCTTCCATTGGCCACCTTTTTCGCAATTTCAGTAGAGAGGTGAAGAATTAAATGGGCCACTGAGACTGACCACCCACCCCACATCCTCACCACCCCCTTCACTCTTAGAGAGGACTCTCCCACAGCTCAATGAGATCCACAGGCTAAGAGCTGCTATCAGAGAAGAAGGGATGGGCAAGTTTGAGAAAAGAGTGATAAAAGATTTCAGTGCAGTCTGTGTTCTCCCCAGAGGCTAAATACTGAAAAGAATCTGATATATGGCACCTTCCACTAATTCTCAATCCACATGAAACAAAAAAGAATGGGAGCTGGCAGAGTGAGTTTTTCTTTTCCTACCAAGCAGAACGCATAGGCATGGGAGCCACAAGAAGACCCTGCCTCTTTCGTCCTTGGGACCATGCTGTGGAATCACAGAGGCTGATGCGTAACGAGGGTTAACGTGAGATGTTGCAGAAGCGCTTTCTAGCCAAAGCTAATCATGCAGGGCAGGGCAGGGCAGAAAAATGTCCAGAGAATGGACAGCTTCCATAATTCCCTAAGAACCAATGGGAAAAGGAGCCTGAACTCTGGGAGTGCTCTCAGTCTCTGAGGAACCCAATGCAGTCAGCAAAAATGAGAGGAGGAGAAGAGATCTTATATTTGGATGCCAACTGGCTTAACACCCAACCAAAGTGCTCTGCTCAGCTGCACCAGCATACACATAGATGTCCATTTGGTTAAAATGGTTAGAACTGATCCAGTGACACTGATGTATGAGTCTTGCTCCCTAGAACACTGGAGACTGAGAGTGCAGTTACAAAAATTGAACTGAGTTTTCTAAATTGCCTTGCTTCTTTCTCTTTTCTACTGAAAAATATTATTAATGGCTAAAGTACTGAAATGAGGTGAACTTGAATGCAACCATACTAAAAAGAAACCATGTTACTGAGCTGGAGAAGTGGATGGAAAGAAATCCATCTTCTCCCCTTTTTTAGGGGGACACAAAATTTTAAATGAAATGTTCTAATGGGGAGGGCTCTGAAAATGCAATGCAAACCAGTAGGAACAAACACTTTCGAACAAACTTCCAGAATTCAGTGAAACTATTTTGAAAAGAAACACCAAACTACTATACACAAAAACCAGACAAAAGGCGATAAGAGAAATCTACATGGAACTAGTTTATATTCACTTACCGGAGAGCGGGTTTGAGGCTGTGAGTTCATTGTCTGAGGGGCCTGGGGATACACCAATGTGGTTGGAGCTGCATTCTGTCCAGAGGGATAAGGGGTCTATCCAAAGAAAATAAAGGAAGATTAATATATCATTTGTAAAAATCAAAGAGTAGGTTAACTAAATTCACAGGCTTGAGAGCCATAGGATTAAGAGTTGCAAGGGTCCATAGAAATCACCTAAGCAAACCTCCTCATTCTATTAAGGAAACTGAGGCCCAGAGTGATTCCCTCCCCCCCAAGGGTTTTCTGAACACGTAATTATTAAGAGAATCAGTATTTGAACCCAGATCTTCTATGTTCAACATGAAACTCTCTTTCCACTACACTTCTTTTTCCACTACTTCATGAACAACCTCAAGGATGCAGCTGAGGCTTACAATTTTACCAATAAATGTGGTCAATAGTTCCTCCTATTACAATTTAGATTTATCACAATACATATTAGTAGAAATGCAATATTGATGGAAAATACTTTCAGTGGTCCTTGGTAGTTACCGCTGACCAACAAATCCAATCCAATGCACATTTGTTAAGCACCTACTGCGTTGCAAGGCACTATGCCAGGGGCTGCTGCTAAGAAAACAAAACAATAAACTGTGCCCACTCTCCAGGAGTTTACATCCTGTTGGATATCTGGAGGAAGCATAGTACACGGGCATTTGTAGAAAGAACACTGGATGCAGAGAACTGGTCCCATAGGTCATTATGTGGGTGACGGCAGGTAAAGCGCTGTGTCTCTTTGAGGCTCGCTTTCTGAACTGGAAAAATGGAGATCCACATAATGGGATTGTTCTTCCTTCAAAAGGACATTGTGACAATAACATACAAAACTAAAATGAGCCTCCGTTGCTCTTTGTGTCCCTCTCCTAGGTACACTCAGCCAGGGAAGACCCTATGGCATTAGGATTTTCTCATAACCTCTGCTGGCCTTGCCAAGGGGCAGGCGGGGCTGTTTTAATAGTTAATAATCACAGATGTACCAGTTTCAGGTCTCTTACCAACACTGGAACTATACTCCTACTCTACATGGTCCAGAGAAAAGTACTGGATGTGACTAGCTAGACAAGGCATCCCCCAAAGAAAAGACAAATATGAAAAGGCACAGAAAGGACAATATTAACTAGAACAGAGCAAAGTAAGCAGAACCAAGAAAACAATATATGCAACTATAATACCATAACAGAAAAATCCAGACTGATTGCAGTGACTGCCCACAGAGCTGAGAAGTTTGGGGCTATGGGTATGGAATATTGCATGGAATGACAATCATGATTGATGTGTCAACTGGTACTGACGATTTCTGGCCTCTACTTTTAATCTCTATTACGAGTGAGGAATGGGTCACTGAGTCAGGGGTGAAAGAGGGTGATATCTGGAAACATGGTAAGCAAGCACCAAAAAAGAAACTGAATCAAAACCATCAGGCCACAGTCAACAAGCATTACTGACGGCTTATGATGTGCCGGGCACTGCTACATGCTAAGACTATAAAGCTTGCAAGAACAGAGTCTCGGCCTCAAGGATCTTCTGTTCTAACGGGAGAGGCGACGTGCACAAGAGTAACTACGCACAGCCAAGACAAAGACAGTGTAAACAGGAGGTCACCTCAGAGGAAAAGGCAGTGGGGAAAATGGAAGGCAGAAAGAGGCCATACCACAATGGGCTTTACAAGCCAAACAAAGCATTTAATAATTGACCCTGGAGGTGGTAACAGAGAAACAATGGGGTTTACTGGGTAGGGAAATGCTATCATTGGACATCTGAGTCAGTCAGTAATCAATCAGTAAACACTTCCCAAGTGCCTGCTAGGTACCAGGCACTGTGCTAAGCACTGAACACACAAAAACAGGCAAAAAACAAGCCCTGCCTTCAAGGAGCTCACAGTCTAATGGGGAAGACAACAAGGAAACAACTATGTCCATGTAAGCTAAATACAAGGTAAAAATGAAATAGATTTAAAAGAGAAGGCACTGGAACTAAGAGGAGCTGCTGAGAAAGGCTCTTTGTAGAAGATGCGACTTAAAGAGGCTGACGAGCAGAAATTAAGAAGGAGAGCCTTCTAAGCATTCAGATGTGACTGAGTTGCTCACACAGAAAGGTGTGAGAATATGGTGCTTTCAGTGACCCGAAAATTAGGAACCAATTTAAGAGATGACCTTTAAGGAAGATGGACTGGAGGGAGAAGACTTCTGAGGCAGACAAACCAACCAGCAGACTATCTCAACAGTCTGGGAAGAAGGTGGTGAGGGTCCACATTAAGTGTAAGGCAGGAGGGGTGCATGTACTGGAGACATTATAAAGATAGAACTGACAATATCTAGAAAGAGACAGACAGATATGTGGGGTGATGAGTCAGGGATGATATTCAAGTTGTAAGCTTAGGTGACTGGAAGAATGGTGATACCCTAGATAAAAATAGGAAATTTATCCAAAATACTTATAAGCAGTGCTCTTTGTGATGACTTATAACCAAAAAGAAAGTGGCTGCCCATCAACTGGGGACTGGCTAAGTATGGATGCAATGGAATGGAATACTGCTACACTGTAAGAAAAAATACATGCGATGAATACAGAAATGCCTGGAAAGATCTATATGAACTGATGCAGACTGAAGTAAGCAGGGCCAAGAAAACAATCTACACAATGACTCCAACATCGTAAATGGAAAGAACGAACAACAAAAAAAATCAAAAGCGAACGCAGCAAAATTTAAAAAGATCAAGTATGATCTGAATGAAGAGAGATGAAAGGACACTCCCAATCCATCCCTTCATGGGGTTGGGAGGTGCACAGACATTACACATCCAGCACATTTCCAAACCTTTTCAATACACTGACCAACTGTACTGAATTGTTTTGCCTCTCTGAAAATACTAATTGTCATATAATATAGGACGGCTCTCCAGGAGGTGGACGGATGACTGGGATAATTGCAATGATGTAAGAAATGGAAAGTATCAGTAAAAACTTTTTTAAAAAGAAAAAGAAAAATTAGGAAAAGGGGTGGGTTTTCAGGAAAAGAGGAGGAGTGCTGTTTTGTAAATGTTACAATTTGAGATATCCATGGGTCAATCAGCGAGAGGCCCAATAAATAACACTAGTCACAGTCATAATAATTAGCATTTATATGTCACCTATTAGATACTGAGCGCTACGCTAAGCATGTTATACATACTATCTCGTCTGATCCTCTTAATACTCAGAAGAGGCAGGAGTCATCATCCCCATTTCCACTGAGGAAACTGAGGCAAACAGAGGCTAAGTGACTTCCCTGAACTCATACAGCTAGGCGATGTCTGAGGCGGGATTTGAATACAAGTACTCCTAACTCCTGCCCCAGTGCTCTGTGTACCATGGCACTCCCCCACACCCCTCAGCTGCAGTGAGAAACAAAGATCTCCAAAAAAACTTACGGCTGCATAAAAATATCTAAGAATCTTCTGCCTCAAGAAGATCATTAAACTCGTGGGAGTTGATGAGACTGCCCCAGTGAGTTAGTACAGAAGAAGAGAAGAGGGGTTTAGGACAGACTGATGTGAGGCCCCATGGTTAAGAGGAATGAGCTGGATGAAGAAACAGCAAAGGAGACCAAGACGGGCAGTCAGACAGGTGAGAAGGGGACCGGGAGAGCGACGTCGTGGAGGCCTAGAGAGGAAAGTGTCCAGGGAAAAAGGATGTGTGATGGTGCCAGAGGCTGCAGAAAGGGCAAGAAGAAGCAGTGAGAAAAGGGCAGCCCAGGTGGCAAGTAAGAGACCCTGAGAACTCTGGAGAGCACTGTGCCAGTGGAGTGATGAGAGCAAGTGCCGGCCCCAATCGTAGGCATCCTCCTCAGTCATCCAAGGGAGAAGAAACAGAGGTCAGTGGCTAACTGGGATGGTCAGATCACCTGGGGGTTTGTAAGGATGTGGGAAGCCATAATAGAAAACGTTTTATGGGCATGTGTGTAGGCAGCAGGAAGCAGCCAACAGACAGGGACAAAGTGAAGGACAGAAAGGGTGCAAACAAGAGGGGGGCGGAGCCAAGATGGCAGCATAGCAGCAGCAACATATTGCAGCTCTCACATAGCCACCCCAAAATACCCATAAAATAGGACTCTAAACCAATCCTGGAACTCCAAAACGCACACAAAGATACTTCCCACTAAAGTCAGCTCGGCTACGAGGAACCATATCAGCACTGCGAACCGAAACCAGCCTGGCCTAAAGCCGCAGCTGTGCCCCTGGGGGCAGCTGGACTGGAAGAGCTGAGGAGCCTCTCAGGTGAGCGGATTAGCAGCAGCTGCGAGTGGGATTTGTGAAAGGGGGAGATTAGCAGTCCTGCCAGAAGGCCTCCAGAGCCGAAAAGCAAAAGGCAGAGGTTT
>CM053582.1:104776921-104809233 GCA_028627135.1 Pseudochirops cupreus
CCTTCTGAAGAGAGGGCCCAAGTAGCATCAGGTAACATGAACTCAACACTGAACCAGTCAACATGGTCTTCACAGTTTTCTCTAACTCCATTTCAAGGAGGTCGATGGTAGGAGTAAGCCAAGGCTAATAAGTCTTGGTTAGGTGAGATCACTGATCCACAGAATAAGGGAGAAAGGGAACTGAGTATGAAGGACAGTGTACAGGGACAAGGAAGGGAAAAGGAAAGCATTTATTAAGCATCTCCTCTGTGCCAGGCACCATGCTAAAATGCCTTAGAAATACTGTCTTATCTTATCCTCACAATGGCCCTGCAAGGTAGGTGCTATCGTTTTTACAGTTGAGCAAACTGAGGCAGCAGGAAAAGAAAATGGTAAATCACTCCAGTATCTTTGCTAAGAAAACCCCAAATGGGGGTCACAACACCTAAACAACGACAAACTGAGGCAGAAAGAGGTGAAGTGAAGTGCTAGCAAACTCACACAGCTAATGAGTGTCTGTGGCTACATCTGAACTCAGGGCTTCCTGACTTCAGGCTCCAAACTCTAACTGATGCACTACTTAGCTGTTTCAGCCAGGGGTCAAGATAGGAAAGAGACAAGAGCAAGGCCAGTACAAGGATGGAGGCCTAAGAATGAGCAGCGAGGCGGAGGGACTGGAGTCCCAGTGAGGGTGGTCAAGCACAGGGAAAGGAAAGAAGTCCCAAACGGAACACATTCTCTTTTCTCCCTCTCCTCTCCACTTGCCTAATACTGTGCACCAGCCAGTCCCAGTAACCCAGCCTACGTCCACCCTTGGCTCCTCCGTTACTACCCTTATACTTACACTTCTCACGTTCCCCTCTTCTTACTCTGCAATCTGGTAACTCTGACCTTTCTGATCTTCCTCCCAAACAACTCTGACTGGCTGCCTCCCCAACCTCATCTCTACCTCTAGTCCACTGTGGCTTCCCTCTGAGATTAACTTTATTTTGCCATGTGTGCTGTCAGTACATCATACAGTTTTGTGCACGGCTTGTCTGCACAATGTCTCACTCATTAGAGTGAGCTACTTGAGGACAGGGGCTGTTGTAACGTCAAGCAAAGGCAACTTCCAAGGTTTACTGCTGGTTCGGATTACCAGCATAACAAACCCCATTTATTCAGCAAACATTCACAGAACAGAGAAAGTCAAAATACAGTGTAACTTGTTCGTTTAGGAAGTAAGCTCTCAATTCAATTGCAAAGTATCAAGGTCCAAGTATCCCACCATGACCAGTACATTAGTCAAAGTAGCCCACTCCTGGGCAGTACATTTAGTCAGTCAACAAAGTCTCTCCTCTCAAATGGAGATTAGTCTCCAATCATAAACAAAGTACATTCAGAGTACAAAGGCTTCCCACCCCTGAATCTCAAAAAGGGCAGGAGAGCACAAAAGGCCATCCACCCTTAAGTTACAGCAAGGTTAAGATATCATCTCAGCATTGAATACCCAAGGAAAGGCCCTTCTAATATCTTCACTCGAGGCAAGCCCTCAGCAATCTCAGTTCCTGGGGAGACAAAGCTCAAAAAAGCCATAGCCAGTGTCCTCATCAAGTCACTCTCTGCCTGTAGAACAGTCCCAGAACCCCTGAAAACATCAGCAAGGCCCTCTTCCAGGATTTCTGTAAACATACAACAGGAAAATCCTCCTTCAGGGCTTCCAAACCAACAGCAAGGTTCCAGGACCTCTACAACAGCAGCACTGGCCTTCACCAGCAGGTGAATCTGGCAAAACAACATCAAAACAGACAGACAAAATACCAGCATCACAGCCATGCCTCCTCAGTTCTTGGCAGCTCTGGGTGACAGTTCTCAAAAGTCCTGGCCAGCTCCAACAGGCTCTCAGCAGTCTTTCTCTCAGCAACTCAGGCTCCACAATACTGGATACTGCTCTCCCAAAAGTCCTTCTGTCCTTCTCTAGGCTTGGGCCTCTCTCCCAATTCACGGCTCCTCCCAGTTCAGCCCTCAATCTTCACGTCAACAAGTCCATCCCACAAGTGGGATTCACAAGCTCTGGGTTTTAACACTCAACCCAAAAACCAAGCCAATACAGGGGCATCTTCAAATTCTATTACCATTGCAGCTGTCTTCTGTCCTATCTTACTGAGACTCACAGCCAAGGTATCATCCCCAAGACCTCATTCTCTCTCATCCCCCTGTACTAAATTTGTTGCAAGACCTGTCACTCTAACCTTCAGAACATCTCTCACGTATGCCTCTCCTCTGGGCCCTGCCACTGTCACCCTCTGGTGCAGCTCACATGACCTACTGTGTTAACCTGTTAGCTGCTTGGCCTGACACAGGTCTCTTCCCACTGCTGTCCAAAGGGGTCTTCCTAAAGCACAGGTCTAATCATATCAACACCAGTGGCTCCCTCAACACCTCCGGGAGCAAATTTAAAATTCTCTATTTGGCATAATCTCTCTCCCTTCTGTCTCCCCAAACCTTTCCATTTTTCCTTACATCTCCCCATGTTCTTTTGCAAGCCAGCGACTGTTTTCCTTGTTGCTGCTTGCACAAGACACATCATCTCCAGACTCTAAGCATTTTTTACTGTCTTTTCCCCCATTGCTAGAATGTTCTCAATCCTTGTTTCTAGCTCCTGGCTAAACAGGCTTCCTTCAAGTGCCAGCTAAAATTCCACCTTCTAAGGAAGCCTTCCACAATCCCGGTTAATTCAAGTGTCTTCTTTCTATCGATTATCTCCAATGAAACTTATGAAATGTTTATTGACTGCCTCAGCAAGATGACACAGTATTTCAATACTATCTATGCCCAGATTCCACCCCCTACCCCACCCCTTCATCAATTCAAAACAATAAGATATTCATCACTTTCTGGAAAGTTTGAAGGGAGTAAAATAAATCCTCACAAATGATATCCCATGGAAGGAAAAACAGTAGAGAAACTAAACAAATGACTTAATAATCCAAAGAAGAAACACAGATAGTGTAGAATAATATGAACAAATCTCCAGAAGTGAGTAGCCAACAATAGAATCATCACAGCATCACGTAGCAGTGCTAGAAAGAACCTGAATGTCACCTCATCTGACCTATTAATCTCAAAGCTAGGAAAACTCCAGATAAGTTAAATAGTTTCTAGCCCAAATGACAGATACTAAGTGCAAACTCACATTTCTGACATTAAAAACAAAAATCCATTGTTTTACCACTGCCCAGAAATAACACAAGAATGAACAAGAAACAGCAACAGGGTGGTCCAAAGGTTAAATTTTGCTGTTGTTTGGCAGGGTAGGGTTGGCCCAAATTAGGAAAATTCCCTGATATGGAGACTCTCTTTACCAGTACAAATGGACGGAGGATGGAGCATTAAGGGAATTCTACCAATTCCTGAGAATCTGAATCCAAACTATCTTTGTTAATTACACACTGTTGCATTTGTAAGACTCCTAAACTGATACGAGAGTCCAAACTGAAGCAATCTACTTTTCCAGTGTTGTTCTGAATCTGAATAGAGGATTTTATATCTACAATCTCTATTACATCTCATCCCCATCCATTTGAGCCAATGTTCTACACACTCAGCTTCAATCATGCCATATGGCACGTTAGTGCCTGCCTCCAGGTCTACCATCATCTGCCAAGGTGATAAACTGGGCGTGCCTCTGGGTCTTATAAACACACGATTGATAAGGAAGCAAGACCTGTTGAACAGTTTGTTCAAGGCCATGAATTGTCTCTAAAGACGTCCTCATGGACTAAAAATGAGCTATTCACTACTATTCTTTGGTCCTGGCCAAAGGGCCACTCCTGAATTTATCCAGCCAATCTCTTCAACTTTTCCACAAAACACCAAGAGACTGTGCAACATTTCCTTCAATTTGAGTCAAACTTTTTTTTTTAAGCAATACTTCTAATCTACCTGTTTAGTAACCTAACCAGAAAAGGAAACAAACCTGGTTCGCCATGATCTCCCTTGAGGGAAAAGAGTAAATCTTACCAAAAATGTGGATCAGCCCAATTCCCTAAGCTCCTTAGGGCAAAATGCCAAAGGCTCTTTTGTCTCTGTGGCCCTCAGGGCCTAGCCTAGCACCTGAGACACAGGTAACATAATCCTGGAGACCTGAATCCTTTCACATTTAGCTTTTAGTAGACTCATTGAAACCAAGGTGACCTTTAGCTACCTTAGTACCCTGAGTAGGGGGCAAAACACCACAGCTCTACCTCATAGAATAAATGTCCTTTTTCCTGATAGCAGCTGTGGATGCTTATGATGCCTCCTCCATAGAACAGGAAATGCTCCTTTCCACTCAAAGGGTTCAGGTCCACTCTCAATGGCAAGAGCCATAATATAACTCTAAATGGCCCTTTCCTGAGAGGAATTTGCTTGTGTAAGAAGATGGTGTCACACATACGTTGTGTCTGTCATTGTGTACAAATTTCTCTTGGTTCTGCTCTTCTCACTCTTCTCAGCAATGCAAGGTTATAAGACAACTCTAAAAGACTCAGGATGGAAGGAGATGTCTACATTCAGAGAAAGGAAGGTCAGAGTTAAAATGCAGACTGAAGCAAACTACATGCTCTCTTTCTTTTCCATGTTTGGTTTTGTTTCCTCTTTCCCACTGCTCACTCTATCGGTTACAACCCTTCTATACAACCAGACTAATGTCCAATGTGAAAGTATTTGCAGATCCTATACTTGACTGCATGCCTCCATGGGAGGGAAGAAAATTTGAAACTCAAGAGATTGTGGAACTGAATCTTGTAAACTAAAAGTTAATAAATAAATCAATTAAAATTAAAAATAAAAGAAACGAGCTTAATTACATGAAAAAAAAAAGAAGATGGTGTAAAGCTGGACAATGGCGAGGTCTTCTGTTGGACTGTAACTCTCCCAGCAGAGGGAAGCAAAGGTCATAAGAGGCTACCTTGTGCCTTGTGCCTTGCTGGGTACCTCTGCTAGTATGAAGAAAGCAAAATGACAGAATACACACTGAATGAAATCAGCCTGTCTCTAGACAGCACTGGGAACTATCCAGATTTTTTCACAAGATTAGATGAGGACCAACTGGTCTTAGAGTCTCCATGGGCTGGAAATCAGATGGGTCTGAATAACATCTTTCTTGCCTGGTGAGGCAGCCCACTCACTGAATTCCATTCCTCACCAATGCTGACCGTTGCTGGACAGTATAAAAGGTTCCCTTCAGGAATTCAAAGAGATCACACATTACGTTCAGTTCCAGACATCACATTCTAACACTGATAAACTGCTGAGCATCCAGAGAAGAACCAGCAGGTTGGAGAAGGGCATCCAGGTTCTGCAGGGAGTTAGCCTGAAGAAGAAAAGCCCTATAGCAGGGCACAAGAGCTGTCTTTGAGTGTTTGTGGAAGACAGATGAAATGTCTACTTGGCCCCAGAAGGCACAGCAGAGATACAATGGGAAGTGTTCTTAAAAGAACAAGCTACTTCCACAAGGAAGTGACCTGGAAGTTGGTCAAGCTAGGCAGAAAGAGCCCTTGCTCAGGTCCGGTTTGGATTTAAATGGCTGCTGATGCCCTTCTGGTCCTATGAGTCTGGCAGATTTCTGATGCCCTGTCAGAATCAAGAATGCTAACAAGGAAGTGTCAATGGCAAGAGCAAAGAAGTTAACATCAGCACTGTCCACACCCCAAAGGGTATGAAATATCCATTTTAACATGTGGGTGTGCTTTGGAAGGCACCACAGTTTCCAACTCTCTGTGACTCTATCTGGGGTTTTCTTGGCAGAGAGACTGCAGTGGTTTGCCATTTCCTTCTCCAGCTCATTTTACCGATAAGGAAGCCAAGGCAAACAGGGTGAAGTGACTTGCCCAGGGTCACACAGTTAGGAAGTGTCCAAGACCAGATCTAAACTCAAATCTTCCCATTCCAAGCCTGGTGATCTATCCACTGTGCCACCCATTGACCCACGTGGCTGGCACCACAGTGCCCGTACACAATATTAACATGGAAAGAGGTTATAAAGGATGTCCACCCTCATCTACCTGGCTATCTGTGTGCTCACACACATACATGCTTGTATGCATGCATACACACACATTCTGCCTTTAGCTGTAAACAAATTTATGGTGAACCTTTTGATACTACAGGCACGATAAAGGAAGGCATAAAGTTCAGTCTCCTAACACCCAGAAGCCTTCTGCCACTATACCTTCATCCATGTCTTACGAGAAGAAGTGGCCATCCTCCTGGCCAAGGCAAACCTTTCTACATGCACTAATGATCCCATTCCATCCCATCGTCTCCAGCACACAGTCTCTCCCATCATCCCCACTCTCTTCTGTCTTCAGTCTCTTCCTGTCCATTCCCTGTCCACCAGATGCTTCCCTCCTGCCTATAAGCAGGCTCATGTCTCCCCAAAGCCCTTCACTTCTCCTCCCATTGATGGCTAACCTCCTTGAGAAAGCCTCCTACAATAGGTGCCTTGACTTTCCTCTCTGGCTCTTCTTCATTCTCTACAATCTGACTTCTAATTTCATCAAACAGAAGTGCTCTCTCCGCAGTTACTAAAGACATCTTAACTGCCAAATCTCTGGCCCATTCTCAGTCTGGATCACGCCTTCTCTCTATAGCCTTTGAGAAAAATCACTTACCCTCTGCACCTTGATTCCTCTCCAAGTTTTTCTGACACTGCTCTCTCCTGTTCCAAATCTTCATCCAGGTCACACTCAGGAAGCATGAGACATCTTAAATCTTTCCACTCCCAAACCTCCCTGTTATTGTTGAGGGCATCACTTCCTTTCCAGTCACTCAGGGGCACACCCTAAGGGGCATCTTTCACTCACTGCCCTCTCTCTCAGCCTTCCTAACATCCCCACTCTCCTCCCACAGGGTCGCCGCCTCGGTGCAGGCCCTTCCACCTCATGGGCCTGCTGGTCGGCTGGCCTGCCACAGTCTCTCCCCACCTCAGTTCATTCTTCACCCAGCTGTCAAAAAGATCTTCTAAGAGCCCAGGTCTCACCATGCCACTCCAGTAGCTGCCTGTCTTCTCCAGGACCAAATAAACAGAAACTACTCTTTCTGACCTTCTACCTTTCCAGGCTTCTTACCCCTCACTCATCCCCACATACTCTGATCCACTGACACTGGACTCTCTGCTATCTCCTCAAACAAGAGGGGAAAGGGCAAAGAGAACTAGGGTTTATTAAGGTCCTACCAAAAACCAGACAAGGTGCTAAGCTCTTTGCAAATACTCTCTCGCTTGATCCTCACAACTACCCCGGGAGGTAGATACTTTTATTACCACCATTTCACAGTAGAGGGAACTGAGGCGGATAAACTGACTTGCCCAAGGTCACATAGTTAGGAAGGGTCTGTGGTTGTATTTGAACTCAGGTTTTTCTGACTCCAAGTCCAGCACTCTGTGCATTATGGCACCGCCTAACTGCCTCAAGGTAAGACACTCCATTTCACAGCTGAGATTTTCTCCAGCTGTCTTCCATGCTTGGAATGCTTTCCCTCCTCATTGCTGCCTCCTGGTTTCTCTGGTTTCCTTCAAGTCCCAGCTAAAATTCTACAGGAAGCCTTTACTGATCTTTCTTAATTCTAGTGCTTTCTCTCTGGAGGTTACTTCTAATCTATTCTGTAAATCTCCTGCTTATATATCATTATCTGTATTGCCTCCCCGATAAATGGGGAGCCACTGGAAGGGAAGGACCATCTTTGCCTTTCTTCATCTGCCCAGTGCTTAGCACAGTGCCTGACAATAGTAGGCACCTGATAAATGCTGTTGGATTAACTGATGAATCGAGGCACCTATAGACTAGCTAGATTCTCACTGTAATTAAATAAGAAGCTAAACTTTTTTTTTCCAACATCATTACCAAAATGACCCCTCAAAACATGGACCACAACATATTTCTGATCCTTGAGATACAACTTTCAGGTAGTGCAGGCCCTAGCTACAGTAAACTCAGGAGAACGCAAAATTTAGGGACTAGATTCTTGACCAGAAAACACATGCACCCCAGAAATCTACTCTCAACTCAGTAGTATTTAAAATGATCAAAAAGTAAGAAGTTCATTAAAATCAGAAATGGTAGCCCATGAAAACAAATACTGATATATTCAAATGGGACAACACTGTGAGATACTAGTCCTCAATATAACCTTGTCTACAATATTCTGCAGTCAACCATGGGCCCCAGCCAGATCCTGAGCCAGCATTTCCTCTCTAATATCAGGATTACTTAATGCAATGAAGAAAGAGATGTTCCCGATGCTATGTATTCAACTATACAAACAGCCTAGTTCTGAGAGCCCCAATTCTGGCCAGCTAGATCTATTTATTGACTATACCAAAGACAGTGTGCCAATGGTACGAAAAAATTGGGGGGAAAATACTCATCCATCCTTCTACATTGCTCACCAGGACTGCAATTATATTAACCAAAAGCATAAGTAATGAATTATGTTTCTGAACAACATCTTCATCCAACATTGTTTCAACCTTTCTACCCAACCCTTCATATCTGGACTCAAAGGGCAAGCTGGCTAGGACTGTGATATGCACAATGGACATCCAGGAAAGATATATCCTGTTAGAGATATAAAAAGGCAACAAAGAGAAAATGGTCTTTTGAATCTTGTCAAATACATATATGCGTACGGTGCTATACTCCAGGAGATGAACACCCATCCACATAGTTTTTCAGAGACATAGAAATGAAGTATTTCAAGGTCAGCTGGAAAAGAGCAAAGCTGATTTATGTGCTCTGGAATTCTGTCTGTTGCATCAAAGTGGCCTAAACTCTTCTCTAGCACCGGCTTTTGCCGAACTGCAGAATTACCAGCTAGAGGGGAAATTGCAGTTGACAAGGTAGGTAAGACCAGGTAGTCTACATATGGATCCACTAAAAGTAAAGGTCATAATGAAATACAGCACTGTAAAATACATTTTTATATCGAGATGGGGAGATAGACGGATGAACATATCAAGAAAAGCCTGCTGCAGTGAATGAAGTCGGGTCCATCAGTCTAAAAGGGAACAGACTGTGCTTATAACACTTCTTCTTCAGCCTGGTTATTTATATGACCTGTTTTCTTTAAGTATCAGAATAATGAAATTCAAACAATCTAAGAAACACTGTTAAAGATCTATTCCACCTAAGGTCCCGCTAAAATGTGGAAGGCAGAGAAGGTTCTTACATGCGGAAATAAATATGATAAAGGTGAAGACATGATTTAGATTGAAAGAAGAAGTCAAAATAATGAACTATATAAATAAAATTAGGGGAGAAAGATAATGCATTCAGTTTGGAAGATAAAGCAGGTCACTTCAGTATAAAAGAAGAGAAAGAGTTCAAAAAGTAAGAATTCAGAGAAACCATATTCCTGAGAGAGAAAGAACCACCATAAAAGAATGGGGTGATGGAAAGGAGCAGGATGAGCTGAGAGAGCTGTTCGTAGTCTAGTTTGGCCAGAACATGGAGCATGTGAACAGATCTAGAAAGATCATGGAGATCCCTAAGTGACATGGTTGGGAATTTGATATTTTTAAATTGAGAAATTGAAAAAAAAAATTAAAATTTATTAGCTACCTTTTTCCAACTCCAACATCTCACTCCAACACAAAATAAAAGACTGCGCTATCTAAGATATATAAAATATATATATATATATAAAATGTATATGTATATAAAATATATATATATAAAATATATATCAGCCAGCAAAAAAATATAAACTTTGGCAAGTTTTACAACATTACAAAGGCTTTTAGTACGATCCCAACACCAACGTATACCAATTCTGACTAATCTGGAGAAACTGATATCCAATAGCCCCTCAGCAATAAATTGTTAGAACATACAAATGTTAACTGTAGTACTGATATTCTCAATTGTAAAACCCTTGTGTCTAGTAATGCAATAAGTGGTTACAATACACTAAAGCAGTGGTTCTCAACCTTCCTAATGCCGTAACCCTTTAATACTCATATGTGCGTGTATCTGCATGTAGGCGGTCCCAACTGGAGACAGACAGAGGAGCGGTGTCTCAGTTCCTAAGACAATCAGAAATATGTGTTTTTGGATGGTCTTAGGTGACCCCTATGAAAGGGTCGTTTGACCCCCAAAGGGGTTGTGACCCACAGGTTGAGAACCGCTGCACTAACGTAACTGAATCATATTTTCTTTTGCATTCTTGCTACTAATGAATCTTGAAGAAAAAATGTTATAACTAATTTGAAGAATGCCTCATATGTATGCGCCAGTCAACTCCCATCTGTAGTTTTTTATAGGTCCAGAAGCAACAAGAACACGTCACCGTATGAGACATCATAGTATGTATCTACAAAAATGTGACCACAGAATCACTTCTATAATAGCTTCTATGCTATTATGTGTTACACAGATGAGGCAGAAAAATTACATTAGAAATTTGACAAAACCCTCCAAATTAGATAAACACATACTTTAATATTTAATGACATCAATGCAAAGGCACAAATAAGGAAGAAGTTTGTTTTTTATTGGAAAAACAGGATTCAGAGGAAAGCAATGAGACCAAAGGGGCCAACAGAAGCCTCAGATCTATATATCATGAATAATTTCTTCAAGATTCAAGCTGGCAGGTGCTGCTAACAAGGAGTATCAAAAATATATCAAATAATTAAACTGTTAATATCTTGATGAGCAGCGAACAACTCACGACTACTGTGGAAGTCAGTGCTAAAATCGCTGCTAGTATTCAGTGAGACCACTGACTTGTTAAGAAAATAAAATTAGTAGAAAACTAGATGGAAAAAACGGGAAAGCATGTAGCAAAAAATTAAAATATTCCAACCTTATTCTGATGAGCTCTTCCCTCTAGAAAATAGAAAAAAGAAATATTGATAGTGACCGTTTCTGAAAAAAAGTTAAAATTGATATAAATCAACTGCCACAATGAAAATGAAAACCTACAAGCAACCCTACTTAAAAAAAAGTTGTTGCTCTTAGCCAGAGAGATAGAAGCCATGAGTAACTACATTCCATAACCAACTCATTTGGAAAATCTTATGGAAAAGAACAAAGGGAAGATCATGAGCAACGTTGCCTCATAAGCCAGCAAGAAGTAATAATAAGGGGAAAACAAGTTTATAAGGGAAACGTGGAGAGAGACCGAACTAAACAAACTCATCCTGAGGGTATTTAAAGATCAAATACATAGGGGTGATGGGAAGTGAAATGCACTGTGAACAATGTAACAGCAATATTGTGAGATGATCACCTGTGAATGACTTCGCTGTTCTCAGCAACTCGGAAGGACTGAGGATGAAAAATGCCATCCACCTCCAGAGAAAGAATGGATGGTGTCTGAATAAAGAGCAAAGCAAACTTTGGTGCGGTTTTTCACTTTCTTTATTTTTCCTGAGATGGGGGGGGGGGGGTCCTGTGTTTTCTTTCACAGCATGACTATTATGAGTATGTTTTGCATGACTACACATATATAACCTGTATGGAATTGCTTGCCTTCTCAATGGCAGGGGGTGGAGGGGAAGAAGGGAAAGAATTTAGAACTCAAAGTTTTAAAAACAAATGTTAAAAATTGTTTTCATGTCACTGAGGAAAAATTAAATACTAAATAAACACAAAAAGAAAAGAAAAATCAAATAAAGAAATAAATGAATACCCTCCAAAAAAAAGATGAAACACAGAAACACAGACACAGACATAGACATATACATAGACATAAAAACACACACGTGTGCACAAGCCAAATAAGTTCAAAAGGTGACAAAGACAAGCATTAAATTTAATATACTTTTTGAAAAAAGGAAGGGAGGGAGGGGAGGGAGGGAGGGAGGGAGGACTTGGAGACAAGTAAACTTTGATCTTAGCCAAAATGTTGTAAACTAAAAGTAAATAAATTTAAAAGGAAAAAAAGACTTCTATGAACTGATGCTGAGTGAGGGGAGCAGAACCAGGAGAACATCGTACACAGTAACAGCCACAGTGTTCTAGGGCTGATTTTTATAGACTTAACCCTCCTCAGCAATGCGAGGACCTAAAATAATTTTATAAAGAAGACATGATGGAAAATGCCAGTCACATTGAGAGAAAGAACTATGGAGTCAGAACTATGGAGCAGAATGAAGCAGACTACTTTCTGTTTTGTTCTCTTTTATTTTGTTTTTTTCCATTGATTATAATTCATCTATGCAACATGACTAATGTGAAAATGCATTTAATAGAAATGTATGTGTGGAACTCATTGCACATTATCTTGGAGAGGGAGGAAATTTAAAACTTCTGGAAGCAACTGTTAAAAACTAAAAATAAATAATTTTTTTAAAAAAAGAAAGAAGGTAAACTGTAAGGCTTCCAGTCAACTCCCATCCACAAAATATCTCTATATCCAATAAGTAGCTAAGTTTCTATGAAGAAGCTCACCACTAGCAGTCACCTGGTAATGAATGTACCTAGTTCAGCTCCATAGTTCACATTTGCACAAATAGTACTCTTTTCTCAACATATTGAAATGTTCGTGTTTGTCAAGTTCATAACAAAAGAAATTTATATAATGAAGAGATGCTGCTGAAAAGAGGTCCAAAAAAGGAAGGAAATATGCAAAACCCCTGTAAAAGTATCAACAACATATATTTTTTACCATCCCAAACCTTGGAATCACCACTTTTAGACTCCCAAAATGACAATCCTGGATGTGCTGTATGAAACAGTTGGAAAGGAAACAGAATAAAACGAAAATGGAAAGACTAAATGATCCAGACAAAATACACAGAAGCAACAATTTTGAAGGTTTAAAGGAATTAATTCTCCAAGGTATTCAAAAGAAAAAGAAATATTGAAGGTACACAAAATATTGACCCTTATTATACCATCACCCCACTCCAACCCCAAAAGAAAGGATGGAGAAAATTTAAATAACCATCAACTCATATGCCCATGCAGCCATCTCAAAAAAATCCTTCCTGGAATAATCTAAAAGTCCAATGAGAGCATATTAGATAAAAGTGTAAGGAGAGGAGAAGCAGGCTGTCCCAGTGGTGTTCAGCACTAGACCAGAGCTTTAAAGACATACAACAGACCGAGAAGCATCAAGAACACAAAGATTCAAAAATGAATGTTATGAACTAACTCTAAAAAGAGGCATTTCATTCAGCTGATTCAAATGCCACCTCAAAGGTGAGATGCCTCCCATGCATCTTTCAAAAATTATACAAGATTTCTTAGATGCTAGGACAGAGAAAAAATTGCTTAATCACTGTATGATTGTCAGTATCAAGCAGGGCACAGAATAGGAAGATGTGGCAGCCAAAGGGGCTGGACACGAACCACACCCAGCAGAGTAAACTTCCTAGAGACTAATGTCTTCTAGATCCTCTTGTTTCTGAATGACATCATACTAATTGTAGAACACCACCAGAATACTGCAAAGCCTCCAAAAGAGATACCTAGTCATTCAAAATTCCTGTGAAACTAGACAGGAGAGAAAAAACAAGTGGATTAAAAAAAAACTATCTAATGCTCAGATAGGTAATAGTAATATAAAGAGTGTACACAACAGCCCAAAAATTTTAAATAGATATTGTGAAAAAACGAGATGAGACCAGAACTAAATAGGATAGAGCCTATGAAACAACTAAGATCAAAGAATGAAATAAAAAAGAGTCAAAGTGGCTGAACCTATAAAATGTTATCCAAGAAGTAGCTAATAAAGGGCCAAGTCATGTGGATTTGATTATAAAAACTGAGGAGTTTATATTAGTGATTCCAGATCAGATCACTGCCGAAAGAAATGAAATTCTCGGAGGCCTTTTAAGGGCACAGCCAAGATGGTGGAGTAGAAAAAGCATTCCAACTTTCCCCTACAAACAACTTTAAAATAATGCCTCAAATCAAATGCTGGAATGGCGGCACAGACAACAAAAGGTCAGAGTAAGACACTTCTCCAACTCAAGACAACACCGAAGGTCTGAAAGAGAGATGAGCGAGACGGCGGGAGGAGGCTGACCTAGAGTGGTAGGGCTTGGTGATGGCAACAGAAGCAGCAGAAATTTCTGGAGCTCTCAAGCTGGAAATGGTAATGGTACCTAGCAACTACTGAGATAAAGATAAAGTTAAAGCAAATCACTAGGAGCTATTTTGTCCAATTACATGCCAATAAGTCTGACAATTTAAGTGAAATAGATGAATAGTTACACAAATATAAACCTCCCAGATTAACAAAAGAGGAAACAGAATACCTAAATAATCCTATCTTGGAAAAACAAACTGGATAAACCATCAATGAGATCCCTAAGAAAAAGTCTCCAGGACAAGTTGGATTCACAAGTGAAATTCTTCCAAACATTTAAGAACAATTAATCCCAATACTGTATAAACTATTTAATAAAATAGGTAAAGAAGGAGGCTTACCAAATTCATTTTATGACATAAATATGGTTTTGGTACCTAAACCAGAGAGAGAGAAGAACAAAAACAGAAAACTATAGACCAATTCCCTTAATTAATATTAATGCAAAAATGTTAAATAAAATAACAAGCAGATCCCAGCAATATATAAAGAAGACCAATACACTATCAATAGGCGGCATTTATACCAGAAATGGAGAATTAGTTCAATATTAGGAAAACTTAAGCACAGCTTACTACATCAATAACAACAACAAAAACCACATAATTATATCAACATATGCAGAAAAAGCTTTGATAAAACACAATACCCTTTTCCTATTAAAAACACTAGAAAGCACAGGAATCAATGGAACTTTTCGTAAATTGTCTGAAAACCCTGAAAATCAAAATAGAGATCAATAAAATTGAAAGTAAAAAAGCATCAAATGAAATAAAACTAGAAGCTAGTTTTAGGGGGGGAGAGGGGAAGAAACTAGTGAAATAGAATAGTCACGGGTCCATGTGATTTAGAAGAAAACCAAATTACCAATACAAAAAATAGAAAGGGTGAGTGCACCACCAGTGAAGACAAACTTAAAGCAATGATTAGGAGTTAGCGTGCCCGATTGTGTGCCAATAAATCTGACAATCTAAGTGAGTCATTATCTGGGATAAATGTGAACAATTCCCAAAAATATCATGAGTGAAGCAACTATCAAAGTCACAAGATGTAAAATAAATCCACGTAAGTCATTAGCATTTCTATGTACTACCAATAAAACCTTGCAGGAAGAGATAGAGAAATTCCAATTAATATAACTGTAAACAACATAAAATACTTGAGAGTCTACCTGCCAAGACAAATCCAGGGACTATATGAACACAATTATAAAAGACTTTGCACAAATAAAGTCAGATCTACACAACTGGAGAAATATTAATTGCTCATGAGTAGGCTGAGACAATAGAATAAAAATGATACTTTTACCTAATTTAATGTACTTATTCAGTACCATACCAATCAAACCACCAAAGAAGTTTTTATAGAGTTAAGAAAATTAGAATGAAATTCATCTGGAAGAACAAAAGGTCAAGAACCTCAAGGGAATTCAATGGAAAAAAAAACACGAGGTACGGTGGCCAAGCAGTTTCAGGCCCCAAACCGCACTGCGAACCACCAGGACGGTCTGCACCGGAGAGGAGACCCAGCAGTAAATGACCACAGTGATCCACTGTTTCATGAACCCGAAGACCCAAAACCTTTGGGGGCAAGAACTCAGTATTTGACAAAAGCTGCTGGGAGAACTGGAAAGAAAAAACTGGCAGAAACTACTCACAGACCATCATCTCACACTGTACACCAAAAGATCAAAACAGACAGATGATTCAGACGTAAAGGTCAATAGTGTAAGTAAATTAGGGGAGCATGGAGTAGTTTACCTGTCAGATCCATGTATAAGAAAGAGCTTATGACCAAACAAGAGATAGAGGACATTACGGGAAGTAAAACAGACAATTCTGACTACATGAAATTAAAAAGCTTTTATACAAACAAAATCAATGCAGCTAAAATTAGAAGGAAAAGAGTAAATGGGGGTAAGAATTTGCAGGAAATTTCTCTGATAAAGGTCTCATTTCTCAAATAGACAGGGAACTAAGCCAAATTTATTTGGGAAAAAAAAAGGAGCCATTTTCCAGTTGGTAAATATTGAAGGACATGAACAGGCAGTTTTCAAAAGAAATTAAAGCTATCAATACTCATATGAAAAAAATGCTCTAAATTGCAGAAATGTTAATTAAAACAATTCTGAGATACTACCTTACACCTCTCAGGCTGACTAACATAAAAGTCAAGGAAAATGACAAATGCTGGACAGTATGTGGAAAAAATGGGGGACACCAACGACCTGATGATGGAGTTGTGAACTAATCCAACCATTTTTTCCCCTCAAAATTTTATTTTAGACTCAAACTCCAGAACACAAATAGAGAATAGAAAAAGGAAACAAAAACATATCATAAACTTAAATACTGGAACTTAAATACAAAGTAAGAAAGGAATAAAAGCAGATCATGTGCATAGCAGAATATAAGAGAGGATTCAAACCACATAACAATAAATTTTCATTTCAAGAAAGCCTATATGATAAATAATATTCATTGTGTCAAGAACTGTCTATCTTTTCTTTGCTTCCTTGGGTTTTCTTGTTCTCTGCTGTGCACTTTTTTACTTTGTTCTTTTTCTCTCTCCCCCCAAACACCTCCAGAAGGCTACAATAAAATTTAGATGTTTCTCCACAGCTATAGATATATATATATATACACATATATACATACAGACAGACATATACATTCACAAACCTATTCTATTTCTGACCTTTGTTTTTATGTATATGCATATCTCATTTCCTATCCCTCCTGCCTCCTCTATTTTATTTTTACCCACTACTTTGTCCTCTCTCCTATCCTCCCATTCCCATAAATCTAAACACCCTCCTATACCCCTATTTACTTATTCTCTCACCCTCCCCTCTACACATCCCTCCCTATGCCCCTACCATTGCATTTCTTCTGAATTTAGAAGACTTCTATACTCTTTTAAATATATACGTATTGTTCCCTCTTACACCCATTCCCGATGAAAGTAGGTGACCAGAACTACCAGCCCTCCTCCTCCATCTAATTCCTATGTATCAGTTCTTCCTCTTGCACCTCATTTGTATAAAAATAATTTCTCTTTTTAGCTGTTCCTAAATGGTTTTACTTTTTAAATTCATATCATGCCCAGATTTTCCCAATCTTTCTTATGAACTACCAATTATTAATAAGAATCTTAGACATAAATTTTACATTTTTACAAATTTAAAAAGTAAACAGTCTGTCCTTATGGATCCCATATAATAAGTCTTTGTTATACATCTTATTGGTTTTTGTATGTCAAATAGTCTATTAAGTTCAGGATTTTTTAAACAAAGTCTTGAAAATCTGAGAGTTTATCAAATGCTCTTTTTTTTTTTCATTCAAGATAATAATTAACTTTACCGGGTATGATATTTTTGACCAGAGTCCCAGTTCTTTTGCTCTTCCATATATTGTGTTCCAAGACTTGTGGTCTTTTAATGTCTCTGCTGCTAGGTCTTGTGTAATTCTTCAGTCAGGTTGTTGACTCTCTTTTCATGATTTTCTTGCATCATTCTCATTTCTCTTCCCAATTTTTCCTCTACTTCTCTTATCTGGTTTTCAAAATCCTTCTTAAACTGATCTATGGCTTTTAGGCTGTCTTTATGTTTCTTGGAAGCTTTTGGGAGTTCTGACTGTGTTGTCTTCCTCCCATTCCATGCTTTGATCCTTTCTGTCCCCAAAAAAGGAATCTAGATTTCGACTGCTGTTCTTACTTTGCTTCATTTGCCTGCTCATGTTGCCGTTTAATTACTTGACTTTTTAGCTCTGTGGAATTCTGCTTCTACAAGGGAAAGCTCTGTCCCAAATCGCTGGAGTTTTCCCAGCTGCCAGAGCTATTAGGAGGCCACTGCAGCCCCCACCAGCTTTGACTCACTGAAAACGCATCCCAGGACCACCACCCAAGACTGCAATCCGGATCCAGGCCACTCAACACAAGAGTACTTAGCCTCTGAATGATAGCTTGGCCCCCCTGCAGTCTGCAGGCTGGAGCTCTGAAGCAGCCACATGAAAGCGGCTGCAGGGCTACCCCTTCTGCCGCTTCCTTGCCCTGGGGGCAGTTTGGCTGAACCACTTTTCTCCCCCAAATTGAGCTGAGATCCACTGACCTTTCACTTTGTCCTTGTTTCTTATGGGTTGACAGTTCTGGAAACTGCCACAGCTGCCACTGATCCACTCTCCCGAGTACTCCAAGCCACAGTTTCAGGCTGGGCTGGTTTTGGCTCCCAGCGAGCTGCCACACTGCCTTCAGCAGGAAGATGTGTTATTCTGCAATTTTGTGGGTTCTGGAGCACTAAAATTTGCTTAGAGTGATATTTTATGGGTATTTGAGGTGGCTATGTGTGAGCTGCGGAGCCTTGCTGCTTCTATGCCACCATTTTGTCTTGTGTAATTCTAATTGTGGCACCATCATATTTAAATTGTTTTAATTTTGATGCTTCTAATAGTTTTTCCTTGAGCTGGGGATTTCAGAATTTGACTATGATATTCCTATGAGCTTTCCTCATAGGATGTCTTTAAAGGGGTGATCAATTTCCTATTTCTACTTTTCCCCCCTTTTTCTAATGCTTCAGGACAATTTTCTTTAATTATCTCTTATATTATTGTATCAAGATTCTTTTTTTGATCCTAACTTTCAATTAGTCCAATTATTTTTGTATTTGCTCTTTTTGATCTATTCTCCAAATCAGTTGTTTTTCTGATAAGATGCTTCACTTTCTCTTCTAATTTTTCATTATCCATATTTTGTTTAATCATTTCTTGATCTCTCATAATTTCAGCGGTTTCACTTTGCCCAATTCTAATTTTCAACACGTCATTTTCTTCCTTAAGATTCTGGATCTCCTTTTCTCACTGATTATCTTTCCTTTCATACTCTTCTTGTTTTTCTTGGATTATTCTTATTTTCTTTTTTAGTTTTTCCTCCATCTCTGGTATCTGATTTTTTTTTTTAGTCTTTTTTAGGGTCTTGTATAAATTCTTTTTGGGCAGGTGACCATTTGATATTACTCACTGGGGGTTTCTTTACTGCAATTTCCTCCTCTAAAGATCAACCACAGCTATCTGTATTACCATAATAGGTTTCTAAGGCTGGATTCTTCCTCCTTTGTCTGTTTTTTTTGGGGGGGGGGGGAGGACTGGAGAACAGTTTAATTATTTGTAATCACCTCTTGCCCTGGGTATGGGAACTGGTGCCTCTTGCTTCAGATCTTCACTTCTTCCCTCTAGCCTGAAACCGAAGTCAAAACTCCAGCCTCCTCTAAGTGCCCACGGCCAGGGGCTTTTTGCCCCACTACTTCTGCACTCAACTGGTATGTGCTGGTTCCTTCTGCTCCTCCCTCTCCTCTCCCACCCCCACACCCCCACTCCTCCCCTGCAGCTGGGTCTTCTTTTCTTGATCAGTAGAGGTTCCCTTGATCTTCCTGGACTCAGAAGTGCCAATTCGTCACTATCCCAGGGGGAAAAGTTGCAAAGCTTGCCTCTGGTTGTTTAAGAGGCTAGCCATTTCTTATTAAAATGAACCTACCCTGGAGGCGTTTGCTCTTCACAGGGACCAAACCTCATTGTGGGATTTTTCTTCTGATCTTCTCATATTGTCCCAGGAGGACCCCAGTTATATCCCTTTTCTTAATTATCTCCACCCACTCTTTGTTCCCCCTAAAGTGCTATTTTAACTCTTTTGTAGGGGAAGATCTTGAGAGTTTGAAATTTTCTGACCTACTCCATCATCTTCCCAGAATCCTCTCCTTGAGTCCAACCATCCTGGAGAACAATTCAGAACTCTATCCAAAGGACCATAAAATTGTGCATAGCCTTTGAGCCAACAATACCACTGCTAGGTCTGTGTCCCAAAGAGATCAAAGGAGAAAGTACCTATTTGTACAGAAATTTTTGTAGTACCTCTTTTTGTGGTGGCAAAGAACTAGAAATTGAGGGGATGCCCCTCAGTTGGGGAACGGCTAAACCAGTCTTGGTATATGCCTGTGATGGAATACTTTTGTGAAATAAGAAATGAGGAGAAGAATGGTTTCAGAAAACCTGCGAAGCCTTACATGAATTGATATAAAGTGAAATCAGCAGAAGAATAACACTATATACAGTAATGGCAATATTTTAAAGAGGATAAACTGTGAAAGACTTCGTACTCTGATGGAAACAATGATCCAAGACAATCCCACAGTAATCGTAATGAAAACTGCTGTCCACCTCCAGAGAGAGAACTCATGAACTCTGGATGCAGAACTGAAGCATATTTTTTAACTTTATTTTTGTTTTATTTGGTTTGTGTTTTCTTTTGAAACATGACTAACACAGAAATAAGTTTTGCATGATCTCAAATGTAGAAGTGAAACAAACTGCTTGCCTTCTCAATGAGGAAAGAGGAGAAGGAGGAGGGGAACGTGAAACTCAAAATTTGAAAAAAAAATTATTAAAAATATTGTACATGTAGTTGGGAAATTTTAATGAAATTTTTTTAAAATGGAACATAATTCTTAAGGAACTTGTACATATCCATCACTACAGATTATGACAAAAACTGAAACATATCATTTACTTCAGGTTACGAAAGTTCAGCATCTATGAGAAAAAATACCATCAAACGGCTAAGATTATATACTAGAAGCTCGCTATACTTTACAAACTGGCAGATAGCAAATCTCCATACTACCAATACAAATAGTGAAATATCCTGGAGAATTCAATTAATAAATCAAGACAGAAGTGATGCTCACAACCATCTGGAAATGCCATGAAAATTTAAGAACACTGCTTAGAACAGCTCCATAACAAACACTCAGAACTGCCAAACTACATGGGATGGAAAGCTTTTGAAATATAGAGACCTAACAGGAAAAAATAAAACCATGTGGGTGTGGGACAAGACATCTGTCATCCATTTTGTCCTATCTGCTACTAGGGTTGTCTCAAAGATGCTTTCTGAGTCTACAGGTGATGAGTTTATATTTCAATATTCAAGTTAATTCAGTTACAAAAAACAGACCGCTCATCCGCTAGCCTAGCAAACAACAGAAATTTAAATAGAAAATAATTATTACATTATTATGTCTAATAATTTGATATTATATAAATAAAAATTTTTTAGTACCTCCAGGTTTGCAAAGTACTTCATATGTTATCTTATTTGATCCTTACAACAATCCCGTGAGGCAGGTTCTATTATCATCCCTGTCTTACAGATAAGAAAACTGAGGCAAAGGTGAAGTGACTTGCCCAATGTCACATAACTATAGCAAGAATCTTGAGGTTGGATTTAAACTGAGGTCTTCCTGATTCCAGGTCCGGTGTTCTGTGCACTATGGCGCCCCCTAGCTGCCCATGATCAAGTTGGATTAGCACCAGGGCTGCAAGGGTGCTTCAACATTAGGAAAACAATCAACATAATTCATCATCCTGAAAACCAAAACATCCAAAAACCACGTGATTATCTCCAGAGATGAATAAGGGGCTTTTAACAATGTCCCACACTCATTTATGCTAAAAACCCTAGAAAGAATCTAGGTCACAAGATGAAAAAATGCAGGACTAAGACATTTTCTTTCATCCTCTCTACCTGTTGAGCCTTTCCAAAACAGAAATTACGCACAAAAGACAAAGAAACTTCAGCTATCTCTATGATTTAGGACACCCAGAATCCAAAGGACCATGTGATAAAAAAGAAATCTGTTAACTGACACCAGCACCAAATTCCCTTCCCACTTCTCACCATCTCACTACCAGCAGCACAGCCACACCAGGCTGCCCTTGCCCCTACATACAACAGAACCCAACCACCCCCCATGGTGCAGAGGCCAGCCTCAATCATATGACGGGCCATCTCTCAGAGCTCCAGAGACTTGGACTACAAAAATGCCAGTGCCAGGGCCAGGACTGAAAACTGGGGAACAAAGGGAGCAGGAAAGGACCCCAGGACAAGGCAAAGTGTAGGCACAGTCCACTATGCCAGGGAGAAAGTACTTCAGAACCATCTAGAACAGCGGTTCTCAACCTGTGGGTTATGTTCGATTTGTAACAATGAAAATACATCCTGCATATCAGATAGATTCATAACAGTAGCAAAATTACAGCTATGAAGTAGCAATGAAAATAATTTTATGGTTGGGGGTCACCACAACATGAGGAACTGTATTAAAGGGTCACAGCATTAGAAAGGTTGAGAACCACTGCTCTAGGACCAGTTCTGCCTACTCAAATAGTGTAAGATGAATTAGCCCCAAAGAAACTACAATCAGAGTAGAGGGAGTCAGAGTCAGAAAGTTAATAATGAGGAAAAACAAGACTAAATGTGCCAAAGATCTCAAGAAGCAGCAAATTAAAGACCTTAAACACAAGCAGATAAATTAGCAGAAAAAACATTAACAGAAGTAAAAAGCAGATCTAGCAAATGAATTCTGGCATTGATGAATAAATACTATAAAACAAAAAAGGAAAATTATCTAAGATTTAATGAGACAGGAGACTATGGAATTCAGGGAGAACGTGGAACCATAACATGCTATTCGTATTAGGCCTAAAAGAGAAATGAGAATTATGACAGCAAAACGTATGTCCTACATAGCAAATATAACGAGCAGAATAGAAAAACTAGAACCTACTAGAGCAAGGCTCACTGAAGAAACAAAAGACTGGAACAATAGACTGGAAATGCAAATACACAGGAGTGAAGGGCAATCTAGGAAAAGATAAGCAAAACTGATGACAAGAAAGGAAAATACACTCACTATGCAAGAAAAACATGCTGATAAAGCAGATGGGATAACAGAAACAATCTAAGGATCATAGGCCTCACAGAAGAACACAATAGAAAAAAAAAACTTTAACATCATAATTCAGGAAATAATACAAGAGAACTGCCTAGAACTTCTCAACATAGAAAATGAAATACTAACTGAAAGAATTCACAGATCACTTCCAGGGGAAAAAATACCAAGGCTACAAACTTAAAGACACATATTGATTAAATTTAACAATTCATTTCAGGAAAAAGTTAGGAAAGCCATCAGGAGAAAAACTTTGAAATACAAAGGAAAGCAAATTCAAATAATGCAAGACTATTCTGCACCCACCAGAAGACACAGGAGAGAAAGGAATATATTCCAAAGACTAAAAGATCTCAGAATATTGCTCAGTTACTCATCCTGCAAGTCTGAGCTTAACCATAACTAGAAGAAAAAAAATGAACTTTCAGTATTAAGTAGGTATTTGAAGCATTCTTAGGGGGGAAAAACATAGGCCTTATGAGATTGTTTGCTCCTCAAACACCCTAGACAAAAGAAATGCAGGAGTGGTAAACCAATGCAGCAGTCAAGGATAGCAACAGCAACATACTGACAGATGAGACACCACTAAGAAACTTCATTCTAAATGTACACAAAGAGAGAATGTCCCACAAAGGTGAAGTGTCTCTGTCACCTGCAAGAAATGGCTTTTGAGGCAAAACAGAAAAGGTGAATCCTGGAGGTAAATTCTATAAGGCAGCAACAGAAACCGTCAAGAGAGGAGAGCCCAGAATGGAGAGCTTAGAAGATATGATTCCATGAGAAATATAGAGAATAGAGATTGCATAATTATAGGGGCCGGTCTAGAGAAGACAGAAAGAGGTGCAGCTAGGTGGTAGAGTAAAGATAGTACCAGTCAGAAGGATCTGAGTTCAAATCTGGCCGCAGACACTTACCACTTGCTAGCTGTGTGACCTTGAGCAAGTCACTTATCTCCATCTGCCCCACCGTCCCCCCTCAAAAAAGACAAAACAAACAAATAAAAAAATAGAGTAGACAGAAAGAGAAGATGGATAATGAATGTAGTAAGTGAAACTCTCCCTGGAAAAGGTTACCCAAAAAAATAAAATTTAAAACACTAATGAATAGAATTACCTGAAGAGGAGAAGAGGAAATCTACTTGACTGGGAGGAATAAAAGAGAGAATCAAATAACTAGATAAAAGCTGAAAAGAAAAAGGAATTACTGAAACCCCCAAAGGGCTAATTAAATTAGGAAGGGATCAGTGGTGAGGGGAAAAGAGCCTTTGGGAACAGAGTCACATTAGAAAAGAATAATTAAAATAACTTGAGGAACTTAGTCTCATATTCACAGCAAGAGTGAAAACCCCCACTAACACTGGAGATGAACCACAGAAAATACAAACATAACTCTCACAACTTTAAATGTGAATGGACTAAATCGCTCAATAAAACGAATTATTACATAATAAGAAAACAAAACTCTACAATCCTTTGCTTATAAGAAAGACGTTAAGAAAGTAAAGATATATCTTCTCCCCAGAAAAACTGAAGGAAAAGGAAAAAAAATCACTATGCATCCAGTGAATCAAACAAGCAGGAATTACAATCATGTTATCTAACAAAGCAAAAAAAAATTAAACTGAACTAAAATTAAAATGAAAAGGTATAAATAGGAAACTGCATTATAGTGAAAGGAACTCTAGCAAAAAACCATTATCAGTAATAAACGTATACACTTCAAATGTCTTAGTATCTAAATTCACAAAACACACATTAAGTGACCCATAAGAAGACAAGGACAGTAACAAAACAGTGGCAGGAGACTACAATATTCCTCTCTCGGTTTTAGGTAAGTCTAACAGAAAGATAAACAAAATGGAAAATACAGGACTGAACAAATTTCTGGGCAAACTAGAGTTAAAAGACTTATGATATATAAATGAAACAGCAAAAGAATATACACATTTTTCAGAACAAAATGAACGTTTTATGAAAACTGACCATATTATTATGAAACAAAGATGTTGCAAACAAGTGTAAAGAAGCAGAAATAGCTAATACATCCTTTAAAGATTGTAACACAGTAAAAACAATCTTTGGTTGAGAAACCACAAACAAAAATCACAAACCTAAATGGAGATTTAACAAGGAAATCCTAAATAATGAATGAGTCAAAGAACAAATCATAGAAACAATTAATAATTATGTGAAAGAAAATGATAATGATGAAACAACATACCAAAATTTCGGGGATGCAGCTAAAGGAGTCCTCAGGGGAAAAATCATATCTCTACAAACATACATTAAAACAAAATAGAAAAAGAGAAGATTAATGAACTGAACTTGCATTAAAAAAATTAGAAAGCCAACAAATAAACAAACCTAAAATAAGCACAAAAGAGGAGATACTAAACATTAGAGGAGAAATAAACAGAAACAAAAATATATAAATAACAAATCTAAAAGCTAGTTCTTTGAAATGACTAAAAAATTGATAAACCTTTAGCAAATCTGATTAAAAAGGAAAGAGAAGAAAATCAAATCAATATAATAGCAAGTGATCAAGATGAAATCACAAAAAAACCAGGATAAAAATAATCAGAACATGATATGTACAGCTACATGCTAACAAAACTGTAAACCCAAAGACGATTGATTACCTTCAAAAATATAAAATACCGAATCTTTAAGAAGGTCAGTTAAGGATCTTAAATAATTCAATCTCAGAAAAGGAAATAGATCCAGCTGTAGAAAAACTACCAAAACAAAAACAAAAACTTAGGGGCCTGATGGATTCATAGGAGAACTGTATCAAACTTTTAAGGAACAACTAGTACCAATACTTTGCAAATTATTCTCAAAAACTGAGAAAGAAAGCCCCCTACTAAAATCCTTTTATTAGAAAATTTAATCCTAATGCCAAAACCAGAGAAAGATAAAACAGAGAAGGAAAATTCTAGGCCAATATCATTAATGAATATTGACTAAAAATTTTTAAATAAAATAAACAGGCTATGTTTACCCAGGAATTATTCATTATCATCAAGTGGGATTTATACCAGAGATGCAAAGATAATGCAGCATTTAAAAACAATCAACATAATTAATCATATTAAAAATAAAATATTCTAGAACATGATCATCTCAATAGATGCAGAAAGTCTGACAAAGTACAGTACAGTATTTTTTCACAGTAAAAACCCTACAAAGGATAAGCATAGAGTGACCTTTTTTAATATCATAAAAAGCATGCATCTAAAACCAAAATCAAGCATCACATGCAAAATGGATACAACAGAAGCTTTCTCAATAAATATGGCAGTGAAGCAAGGATGGTTAGTCTCCCCACTAAGATCTGATATAGTTCTGAAAATGTCTCATTACAACGACAATTAAAGGCACAAAGATAGGTAAAAGGGAGATAAAACTATTCTTATTTGTTGATAACTTGGAAAATTCTACAAACTAGCAAAGATACTAACTCCGTGGTTCTTAACCTTCCTAATGCCGAGACCCTTTAATACTCATATGTGGACATATCTGCATGTGGGTGGACTCGCTTGGAGACTAATAGAGGAGCAGTGTCTCAGTTCCTAAGACCATCAGAAATATGTGTTTTCCGATGGTCTTAGGCGACCCCTGTGACTCCTGTGAAAGGGGTCGCGACCTACAGGTTGAGGACCACTGTACTAATATAATTGAAAGCTTCAGCAAAATTGCAGGCTACAAAAATAAATCCTCAAAAATTAATGACATATATAACTTATAAATAGCAACACACAATAACAAAAACCAAGAAAGAAAAATAGAAAAGGAAATTCCATTTCAAAAAACTACAAAATGCATAAACTATCAGAGACTGATCTACCAAAGAATAGAAAAGATTTGTATGGATTAATCTACAAAAAACTCCTTAAAGAACTGGAGGAATAATCCATGTTTATGGCTACACCATGTCAATATAATAAAAAAAGACAATACTTCCAAAGGTAATTTATACTTTTAGTGCAAGAAAATTACCAAGGGGATACTTTCTAGACCTTGATAAAAATAAAAGAATTCCTTTTAAAAAACAAAAGATCTAGACAAAGGGGAATTAGGGAGAGGTAGGAAGAAAGGAAGAATACTGCTTCCAGAGTTCAAATTCTATTATAAAGTAGGAGTTATCAAAACCATCTAATAAAGGAGATTCAGAAACAAAAGAACTCAATACTAAATATTTTGTAAAGCAGAAAACATGTATTTCCTACGAAAGAGCTTCCATTTGATAAAAATTGCTAGGAAACATGGAAAGCAGTCTGGAAGAAACTACATCAACACTTTATATATTATACAATATTCCATAATACATTCTAAATGGATACATGACCTAAATATCAGTGATCAGACTAGAAAAAAATTAAAAGAAAAACAGGTCATATACTTTTCATAAAAGGATATGCACTCTTAACCAAAGGATAGAGGAAATTAAGAAATGTAACAGCTTTGAAAAGCTAAACAGACAAAATTAATGCACCTAGGATAAGATGGTGAACATTCAAGGGGGTGGGGGGGGAGGAAGTCTTGGTACCAAATTTTTCTAATAAGGATTTAGTACCCAAACTATATAAACAATTAATAAATATACTTAAGACTAATAGCCATTCCCCCATAGGTAAGTTATCAAAGGAAATTCTTCTCTAAAGATTAATTAAAAAGCATTCAAAACCACATGAAAGAATGCTCCAACAGGCAATGGGGTGTAGTAGTCTATCCTGCCCTACAAGAAAGTGAAGGGGAACAGGGGAAGAGGGGGATAGAAGGGAGGGCAGGCTAGGAGAGGGGATGTTTAGTATGCATGTCATCTTGGGGTAGCGGGTAAGAGAGAGATGGGAAGAAAATTTGGAACTCAAAATCTTGTGGAAATGAATATTGAAAAGTAAAAATAAATAGATAAATTCTAGAAGGAAAAAAAAGGAATGCTTCAAATCACTAACAATAAAAGAAAAGCAAATCAAAACCCTGAGATTCCACTTCAAACTCTGCAAATTAGCAAACATGACCTCCCAAAATGGCAACAGTCAGTGCTAGCTGGGCTGTAGTGTGAGAGAGAGGCACACTATTGCCTTGTTAACAGGTGAAGCTGTGAAATGGTAGTACAACTATTTTGGAAAGCAATTTGGAATCATGCAAAGAAAGTGACTCGAATGTCCATAACCTTTGAACCAAAGAACCCATTACTGGACTCATACAAAACCCAAGGAAACCACTGATAAGAAAGTTCCTATATACACCACAGTATTTACAGCTGTACTTTTTCTTATAGTAAAGAACTAGAAACAAAGTATATGTCCATCAACTAGGGACCAAGTATGGAAACTGTGGTACATAATGTAATAGAATACTACTGTGCTATAAAAAATGATGTATGTAATGAACACAGAGAAGTCTGGGAAGATGTAGATGACATGATACAGAGGGAAGTGAGCAGAGTCAAGAAAACAATATGTATGCAGTAGCTACAAAAGTATAAAAAGAAAGAACCAGAGACACAAAATTCAAAGTGAACATAGCAAAATTGCTTGAAAAAAGAGAGATGAAAGGATGCTTCATGGACGTGGGAGGCCCGCAGGTGACAGACACCCACTGCACGTTTCTGAACTTCTTCAGTGCACTGGTGAGTTGCTGCTTCATTTTTTCCACCTTCTTCCCCCTTTATAAAAATCATTCGTTATATGGAATGCTTCTGGGAGGGTAGAAGGCACAACCACGTGAATGTAAAAAACAAAAAACATCAACGAAAAAAGCCAACTTCAGTTTCAAAAAGACAGTAGGACGGTTCCTTGTCCTCTTCTACATGAACTGCGCCACGCATCATTCAAAAGGATGAAAAACCATTTAAGACTGAGCCAATCATGCAATGCAAAGTGCTACGCTCTCCACACCCGGCCAGATCGGACTAGACTCCCCTCTTTTCAGGAGCTGGAGGCCTCCAAGGCACTGGTTCTGGAGTGGACATAGGAACTGATACTATTTCAATGAGGAGAAGAGGGAAGGAATCAGCACTGATTTCGCACCTACTATGTGCCAGGCACTACGCCAGGGACTTTATGAATAAGATCCTCACAACAACCCTAGCAGGTGGGCACTATTTTTTCCCTATTTTACAGGTGAGGCACTGTAGCAGGGATGAAATGATCTGCCCAAGGTCACACAGCTGCTTAGTATCTGAGGCTGGACTTGAATTTATGTCTTCCTAATTCCAAACTTACCACACCTATCCACTGCACCCTCTGGCTGCCTTGACTAGGGAAACACCAATTTAAAAAGCAGCAAGTGGGAAGACCACAGGGTTTAATTACTGGCCACGTGACTGTACCCCAAGGACCACAGCACTCTGTTATCAATCTTCTCCCCCAGCCTCCAGCACTTCCACACCCTGTCACTACACACTGAGGCTCACTCGGCCTTTCCCTCAAGGGTGTTGTCCAGGAGCATGTGCCCCCACAGGCTAGTTCCTTTGATGAGAATTTGAATGCCCTGAGAGCAAAGGCTGTTTTGTTTTTCTCTTTCTATCCAAAGAGCTATGCTCTTAATCAAACCGCTGCTGTTTTTTTCCCACTCAATTATAATAATAGCTACAGAATACGAAAAAATCCAAATCAAATGAGACATGTTTGTTAATATTCTATTAAAGACCATGTATAGATTAAAGAAATAGTATTTTTAAAAATGCGGACATTATGATTATCTGAAAGTATAGCTTCTGTTAACGTTTAAAATTTCTTTAAAAAATAAATTATTGTCTAAATTTCTAATAATTAGAGAAATGTGAATTAAAGTAACTTTGGTTCAACCTAACATCCATCAGGCCAGCAATAAATAAAAAAAGAAAAATGAAAAGGGTGGGGAATCCCCTCCATGCCTCAGTGGTTAAGTTGTGAACTGGTCTGGCCATCCTGGAAGCAACTTGCAATTACATCCAGAAAGTTACCAAAACATGCGTACCCTTTCACCCAGCTCAACCACTACTAGGCCTACACCCCAGAGGTCAAAGAAGGAAACCAAGGGAGTGTCCTACAATACATATACCACAATTGGATAAACAATTATGGTATATGAATGTAATAGAATATTACTGCATCATTAAGAAATCATGAAATGGATCATTTCAGAGGAAATCGGGAAGAGAAGACCTCTATGAACTAACTGATGCAGGGTGAAAGGAGCAGAACAATTTATACAACTAAAAAATTACAGAAGAAAAATTTTTTAGATTTTTAAGATTTCTGATCATATACTAAGAAACCATGGGTCTAAAAGAATAAAGATGAAATATGTCACTCATCTCCCAAAAGAAAGGTGATAAACCTAAGACAAGGAAAGAGGCAGACATTTTCAGACATGGCCCATGGGGGATTTGTTTTGCTGAACCATCAACTACCTATTGAGGGCTTGGAGGTGAAGGTTTTTTTTTTAACTTGCTCATTTAGAGGGACGGTGAATAAGATCATGAGGTTAATTTTATAATATACCAAACAAACCCATAAAAGATATATTTGAGATGATTTATTTATTTCACTCTAATTTCTTTGCTATAGTAGTGCTCTGAATTAAAAACTCAGGTAAAAATGGTATAAATACACTGTATCATCATACCCCCAAAAAGAGAGTATTGCAATGCTGTCTTAATGAGATAGGAAAGTGACTAATATTACTATTTTGAGGAATGAAAAGGAATATTTATTCTTTTGAATGTGTTAATAAGTACACAGGATTTAAAATGGATACCATTTCTATTTTTAAATCTTATTGCTAAGACTCATATGCCATATAATAAAATAAAAAATTTTTCAAAGAAAAGGCATGGAGGCTAGTGATGTGATTCTGTACAGAAAAGAGCAAGAACAGAGTACATGAAATAGGACTTAAGAGACAGGCAAGGCCTGGCACATATTAAGAACTTAATGAATTCTGGTCAAGTGAGTGACTGACAATGAAGGGCTTTCAAATAGTGACCTGAGAACTTGGAGGAAGATGTCTGACCAGAGGACAGTTCTCAGATCAGATCTGAGTTTCAGAAATATCCATGGGAACCCCAGAGTTTTGGTTTTTTTTATTTCCCTTTCTCTATTAGTGATCTGGAATACTCTTTATCACATTGAGTCTTCCCCTATGCCCTAACAATCTTCAACTTCAATGGTTTCTACTCATCCACTCCTTCAATCTCTTCACAATGACCACTGCCTCAGGCCACCTGATACTACCTTCACTCTTCTTTTTTTCCAAACTCTATCTTATGGCTACCAATTCAACTCTACACTACCCTATAAGCTAGAAACCCTTGAGCCCCTGCCCTGTAACAGGCATCAGGGCTGGATTACTCCCATCCTATGCTTTGCTGCTCTTACTCATATTCTACTAGCAGAGCCAGAACACATCACACAACCATGTTAACAGGGTAGACCTATAAACTGAACATCAGCTGATTTTACCCGGGCCCTCATGCAATAAGGCAATCCTTTCATTCCTCCCTAATTAATGTCCCATTTCACTCCCCATGAAAAGCAAGTGAAAATTTCCTTTTATGTCTTCAAGAATTCCATAGTTCCCTCCAACAGAGCATCCTGCTTCCTACTTTACTGAAAAAAATCAAGGCCATTTGCCTTCAGCTTTCTCCTCTTCCCTTCACTTCATTTCAAAGCTTCACTCTCCTCTCCTTTCCTTTCCTCCAGTCTCTGACAGGATGGTCCTTCTTGCTGCCAAGATCAACCCCTCCACATTCGTCCTTAAGCCCATTCCTTCCTATCTTCTCCAGAAGAAGGAATTCTCAGTTGGCCCTCTCCCCTCTCTCTAATCTTCAATTTCTTCTTATATATTGGTTCTTTCCCTATTGCCTTTAAATTGCCTAAATCTCTCTTATGCGTTAAAAATTTTTTTAAAAAACCATCTCTAGATCTTGCCATCCCCTCAAGATCTTATTGGATGCTTCTCTATCCTTTCACAGCCATACTCCCAGAAAAAGCTACTCAAGCATGTTGCCTAGACTTCCTTTCCTTTCACATCTCAACCCTTTCTTTCACAGCAGTCTGTTATGGGAATCTACCCCTAAGCCCTTTGCTTAAGTGGCTTAAGTGGCTCTGAGAACCTTCCCTGATTTGAAAGTATACTCTGTTCCCTAATAGGCTGAATGTGGTCACGTGGAGCCTGTGGCAGGAGGCTTGTTTTTCAGGTATGCCCGTGCCTTGTACCTTTGTGATTGGGCAGTGGGTCTAGAGGGCTGTGACATTCTCCCATCCAGGAGAAGGCTATATATGCGCCCTGATGTGAGGTTTTGGTTTGGGGCTCACTTTGAGAAGAGTGGTGTGATTTGGCCAGACGAGACTCTGGGCAGCCGTTGAGCCCCCCGGCTGTGAAAAGCCCAGATGTTGGTGCTTCCCTCTCTGGTAACTGACTAGGTAACTGATGTAACGGTCAGACGCTGGAAGCCGTCTGCTGATCTGTTTCTCTGTCTGCTTGTAACTTGTGCTTAT